>CM076571.1:761711350-761831624 GCA_034641835.2 Pinus albicaulis | reverse complement strand
CTTCCCTCTGTCTTTCGTTTTGCTGGCATCTTACACCGTTTGAATTATTGCTGGCATCTTACACCGTTTGAATTATGATGTAGGATGGAATTTGGCAGCGACAATTTCAGCGGATTCTACCCGACTCTTTAGGAGAGATGTCATATTTATTTTATGTTATACCTATCACTTCGATTGAAGGGCAACGAGAGAAACAAAGAATGACCAGCGTTAATTCTTATACATATCTTTCATTCATGTAAAATTAGAACTTGTTCGAGATAAAACGTTATTGTTACATGAAGCTTCAATCATGGATCTCATCTCCACGTCAATATGCCAGAACTTCAAATATTCAGTATGCACGCTAACATGTATAACATGATTAAATTTGCATGATTTTATATTACGGAATATATATATAAACTTTCAAATAACAGCGGTTAAATTCGTTGTAAGAATATGATCACATACAATAATCAAATGAAAATGAAAATGAAGAATAACATCTCAATAACATTAAAAAAAATATTATATATTTATAAATAGGTTAAATTAAAATTAAAATTAAAATAGCAATAATGAATATATGTTAATTATCGATCTCTTAAATATATTAATAATTATATTTTGATTCTTTCTATTTATTTCTTATGCTTTATGAATTTAAATTTAACATAAATTGAAACTTATATATGAAAGCATTCATATTTATAGTTTTTTATATTATTAAAATATTTATTTTAAATCCTTAAATATTTTTAAGAAATATTTTACTTGATTAAAATAAATTTTAATAATTAGCATTTATTTTAAATCAATAATTTCTTAATAAATAATAAATGAAATGTTATAATTTTTTTTTTTAATTGGAATACTAATTAAATTAGTTTTTTTGTTTTCTTAATTTGTGTAATAAATGTTATTTTCATAATTGAATAGCTTGGTGAATTTGGGTTTTTGGGGTAAGAGGTCCTTCCAACTCAATGCTAATAGCTATTGTAAGATTATATTATGTAAATATTTTGATTAGATGGAATTAGATAAAAAATAAAAAAAATAAAATATAAAGATGAAATTAATAATTATGTATAAAAATCAAATTAATGATGATGATGATGATGGTTAACATCATCATTAGAGAATACCATGGTATTCTCTAAACTGTGCTTTTATTTATAATTTGAAACATGTTTATCTTAAACATATAATAAGGTTAGGTCTTCTATTGTTTAGTCTTTTGACTTGGTCAAATTATATAAAAAATAAAAAATAAAATAAAATAAATACTTTTTCCAACCTATTGTTTTCTCATGGTATTTTTAACCCATGGTTTTTCCCATGGTATTCTCTAAACTCTGTTTTTACTAAGAATTTGAAACATAATTATTTTAAACATATTATAAAGTTAAATAAACATTAAAAAATACTCCAAAGTTTAAAAGTTTATTGTCTCTAGAAGTGCTCTCTAGACGAGTATGGTAGAAATCTTGTAATGTTTGGTCCTCTAGTGTTTAACATTTTTAAGCGGTCAAATTAAGTAGTACTAATAATAGTTTCTTCATTTTTTACCATGTCTATGGCCAATTTTAGTTGGTTGAAGATCAAAAGAGAGATCCTTAACCTATGCTGCACTAGTTTGCGATAGGCGGGTACCCGATTTCGGGTACGGGGAACAAGTATCTGGTATCGGGAAACGTTAAGTTGGGAGCAAAAATAATATAATACATTAAATTTTAATATATATTAAAAAAAAAAATTATTTATTTCCATGCAAAACTTGTCAATTAAATTTCATAGTGCATAGTCCATCTTGCAATGAAAATTTTAAAAGATTGAACTTTGAAACACTACCAGAAAAAATCAAAATATTAATCCATCAACAACTTGCTAATGAAATTTCTTGCGAGAAAAGAAACATGCAGAACTCCTAAACCAAAAAAAGGCTACTATTGCTTGATTATTATGTCATTCATGCAACACTATATTAAATTCAATTTCGAATTTCAAGTTTTGAAATTTATACAATGAGACTGACTAACAAGCTACTCTTTCTCTTTCTGACCATAATTGTAACTTGTTGAATCTTATCATTAAAGCTTCAAGATAGACTTCAAGAAAGTAGACTTATTTGCAATTTTTGAACTTCAAGATTTGCATCAGACGCTGCCACGGAATGACTGACAACTGCCTATATTTTTTTGAAACCTTTGCTACATCTCCACATATTTGTTTCTTTACAGAGCCCATGCAGTCCAACCCCCTGACCTATCTTGTATCACTTAGAAAATGCACAAATGGTACCTTCTCGGCTCAAAATAGGTACTTGAAACTTCAAAATTTGTTGTAGTGAAGCCCACGAAAAGCTCCAAAGTACCCTTTGAAGCTCCCGAAGACTTTGGAAAGTTTCCTACAAGCTCCCAAGCTACCGGGAGTGCGAGAGCGTAGGGTACGTGCTTTCCAATAGCTGGGAGCGGTACCCGTGTTACTATGTCCTTAACCAATGATTTTGGATTCCTACAAAGGTAACATTTTCCAATTTATAAGTTGTTTCATAGCACTGTTGCGGGAAATTGCAAAGGTTTTAACTATTGTAGTACATATCAAGGTATTTCAACACACTTAAAAGGAGGGTTACTCATAGAGACATAATATAAGACTCATCCATGAATCAAGCTAGTAGAATTGATTTTAGGTTAAAATTTAATTTATTTAATAAATAAGTGTTTATTAAATTTTGTATTTGAAAATAACATAAAGAAATCAATAGACTAAAGAGTAAGTAATCCTTATTATTAAGATGTAGAATATTTAAAAATTAACAAACAAAAAATCTCAACTAAAAAAACCTGCATGTATATCACTAAATAAAACATTTTTAATCCTTAAAATTACATTAATTTTTTTTTAATAATTATAATTAATAATTAAACTAGTCCAATCCATCGTAACTGCGGAGAGGGATCAAATCTCTTTTTACTCTAATTTTTGTTTCTTAAACAATGAAATTTTATAATAAAAATAAGTTTTGAATAAGAATACTTGAGATACCATAAGTTTTTATAATAAAAATAGGTTTTGAATAAAAATACTTGAGATGTCATAAGATTAGTGTAGAGTCAATCTACTATGTTCCAACTACTACGTTCCAAAAGGGATCAAGTCCGAAGTTGAGATGGATCTAAGTTCCTACTCTCCCATTCAATAATAGATTTTCCTCAAACCTTTAAATGTCTTAATCATAAAAAAAATACTGTGGTCAAAATTATGGGTTTCTAAATTTAATTTAATTTATTTTTTTAATTTTTTGACAAACACAAATTCTGTGTCCTTGATCGCTTTATATATATATATATATATATATATTTTGGTTCTCATATGAAGTCGAATGGTGAAATTAACCGAGGAATAGAGATGAAAGGAAATTGCAAGGAAACTCTTTAATCCGGCAGCCTACCTATTTCTTCGCAGTGCCGTGAGTCACTAGGGTGAACAGGTTCATTTCCTTTTCTCCATTATTGCAACTCATTTGTCATCTTTGGCTTTTTCCACATCTTTCTCTTTGAAAGACGTGTTCATATTAGCCGCCACCAAAGTCATTTGTTAAATTTCCTAGAAAGATATGGTTACGATTTTTTTTTTTTTCTATCTTCCACGAAATTCTATCAATTTTATGGCTCAATGAAGTCAAGTCAATAATTGATATGCTAATTTGTCTGTAAATGCCTTGCAATTTCCTAGAAAGATATGGTTACGATTTTTTTTTTCTATCTTCCACGAAATTCTATCATTTTTACGGCCCAATGAAGTCAAGTCAATAATCCATATGCTAATTTGTCTGTAAATGCCTTGCAATTTCCTACCCCTATGCCCAATTATCTCAAGTCAATACCCTCAATTTCCTCTGTACTATGTGATTACTTTAACAACTTCCCTGTGTCTTTCGTTTTGCTGGCATCTTACACGGTTTGAATTATGATGTATGATGGAATTTGGCAGCGACAATTTCAGCGGATTCTACCCGACTCTTTAGGAGAGATGTCATATTTATTTTATGTTATACCTATCACTTCGATTGAAGGGCAAAGAGAGAAACTGAGTTTTTATTTATAATTTGAAACATTTTTATCTTAAACATATAATAAAGTTAGGTCTTCTGTTGTTTAGCCTTTTGACTTGGTCAAATTACATAAAAAATAAAAAATAAAATAAAATAAATAATTTTTCCAATCTATTGTTTTCTCATGGTATTCTTAACCTATGGTTTTTCCCATGGTATACTCTAAACTCTCTTTTTACTAAGAATTTGAGACATGATTATTTTGAACATATTATAAAGTTAGATAAACATTAAAAAATACTCCAAATTTTAAAAGTTTCTTGTCTCTAGAAGTACTCTCTAGACAAGTATGGCAGAAATCTTGTAATGTTTGGTCCTCTAGTGTTTAACATTTTTAAGTGGTAAAATTACTTAGTAATAATAATAATAATAATAATAATAATTCCCCGATCGGGGTGCCAGGTAGACAGGCAAAGGCATGAGGCTCCACGTGGTGGATGACCTCTACATTCCTTCTGTTCGGGATTTGTGGCGGTGGTCCTCCCACTCTTAGCAATTAATATGCATGCAAATTGCTGTCATATTCATTCAGCAATTTTCAGGGGGTTTAATGAAGTTAAGTTGGCACCATGAATTGGGTTATCATGAACCTTCCCTCTTGAATAACTATAGTCAGTCGCGGCAGTGGTTCTGTAGAAGTTCATTGTCACAAGAGTCCAATACAGCATCGGAGCAGGCTCGCAGGCGAAAGTGCAGGAGAAGAAATTGGTATGTCATGGCATTTTTGCCTCTCATCCTTTAGCTTCACTTTCCGTTTCTGCCTCTACATATCATGAATGGTAGTCACCACTGTGTTTCTGTTTCTCTGGATTTCCAATGGGGTAATTCTGTCTTTAATTACTTTTCTGGGTGGTATAGAGAAGAGGAGGCTAGTTCTTTGAAAATTGAATCGCATTTTAGAAGTCCTTCTCTTAGTTACACCAGTTTTGTTATTAAACCTCTATTTTTTCCTATGGTCTTCATCGACATCCTTGTAACGATTTCTTTGCAATTTAAGTTCCTCTTTGTGGTAATGATGGTTGGTGGGAGTCCCTGCATGTGCAATGGTCTTAGTTTGATTTTGGAGGTTTCCTTTGGGTTGGTTCCTTTCTGTCAAATATTTTTTATTTTCAGTATAGGGACGGTCGTAATCTCCTGGGGTTTAGCATTTCACAACTGTTTCTTCCACATCTTTTGAATTCTGTTTAGCATCACTTTTTTTGTCTTTGCCTGGTTGGAGATGGTCACTGTTGATAAACTCCATTCCTTTTACGATTTTGCTGGGTGTGAAGCTATAATGAGAAA
This sequence comes from Pinus albicaulis, assembly GCA_034641835.2. Lineage (NCBI taxonomy): Eukaryota > Viridiplantae > Streptophyta > Pinopsida > Pinales > Pinaceae > Pinus > Pinus albicaulis. The sequence continues at coordinate 761,826,241 of CM076571.1, read as the reverse complement.
TATTAATGGGTATATTGATCTTCATAGAGGGGGTAATGACATCTTGTTTTTGCGTCATTCTGGTCAAGGGTTTTTTCATCTAATTATGTGGCAGAATTGCCTTTTGCATTTCAATTATTTTCTGCTGTGCAATGCTCAAATTTTCAACAAATGTAAGATGGTTGAGTTAAATTACAATGTTGCAAAGGCTCAGGGGATTTGGTCTGGCCCGAAGGTGAACTACACAATTTTATTAGGGCAGATTACTGATTCATTTCTACACACAGGGTTTTTTCCAGAATTAGGGACGCAAATATTTGTTTGCTCGTCATGGTTAAAGGGCAAGTTGGCGGGGCTAATTTCCCTAGACAAAGCACTCAAGAAGTAGGACGGAGTCGAAGGGGAAGGAAAACAAATGAGCAAGTATTGCAGGATATTTCTTAGGTGTATGAATTTGGGAACTTGGTTCAAATCAAAAACAAAATTCATGGTTGGGAACGAAAAGCTGATAGTGAGGATGAAGATATAGAAGAACAGATTGCAAAAATGGATTTCATAACATATCCAGGAAGCACCAGGGTTCGTGTATCTCTTTTTCAGCAATCAGTGAAGACATACTGGAAAATGAAATGCCTTCTTGCAAAGGCAACGACTAACAAGGAAGAAAGGGATATTAATTCTTCAATTATGTTTGAAATTCAACAAATGAAACAAGACATGCATGAGATGTTTAAAGCTCAAATTCGAACTAATGAAAGAATTGCAAAGATGGAGAGACAACTTCAAAATATTCAACGCAGTGAACAGTTGTTGGGTACCACTGCTAAAGACCCAACACCTATAGATTCTTCTGATGATATTTCTCCTTAGATGCTTAGTTTTTATCTATGGTTTTGGCGTATATTAGTATTATTATCTGTTTTAGTTGCAAATATTATGGACATACTGAAGTAATCAAGGCTGTAAGTAGAAGAAAAAGACAATTTAGATTTTGGTCTGCTTCTAACTCGTTACAGTGGCCAACATACCTGGTTTCATTTGGGCAGGTTGAGGTCACTGTAAATGATACAATTTGTATGACAATTTTCCCTTTAAAAACATGAAAATAGAAAGGTACTACGTAATTTACACCAAAATAATAATAATAATAGTTTCTTCATTTTTTACCATGTCTATGGCCAATTTTAGTTGGTTGAAGATCAAAAGAGAGATCCTTAACCTATGCTGCACTAGTTTGCGGTAGGCGGGTACTTCGGGTATGGGGAACAAGTATCTGGTACGGCTAGAAGCTTTGCCCAAATTTATAGGAAACGTCAAGTTGGGAGCGACAAATAATATAATACATTAAAATTTAATATATATTAAAAATAAAAAATAAAATAATTTATTTATTTCCATGCAAAACTTGCCAATTAAATTTCATAGTGTAGATTCCATTTTGCAATGAAATTTTTAAAAGATTGAACTTTGAAACACTACCAGAAAAAATCAAAATATTAATCCATCAACAACTTGTGAATGGAATTCCTTGTGAGAAAGGAAACATCCATAACTCCTAAACCAAAAAAATGCTATTATTGCTTGATTATTATGTGATTCATGCAACACTATATTAAATTCAATTTCGAAATTCAAGTTTTGATATTTGTAAAATGATACTGACTAACAAGCTACTCTTTCTCTTTCTGACCATCATTGTAATTTGTTGAATCATATCATTAAAGATTCAAGATAGACATCAAGAAAGTAGACTTATTTGTAATTGTTGAACTTCAAGGTTTGCAACAAAAGCTGTCAAGGAATGACTAACAACTGCTTATATTTTTTTGAAACCTTTGATACATCTCCACATATTTGTTGCTTTACAGAGCCAATGCAGTCCAACCCCCTGACCTATCTTGTATCACTTAGACAATACACAAATGATACCTTCTCTGCTCAAAATAGGTACCTGAAACTTCAAAATTTGTTGTAGTGAAGCTCACGAAAAGCTCCAAAGTACCCTTTGAAGCTCCTGAAGATTTTGGAAATTTTCCTACGAGCTCCCAAGCTACTGGGAGCGCGGGAGCGTAGGGTATGTGCTCTTCAATAGCTGGGAGCGGTACTCGTGTTACTATGTCCTTAACCAATGTTTTTGAATTCCTACAAAAGTAACATTTTCCAATTTATAAGTTGTTTCATAGCGATGTTGCGGGAAATTGCAAAGGTTTTAACTACTATAGTACATATCAAGGTATTTCAACACATTTAAAAGGAGGGTTACTCATAGAGACATAATACAAGACTCATCCATGAATCAAACTAGTGGGTTGTCTCTTTCCTCACAAAATAATATGATTGATTTCAGGTTAAATTTTAATTTATTTAAAAAATAAGTGTTTATTAAATTTTGTATTTGAAAATAACATAAAGAAATCAATAGACTAAAGAGTAAGAAATCCTTATTATTAAGAAGTAGAATATTTAAAAATTAACAAACAAAAAATCCCAACTAAAAAAACCTGCATGTATATAACTAAATAAAACATTTTTAATCCTTAAAATTACATTAAAAAAAACTTAATACTTATAATTAATAATTAAACTAGTCCAAATCCATCTTAACTGCGGAGAGGGATCAAATCTCTTTTTACTCTAATTTTTGTTTCTTAAACAATGAAATTTTATAATAAAAATAATTTTGAATAAGAAAACTTGAGATACCATAAGTTTTTATAATAAAAATAGGTTTTGAATAAAAATGCTTGAGATGTCATAAGATTAGTCTAGAGTCAATCTACTATGTTCCAACTACTACGTTCCAAAAAGGATAAAGTCTGAAGTTGAGATGGATCTAAGCTCATACTCTCCCATTCAATAATGGATTTCCTCAAACCTTTAAATGTCTTAGTCATAAAAAATACCATGGTCAAAATTATGGGTTTCTAAATTTAATTTAATTTTTAATTTTTATTTTTTTGACAAACACAAAATGTTTGTCAAAGACTTCTTAAGTGGATGAGGATGTAAGATGATTAAAACCATTTCCATGGTTGGATATCATAGGCAGTCAAGAACCCAAACAGTGCGCTAGAAGTTCATTACAGTAACAACCTATGCCACTCTAAATCCTCAGAGATGGTAAAAAGATGGGAAGGGATGTCTCTCCTACCTTTCTCATTGTGAGTCTCCCCATCATAACCCCCTATGTATCTTTGGATTTCATGGAGAGGGCTCTCTTCATGTTCCACTAGTTCTGGTTTTTCCTAGCCCCTTATTTTATAATTGCAGCGAGTCTTATTTTCAGTGTTTTTTTCCTGTTAAATGAAATAAAGACATATATGTTTTCGAGAACATTGTGGAGTTTGGGAAGCCCAATGAATTTGGGCTTAATATGGGTCAAAACCAGATTTGTTGTTAGCCATGGCTTCCATGTGTAAAGAAAGGTGCTTAGATTTGTTCAAAGAAGGGTGCTTGAGGCTTGAATATTTGGCCACTGTAGATGGGATCTATGATCTCGTATCTTCTCCTCTCACTGAAGGGCCCACCATGTGATCTGGGTAAATTCTTGTTACCCCTAACCAAGACCTTTTACTTCAGTTGATGTGTTATAATTGCGTTTAATTAAAGCGTTAATGAACATGAATGAACAACTACGTGCTGTAAAGAAGAGGAAACATAAAAAGCATGAGCAACATAAGGCATTTATAACGAAGTACATCCACGAGGGATTATGTCTCCGGGCCTCGGTCTCAAGATGGTGTAGGCCGCTACATTAAGTGTTGTAAGGAGTGAGTATGTACAAATTGGCTTTTTTCATAATCAAAAGATTGGCTTTTTATTAAAACTTTAGGAAAAGTTTATATGAGATTCTCAAGACAACAGACCTTCAATCTTGAGATCAAATCCACATGATTTTTTTATTGTAAAATCCACAAATCACCAGTGCCAATGCATCCTATTGTCTCTGTGGGACCATTTTCGAAATGGGGTATCAACTTCATGACCTGTAACCCTCGCTGGTACTATCACTACACAAATATGTGAATTGATTCTCTTTTGGATCTCTGGCACCTATTGCTTCAGAACCACCACCTAGTAGTTTTTGTCTATTAGCTCTTTGGCTAGGATTTATTTCTCACCCTCCACACGGGACAACTCCTTGGATTGCACATGTTCACTAGTAGGCATCTTCAGCTTGTGTCTTAGGTCTTGAATCTTAGCTTGAGAAATTTGGATGAGAGTCTTTACCACATTCTTACTTTCTGGATTTACTCCCAATTTGACAATAAACTCTTTGAAATTTTCATTATGTAGATGGAAAGCTCTAGAGCTAGCTCTTTCTTGCTTCAGCCTGACGACGAATTTATCCAGTAACTTCTCAACCTTGTTGATTTTTAGAACATTTTGGCTCAACTCATTATATATCATTTCTCCTACCTGTCTATGAAAATTTATTTTATCTATCAAAGGGGCACTAGCCATGTCAAGTGACACATTTAGAGTCCTAAACTATGGTCCTAAAGGAAGGGACTATGCTAAGGGGTGATGTAACAAGAACTTCATCTGATTTTTCTCCAGGGCTATAACAACTAGAAGCTTATTCTGATAAGGGAAATAATGTGATGCTAATTGTTGTTGCATTTCATCCTTAATTCTTTTGTTATTCTCCTCTATCAATTGCCATGTTTCCCAACTAAGGCCCGTTGTTGTTGAGCTTCCTGAAGAACCCAGAATTTATACCTCTATAGAGGTGGAGGTGGTAGCTTGAGGAGGGTTTTCTAGTGTCACTTGAAAGCATGGCTGGTTCATGCTTGTCTTAGTGAGCTTGGTCTCAATCTCTTCATGAGTTGATTCTTAAATATTAGCCATTTTTCTTGAGTGTGCCTCTTTCATTTCTATGTATTTGACCTTGTCTACATTTCTCTTTTGAGCCTTAACCTTTGCGGTTGGTGTTTCAATCTCCATATCTGTATTAATGGGACAAGAATTGAAGTTAACGTTCCATTCAAGTTCATGCATTTACTCATGCTCATAAGCTAAGGCATCAATATTCTTCCTTCTCTTTTATATGATACCATGGGGGTCATAGTGCCAAATTTCAACCATTTCAAAATTTATTTCCTTCAATAAGTCTTCAAGTTGCTGAAAGGCTTGTCTAGTATTAACAATGAAAGGACTTATTAGTTTACCCAATTTGAACATGTATCCCTTATTGGTAGGAACAAAGTGGATTTGAAAAAAATTCAAGCTTTTCTGAATGAATTCTAGGCCAAAGATTCTCATGGCCATGAAAAAGGGAAAATGATAAGGAAACATATTTGAACCATAACCCCTAATTTTAGTGTTTTCCTCAAATAAATACCAATATCCCACCCTGGTATCCTTTTTGAGCTAGAGGATTGATTTTTTTTGAGGCAAAATCCTTGGGGGAGAGACATTATTTATGATTTTTTAGGTAGTGGACATGAAGGTGGAGATGAAATGGGAATAATCCTTGTTGTCAGGTTTTCTCCTGACAACATTGTCCCAATCAAAAATGTATTTTCTCTATTTGCGGGAATCCATAAGACTAATGTCCAAGTATTCAAATTCATCCACATGGGCATACAAGAAAAGGTAAAATAGAACATAGTAGTATCTGAAATAGGCAGTAATGGGAAAATTATGTAACTGGAAGTTTATAGACTCTGCAAGGAATGAGGGTATGTAAAAAATGTGGCTTGGATGCATCATTGCATGAAAAAACCCTATGTCAACCTTAGTGATGTTATCAGTGTCATCTTCCCTGAAAAGTAAGGAAATAATGGTCACAATAGGTTACACAACTTCAATAAATATGAGTATGGGAAACGGATATGAGATAGGTAGGGTTTGGTTGCCAAAGGCTAGGATCATCTAAAGGAAAGCTTGTTGTTCTCTAACTGAGAGGGAATTATAGTTATAAAATGTAAGCTTCTTATGGTTTGTGGAAATTGGGTAAACGAAAGCCTTTTGAATTAGTTATAGAGTTATTTCCAAAATTTTCACTTGAAAAGAAGATATGAAGTAATTTTTCTCCTCAATGTAAGATGCAGTGAGCCAAGAAATAAAATTTGAGAAGTGGTAGATGGAGGGGGTGATTTTATAACACAATACTGACTCTACTACCCTAAAGCGGTCTCATCCCTTAAGATATCGATCATGCAAGTTGAACAGAAGGTCTTACAGGTGTTATGGGCAGGGTGAGTCATGAATCTTGGCTTCCTTATCCATGAGGGGCTCAATATTTGAAGAGGGTTTAACCTCTCGGGGTTTGGGAGTTTTGGGAACATGTTTATTCATTTTAAGAAGAGGAATACAAATTGGAAGTTAAGGTCTGTTGGTGACCTGATGACTGAGCATAATCAGACGGAACAACGCTGAGATGACTTTGCGCTGGTTGACATTCAGATGATGTGGTGGATTGGTAGAGCAACAAGAGACCCCGATTGTACAAAAAATATTTCAAATTCAAATGGCCAATGGGTCATGGTCTTATAGGTGAGAGAAAAAGGTCAAATGATGTAATATGGGAGTGTGAGGTGGGTGACATGTGGAATTATGAGACTGGGTGGGGTGACTCGATAGAGGGGAAGAGAGAGATACCATTGACCTTACATGGAGCACTCTCATTTGTCGACATCGATGCTACATCGGTGTATATTGTGGCAAGTGTGGTCCCCACTCTCTGGAGGGGTGGACGATTGGGGATCACGGGTGATCTTTGACCTCTCAGAGTAAATCTAGACCATAGATAAGCCCGCCCATCACTTTTGACTTTTCTCCTCCCATGGTTAGTGCTGCTGTATTTGTCATGCTAGTTGCCCCACCGTAATGCTTCCGGGGGATGGATGAGCGGCAAGGACCAATATTTCATCGAGAAGTTTCTTGGAATTTAATTGTCTGCGTTCACTCCTGCAAAAGTGAGCCCCCATTCTTTTAGTCTCACTCCTTAACCACTGAGTTTACTATCGTGATCGGGGTTTGATGCTTTTTTTTCTCACGTGCACAAAGTGTGCCGAGGTTCCTATTAGTTGTGTGATCATTTATTAAATCCCCCTTTGTCATTTTCCTATCTTTCTTTCTTTGCACATAAAATAAATCTGCGATCATATGACAAAAACCTTCAAGGGGAATGAGGGGTAGGGAAAAATTCAAGGATACAAATTTATTTTAAAGTTTAGAAACCTTGGCGAATCTTATTAGTCACTAACATGCAAATTATAAAGTGTTTGAAGATATTTTTGTAAAAATATTCAAATTTATAATGGTTCTATATAGTGTTTGTAAAATTTTGGCAATTTTTAAGGCAAAATAATTTTATAGTATAAAATTTAGGCGAATCATTTTTAGAAAAAAGTGAAAATTGGCAAATCTTTTTTTTTGGAAAAACATGGAAAATTAGCCCATCTGTGAATATTAGCCCCTAAAATTTTCCATGTTTTTCACCCATAGACATATTGCGAAATGTGCGAAAATTGTGAATCATTTCGCGGCAATTTATATTGACGCGAAATATGTGTTTTGTAGGGGGCTCCACAAAAATTTCCGGCCGACGGAGAATTGCACAATAGTTCGGCCGAACTATTGTGCCGTTAGTTTTACCGGCCCGTAAGCGAAAAACATAGTTCGGCCGAACTTTCACTAATAGTTCGGCCGAACTAACGCGTCACCGATTACGCAGAACCAAGCTCTGAAAATGGTTCTGCAACTTTGGACTGATTAAACTCCATGAAAACTTGTTAATTAACTGTCGGAACCAAAACAAGCATTTTCAGAATTGAATCTACTTTCAGGAAATATAAATTTTATGGAATTTCGTAAACGTTTATTAATTTTAATTATTTTTCTAATAAAATGAGTGCAAACAATTTTTGAGGATCATCGTGATTCAGTGAAATCAAAATTCTGTATCTCCCAAAATACATTGTAAAAAAAATTGAAAAAATTATGGGGCATTACATTGGTCCGTTGACTCTAATGGGTAGCTTTTAGATTTTTAGTTTATAACTTATATGTTAAGAAATTTGTTGCCACGCGAAACATATCAAAAATACGCAGTTTTTAGTATTGGACCAGTTCAAAAAATTCTAGTAATTATGATATGCATCCATTGGCTTTGTAAATATGATGAAACCAAAATAGACTCTGTCTAGATTGTTGTAACACATTTTGTTTTTTCAAAAACACAAATTTGCAATGAATACAACGTTGCCACATAACATGACTTCTTATGAATTCTTTGATTTTTAAGAAACACACACTCAAAGAAACGCTAAGTTGACATATCAAATCTGCATAAAAAAATTTCAAAAAATAAGTAATAGAAAGCTAACAAAATTTCTCACAATTTTTATTTTTACCGCAAAATGAAATTCTACACAGAAAAATTGTTATAGTTTGCAGAAAGTTGAAGAACCGAAAAAAATGAATTTTTTTTTTCAAAAAAGGGCAAAAAGTGTAACCCAGCTTCACATTTTCACCCATATGGGTTGATAGAAGTAGTGAATAATAGATTAGTTATTGTTTTGAGTAGTTACAGTTAGAAGCATCCAACAACTTGGATGCAAACTTGTTTTATATTCAACACTCTTATAATAGAGTAGTCCATACTTCTATAAATAATTCCCTTTTTGGAACTTGTTTTTGGGTATTTTTCCACCTTTTCCTTTGGATTTTTTATATATAGAAAATAAAGAATAATGAGGAAAGAAACTAAAGAATAAGCATTTAAATGCTAAAAAAAGCATTGATGAGATTAGGCAAATCCATTTGCAAGTATAGGGTATGTCAAATAAGTCACAAAAAAGTACAAGGTTTGAAATGATCCACATATGACTGAAAAAACATTCAAAGTGGGAGATAGAGTTTGGTTGTCTGTTAATAAGAAAGGCTCCAAATTTGTGGTAAGAAGATCAAGGATTTGCGGTATGGGCCTTTCTAAGTGTTGGAAATGTGGATGATAATCCCTACAAACTCAATTTCCCCCCATATATGCACATTTACTCACTAGTGAATGTGGAGAATCTAAATCTCTACAAACCTTTTCTGTTGGATAAAAAAAACTAATAAACAAGTTTAACCTACCATAGAAGACTTAACATTATGAGCTTAGGTAGAGTTAGAAGAATATATAATTTTACGAAGAAGTCCATAACAACCAAACGGGTGCAATATGAAATCTAGAAATTTGGGTTGAAAGGATAACTTTTAGGAAAGACCAAAAGGTACTTTAGGGAGGAGGAAGAAAAAAGAGATTCTATCCTTCCAACAATGAATCATCATATAATTAATTATCTATTTTTTTACTTTCTTGATAGAAAAATAGGAATTGTTAACTTGTAAGGCCCATTTAAGGTGTAGCTCCTACTTTGATTAATTTACATGAAAATCCTTCCAAATTCCATTGGAGACCTTAAACAACCATTTATGAGGTTACAATTTTCCGAACTTATCTCCTATCCTCTTGACATTCTTATACACTTCAAAAGCTTATACACTTATAAAGCTTCAACCAGTGTAGTAGACATAAATTAAAAGAAAAAAACAATTATATATATATATATATATATAGAGGATCTCTATAGGCTTGCAGCGATGGTAATTATGTGTGCTCCTCCTTTGAATATTGCATCAAGAAATATGAGCATGACAGCGGTGTCGGAATTAGATCCTAGTGAGAAATCTAAAGTCAAGTATGAAAATGGTGCTCATAATTCCAGCAGATCCTTATGGTCGACTAAATCCAACATATTGTACGAACTTTAGGGAAGGCTGATGGCATTTATTTTGGAATTTTATGACATTGATCTCTACCTGTCCACTGTTAGTCTGCATGGCCATTTACAATCCAGTGGCTAGCAGGAATTTGGAAAAGGTTGATGGTATGGATCTGAGCATTTTATTATATTTTTCTTTGCCTTTGTCTACTTCATTGCTCTTTACCTTAAATTATATACACAATTTTTGTGTATCTAAACCATCTTCTCCTTCTTAATCCAAGTGTTGACAATGAAAATGAAAAAATTCAGATTTTATGAAAATGAAAATCTTCAGAGTTTAAGGTCGACGTGATTCACCCCTGAGCTTGTTTACATGTTGGCTCTACGAATCCACCATATCTCAAACCCTCACAACTCTACATATAGAAACTTTTAGATCGAATTTTTCTTTGCAGATAACTTACTTCCTGGGGAATATAATACATGATTGCACATCTCCAAACTGCATAAGCCTCTCAGAGTCACGTTGCAGAGTTCACCTTTCTTTTATTTATTTGACTTTTACCATTAAATATAAATTTATTTTTTTATTTGAACTTTAACATTAATATACAAATATAAATTTATTTTCAAGCTGCATGAACCCAACGTCCACAAAGAACTCTTTTTCATAGATAAAACCAATGAGTCTCAATTATTCATTTTTTGGCCCTGAGTAAAAAGATTTCAATAACTTTAAATGACAAGATAATTTGTATAAAATAAATTATGTTTCAATATAATATTAAAAATGATAGACACAACTTGTATGAGTGCGCATCATTAACCAAAATATGAATAGGATTTTGATAATTAAATTTGATTTATGATATGAATTTTTTTATTTATAAAATTAATGATAATATTAAAGAACAATAATAAATATAATTGGATATTAATGTATATAGTTAATTATTAATTAAAATATAAATAATATTTTTTTAAATATTTTTGTTATAAATAAAATTAATGGTTAATTTGTAACTTAGTTTAAAAAATTAAAAAAATAATAATTATTTTAATAGTTAATTTGTAACTTGGTTTAAAAAAATTCAAAAAGTAATAATAAACACAAGTTCATGTTGGTGGATATCATCCATCGAAATATGAATAAACTTAAAAAAATAAAAAAATAAAAAAATTCATATTTCAATATAATATTGAAAATAATAACACGTATAATATTGTATTAAATAATATTAATGTATATTATTAAAGTAATATTAATATATATAATTAAGCAATCCAATTATTATAATACATAAAAGTATCTCAATAATAATATATTTATTATGTTTATATTTTTATCATACATATAAAATTATATTATCTATATAAAACAATATAAATATATTTTCTAATATAATATATTACTAAATACTAATTATAAACTTAATATATTTAAAATTTATATATAATAATATTGAATTTTTTTTTAAAAATATGATATTTATAAACCACACTGGTTGGTTCAAAATGCGTATTGTTCATTGTAATGTGATTATTACCGAAATATTTCTGCATAAGTTAATTTGTCATATATTTATTTTTTTACAAAATGAGTAAAAAATTTTGGACATCATAAATATTCACTGAAGAATCATATATCTTAAGAAAATGTTCATAACATATTTGGAGACACTAACCATTTTTTAGCTTTCTTCCATGACAGAAAGATTGCAATCACTCCCCCAAATCCAATCCCTATACCAATCTTCAATGCTGTGATTGAGATATTTTCATCAACATGACTCAACCATCCTACTCTTACATCACTAATATACTTAATAGTACTATCATGTGCTTTTGTTTGTCCTTGATTTTCTTTGCATGAATCTAAAGGACAACCCCATAAACACTTATTGTTTTGAAATGAAGATACATTGAAAGTGGAAAATTGTGTTCCAGTTGGAATTTTCCCACAAAGATTGTTAGATGAAACATCAAAAACGGCTAGCTCATGTAATTTGGAGAGGTCTTCAGGAATGGATCCACTCAAATTATTTTTCCCCAGATCCAGCTGCTCCAAAGTAGATATCTCACTAAGAGATGCAGGTATTTTTCCTTCTAATTGATTCAAAGATAAATTCAACAATCTTAAGTGACTCATACTACCAATGCTTGTAGGGATTTCTCCTGTAAGATTATTGTAAGACAAGTCAAATATAGTGACCATAGCTGAGAGATATGATAGAGTATACTCTCTTCCTTTTATGTCAATTTCCATTTCATCAAATAATTTAGTATCATCTGATGCATTTGCAAATCCAAAGAGCCTTTCAAGATGCATTGGTATTCTTCCACTGAATATATTGTTGGATAATTCTAACACATGCAACTTGGTGAGGTTTGTGATTTGCTCAGGAATACAACCATGCAAATTATTGTAACCAAGGCTTAAAACTCTTAGGTCATGAAGAAATGTAATGTACAAAGGAATCCCCCCTGTGAATTTATTTTTCCTTAAATCAAGTAGTTGAAGTCGTGTACAATTGGCCAAAAATTTCGGCAATATCCCAGAAAAATTATTAGAGTGAGCAGAGAAAACTCTCATAAAAATGCAATTGCCAATACTATTAGGAAGGGGTCCTTCCAAATTGTTTGTTGATATATCTAATGTGTGAAGTGAAACCAACCCATTAAAAGCATCTGGAATATTTCCAGTGAATTTGTTTGAGTTCAAATGTAATTTCTTCAACAATTGAAGTTTTCCTATACCTTTTGGAATTATACCTTCCAAATTATTATTTGAAAGATCAAGAAATTCTAATTTTCCTAACTTGATAATAGCTTTAGGTATACTGCCATTGAAGTTATTATCACTCAGAGTTAGGTAATTCAAATTACTTAGATTAGCAAGTGTCATAGGAATGTTACCTGTCAACATGTTTAATTGAAGATTTAGATGCTTTAAGTAAACTAAATTGGAAAGTGCTGCAGGAAATCTACCTATAAACATATTTGATTGAAGATCTAAGTGACTCAACTGGGTCAAATTAGTGATGTCTTTAGGTATGCTTCCTTTGAGGTTAAGAGAAAGAGCCAAAAAGGTGAGGGGAAGCTGGAATATTCCAGAAGGAATAGAACCTGACATGGTATGGCTATGAATTGATAGGTGTGTAAGCTTCGTCAAATTACCCAACTGGTGTGGTACACCCCCAGAAAAGTTGTTGCCATCAAGAATTAGGGACTGTAGTTTGTGTAGAAGGCCCAACTCCGCTGGTATTAAACCGGATAGCAGATTGTGTCTCAGATCCAGTAGTCGCAGCGCTTTAAGCTGGCCGAAGTCGGGTGGAATTCTTCCAGTAAAACTGTTACGACAAATATTGAAAGTGTGCAATAAAGACAGATTGCTAATAGACTGCGAAAGGGTACCTTTCAATTTTCCTTTGAATCCATGAAGGTTAATGAAGACCACCCTTCTGGTGTGTAGTCTGCAGCGAATGCCATACCACGAACAAATGTTCGCTGAGTTCTCGACCGTCCAATTGGAGAGCCTTCCAAATGGATCTGATGTGATGGCCTTCCGGAACGACAAGAGAGCATGGAGGTCCCTTTTCTCGTGGGTGTCTATTGATGATAAATTGAAATCAGCTTCCTCAGCCATGCGTACTTCAGAATCGGAATGGCGTTGAAGTGAAGTTAACCCACCAGGCATGGGGTCATGCCGATATTGATGGGCATGGATACGAGGATATGGGTCAGAAGTCGCTGCACGCAGAGAGGCAAAAATGCACAGAAGAAATGATATGAGAAGAAGAGGAGCACTGTGATCCATTTCTCCTGATCCGACTTCAGTCTTCCAGACACCCTGAATGAACTGTGTTCTTGATCGCTTTTCATATATATATATATATATATAGAGGTTCTGATATGAAGTCGAATGGGTCAATTGACCGGGGATTAGAGATGAAAGGAAATTGCAAGGAAACTCTTTAATCCGGCAGCCTACCTATTTCTTCGCAGTGCCGTGAGTCACTCGGGTGAACAGGTTCATTTCCTTTTCTCCGTAATTGCAACTCATTTGTCATCTTTGGCTTTTTCCGCATCTTTCTCTTTGAAAGACGTGCTCATATTGGCCGCCACTAAAGTCATTTGTTAAATTTCCTAGAAAGATATGGTTACGATTTTTTTTTTTTATCTTCCACGAAATTCTATCAATTTTTCGGCCCAATGAAGTCAAGTCAATAATTGATATGCTAATTTGTCTGTAAATGCCTTGCAATTTCCTAGAAAGATATGGTTACGATTTTTTTTTTTCTATCTTCCACGAAATTCTATCATTTTTACGGCCCAATGAAGTCAAGTTAATAATCGATATGCTAATTTGTCTGTAAATGCCTTGCAATTTCCTACCCCTATGCCAAATTATCTCAAGTCAATACCCTCAATTTCCTTTGTACTATGTGATTACTTTAACAACTTCCCTGTGTCTTTCGTTTTGCTGGCATCTTACACCGTTTGAATTATGATGTATGATGGAATTTGGCAGAGACAATTTCAGCGGATTCTACTCGACTCTTTAGGAGAGATGTCATATTTATTTTATGATATACCTATCACTTCGGTTGAAGGGCAAAGAGAGAAACAAAGAATGGCCAACGTCAATTCTTATATATATCTTTCAATCATGTAAAATTAGAACTTGTTCGAAATAAAACATTATTGTTACATGAAGCTTCAATCATGGATTTCATCTCCACGTCAACATGCCAGAACCTCAAATATTCTGTATGCACGCTAACATGTATGACATGATTAAATTTGCATGATTTTATATTACGGAATATATATATATATATATATATATATATATATATAAACTTTCAAATAACAGCGGTTAAATTCGTTGTAAGAATATGATCACATACCATAATCAAATCAAAATGAAAATGAAGAATAACATCTCAATAACATTTAAAAAAATATTATATATTTATAAATAGGTTAAATTAAAATTAAAATAGGAATAGCAATAATGAATATATGTTAATTCTCGATCTCTTAAATATATTAATAATTATATTCTAATTCTTTCTATTTATTTCTTATGCTTTATGAATTTAAATTTAACATAAATTGAAACCTATATATGTAAGCATTAATATTTATAATTTTTTATATTATTAAAATATATATTTTAAATCCTTAAATATTTTTAAGAAACATTTTACTTGATTAAAATAAATTTTAATAATTAGCATTTATTGTAAATTAATAATTTCTTAATAAATAATAAATGAAATGCTATAATTTTTATTTATTTATTGGAATACTAATTAAATTAGTTTTTTTGTTTTCTTAATTTGTGTAATAAATGTTATTTTCATAATTGAATAGCTTGGTGAATTTGGGTTTTTGGGTTAAGAGGCCCTTCCAACTCAATGTTGAATAGCTATTGTAAGATTATATTATGTAAATATTTTGATTAGATTGAATTAGATAAAAAATAAAAAAATAAAATATAAAGATGAAATTAATAATTATGTATAAAAATCAAATTAATGATGATGATGATGATGGTTAACATCATCATTAGAGAATACCATGGTATTCTCTAAACTGTGCTTTTATTTATAATTTGAAACATGTTTATCTTAAACATATAATAAGGTTAGGTCTCTATTGTTTAGTCTTTTGACTTGGTCAAATTACATAAAAAATAAAAAATAAAATAAAATAAATAATTTTTCCAACCTATTGTTTTCTCATGGTATTTTTAACCCATGGTTTTTCCCATGGTATTCTCTAAACTCTATTTTTACTAAGAATTTGAAACATAATTATTTTAAACATATTATAAAGTTAAATAAACATTAAAAAATACTCCAAAGTTTAAAAGTTTATTGTCTCTAGAAGTGCTCTCTAGACGAGTATGGTAGAAATCTTGTAATGTTTGGTCCTCTAGTGTTTAACATTTTTAAGCGGTCAAATTAAGTAGTAATAATAATAATAATAATAGTTTCTTCATTTTTTACCATGTCTATGGCCAATTTTAGTGTAGTAATAATAATAATAATAATAGTTTCTTCATTTTTTACCATGTCTATGGCCAATTTTAGTGTAGCAATGTCTATGGCCAATTTTAGTTGGTTGAAGATCAAAAGAGAGATCCTTAACCTATGCTGCACTAGTTTGCAATAGGCGGGTACCGACTTCGGGTACGGGGAACAAGTATCTGGTATCCGGAAACGTTAAGTTGGGAGCAACAATAATATAATACATTAAAATTTAATATATATTAAAAAAAAAATTTATTTATTTCCATGCAAAACTTGTCAATTAAATTTCATAGTGCATATTCCATCTTGCAATGAAATTTTTAAAAGATTGAACTTTGAAACACTACCAGAAAAAATCAAAATATTAATCCATCAACAACTTGCTAATGAAATTCCTTGCGAGAAAAGAAACATGCAGAACTCCTAAACCAAAAAAAGGCTACTATTGCTTGATTATTATGTCATTCATGCAACACTATATTAAATTCAATTTCGAATTTCAAGTTTTGAAATTTATACAATGAGACTGACTAACAAGCTACTCTTTCTCTTTCTGACCATAATTGTAACTTGTTGAATCTTATCATTAAAGCTTAAAGATAGACTTCAAGAAAGTAGACTTATTTGCAATTTTTGAACTTCAAGATTTGCAACAGACGCTGCCACGGAATGACTGACAACTGCCTATCTTTTTTTGAAACCTTTGCTACATCTCCACATATTTGTTTCTTTACAGAGCCCATGCAGTCCAACCCCCTGAACTATCTTGTATCACTTAGAAAATGCACAAATGGTACATTCTCGGCTCAAAATAGGTACCTGAAACTTCAAAATTTGTTGTAGTGAAGCCCACAAAAAGCTCCAAAGTACCCTTTGAAGCTCGACTTTGGAAAGTTTCCTACAAGCTCCCAAGCTACCGGGAGTGCGGGAGCATAGGGTACGTGCTCTCCAATAGCTGGGAGCGGTACCCGTGTTACTATGTCCTTAACCAATGATTTTGGATTCCTACAAAGGTAACATTTTCCAATTTATAAGTTGTTTCATAGCACTGTTGCCGGAAATTGCAAAGGTTTTAACTATTGTAGTACATATCAAGGTATTTCAACACACTTAAAAGTAGGGTTACTCATAGAGACATAATATAAGACTCATCCATGAATCAAGCTAGTAGGATTGATTTTAGGTTAAAATTTAATTTATTTAACAAATAAGTGTTTATTAAATTTTGTATTTGAAAATAACATAAAGAAATCAATAGACTAAAGAGTAAGTAATCCTTATTATTAAGACGTAGAATATTTAAAAATTAACAAACAAAAAATCTCAACTAAAAAAACCTGCATGTATATCACTAAATTAAACATTTTTAATCCTTAAAATTACATTCAAAAAATTTAATAATTATAATTAATAATTAAACTAGTCCAATCCATCGTAACTGCGGAGAGGGATCAAATCTCTTTTTACTCTAATTTTTGTTTCTTAAACAATGAAATTTTATAATAAAAATAAGTTTTGAATAAGAATACTTGAGATACCATAAGTTTTTATAATAAAAATAGGTTTTGAATAAAAATACTTGAGATGTCATAAGATTAGTGTAGAGTCAATCTACTATGTTCCAACTACTCCAAAAAGGATCAAGTCCGAAGTTGAGATGGATCTAAGTTCATACTCTCCCATTCAATAATGGATTTTCCTCAAACCTTTAAATGTCTTAATCATAAAAAATACCATGGTCAAAATTATGGGTTTCTAAATTTAATTTAATTTATTTTTTTAATTTTTTGACAAACACAAAATGTTGTCGAAGACTTCTTAAGTGGATGAGGATGTATTGACCATTTTTTTTTTTTAATTGATGGCCTAGATTGATTCTCAACGGAATATGTTTAGAATATTCTTAGTCTTATTGCTTATCAATGGATGTACTATATTAAACAGTTTGTTAGGTTGCATTGACTTTTAATAAATTTAAAAAATTAGATTCCTGCCACATGGCTTGCCGCCCACCAATTTCCTAAGGATTTTAGATTATTCCAATTCTAATAAGTTCCTCCATGATAAGTTCCTCATTAATATTTATAAAATTCATTTATATATAAGAAAATTTTATTTAGCAAAATGGCCTATTACTTTTTATAAATTAAAAAAAAAAGATTCATCCCAAGTGGCTCCCTACACACTAATTTCCTAGGATTCGAGATTATTCGAATTCTAGTAAGTTCCTCATTATTATTTATAAAATCCATTTAAAATTCTTTTTTTTCTTAAGTTAAAGTTGACCCATAACCTTTTTATACATTGTTAATCACATAAATGTGTTCATCAGTAATACATTCTTCTTGTTGCAGTAGTTTTTCTGGTTATAGTTATGAAGGACTCAACTATATCAACCACATTAATATTTTTAATGTGGTTGTACTAGTTATGTTGTAAGGCGTTTCCCTCTGGGAAGAAATCTCCTATGTTCCACCATGTTTTGTTTTGCACCATTGATCGGATGTGATAGATGATTAAAAACATCTCCACCGTTGGATATCATAGGAAGTCAAGAACCCAAATAGTGCGCTAGAAGTTCATTAAAGTAACAACCTATGCCACTTTGAATCCTCAAAGATGGCAAAAGGGTGGGAAGTGATGTCTCTCCTAGCTTTCTCATTGTGAGTCTCCCCATCATAACCCCCTATGTATCCATGGATTTCCCGGAGAGGGCTCTCTTCATGTTCCACTGGTTTCGATTTTTCCTAGCCCCTTATTTTATAATGGCAGCGAGTCTTATTTTCAGGGCTTTTTCCTGTTAAATGAAATCAAGACATATATGTTGTCGAGATCATTATGAATTTTGGGAAGCCCTATGAATTTGGGCTTGAGATGGGTCGAAACCAGATTTGTTGTTGGCCATGGCTTCCATGTGTAAAGAAAGGTGCTTAGATTTGTTCAAAGAAGGGTGCTTGAGGCTTGAATAGTTGGCCACTGTAGATGGGATCCGTGATCTCATATCTTCTCCTCTCACTGAAGGGCCCATCGTGTGATCCGGGTGAATTCCTGTTACCCCTAACCAAGACGTTTTACTTCGGTTGATGTGTTAGAATTGCATTTAATTAAAGAGTTAATGAACATGAATGAACAACTACGTGCTGTAAAGAAGAGGAAACATAAAAAGCATGAGCAACATAAGACATTGATAACGAAGTTCATCCACGAGGGTCTATGTCTCCGGGCCTCGGTGTCAAGATGGTGTAGGCTGCTACATTAAGTGTTGTAAGGAGTGAAGATGTACATGGATAGTGTTTTCTCTGTCGTACAAGGAAAATACCCTCACGCAGGAGTGGTTGGACCTCTCTACGAGATGTTCCACTATAGGAACTCTCATTAACAAAAAGGACACCTATCAGTACGATAATACCTCACACATAATGACTATGAGTATGCCACCAGCATAGCAAACAAAGGGATTTCAAAAAACATACATGTGACAATGAGTATCCCACCAACATGGCATCAAAGGGATCTCAAACATAATACAAATCCATGATAGAAAGTACATCTCACATCAAGAAAAAAACAAGATCCCACATCAAACATCAACAGGGATCTGTACAACACAATGCATCTCATAGAAAAGAGACAAAGAAGTACATGAAATCAACTCATCATATACCTCACACTGAATATGACTAAAGAATGGGTTGCTCTGTTGTTGGACCTGAAATCACCATCACAATCGTGGCACCGAAAGGTGTGAAATCGACTGCTGACTCACTGAATGCTGACACTTGCAACTCCACTTTGAAAAGTGGCCTAAAAATATAAAGCTTAGATGGAAAATATGAACACACCATCAGATTTTTGTCATCAAATTGTGCAAAATCGGCTGGCAATTTTTTAAATTATGACAAAGTGAAAATCTGGGGCAAAAATGAATATTTTAGATTCCCCCTATATTCCTCCAAGATGTTGCTTCACGGGCGCAATGGAAATCTATAACTCAAAAGGAAAATCCGACCTCGCAATTGCGTTCCCAGCGAAAAACTGTGAAAAATGACTGTAAACTTGAATATATTCCGACATGGAGAAAAATTACCTCCACGGGAAAATTTCAAGGATCATGGTTTTGCTCTTTGTTTCTCGGCCTACTCATGGTTCCACCTGCATAGAAAAACGTGATTATCTCAAAATCCATGCATGCTCCCACTCTGACTTGGCTTTGGGCACTGTTGGGGTCCCGTGATATCGTAGATTGGTAGACCAAATGCACATGGTAACATCAGACCAGTCTTTGGAGTCCTAGGACCTAGCCTTCCTGGACTCAAAGAAGGCTCTCTCTATTTTTTTGCAAAGGATATGTACTTGTTTGTTTTACAGGGTTGATTTTAGTCTAGTTATTAAGTGTGGGGTTTTGTTGTTTGTTTTGGTTGCGTATTATGATCAAGCAACATAGGTAGAATGAGGAAATCTCTAAGTCATTGGGCAATGGAGTCTAATAAAAGTCATGATAAGTTCATCAATGGATCGGGGAGCATCACAGGGAAAATCTAATTTGGTCGGTGGATCTTCAAGGTTTTTTAGGGGTAATGAGATGGACATCAATTGTGAGAATAAAAAGTAGGACAAAGGGCAATTGAGATTCCTTTATCATATGTACTTTTCAAGAAAGGGACTTAAATATCATAAGCATGAAGAGGCAATCAATAGACAGGGCAAACCATAAATTCTTTGATTCAACTAAAGCAGATAATTATTCAAGACAAACATTTCCAATGAAATATAGAAGGCGAGAAACTCATTTAACTTCTAGTGATTTCACCTTCAAGGACAGAAAACACTTAAGACACACATATAACTGTAGTCAGAGAAGAGGGAACGCCTAAACATCCTTGATTATAGCTATGAAGATCTCTAAAACAATTAGTTAAGAAAGTACAAAGGGTATGATCGAAATAAAACCTATTTGGTAGACCTAAAGAATAGTACTTTAGAGAGAGACTTCGAAAACAGTGTTTTAGTGACATCAAATAAGCAGGGCTGGCCATAAATCATGCTTGATACCAACTGTATTAAACTATTCATGAAATAAACAAGCTTATGGGGTCTAGAGAGAAATTAATAATTCTATAAAATGTCCTAGCAGAAGAAAACATTAAGGCATTGAAGAACAACAGAACTAAGGTGCTTTCAAAAGACATTTCTTAGTATAAATATTTTTCTCTACTGCAACATAGAAAGATGGAAACATAATGAAACAGGAAATAACAATAACAGATTAGAAGCACTTCACCAACAACCAAGCTCAGGTATCCTGCAATCTAGCCTCCTCCATCAACAAACAAACCAGGGCATCCACAAGTTAACTTAACTTATAACTTAACTCAGTAATCTCCTGGTTTGCAGTATCCATGTTTTTTTCCAGTTTGTTCAACATTTCCTCTAGTAGTCTCTAATTTCTTTTCCTTTTGTGCGAGGGCACATTTGGTTTTTATAGATAGACTCGCACTTTCTTGATTTCACTTTCAGAAAGCTGCAACGTAGTGAGGGTCTTAGTTTGCTATTCAATGATATTTTGTGTGCCTTCTGGTATTGTCACTACACAAATATGTGAATTGATTCTATTTTGGATCTCTACCACCTATTGCTTCAGAACCAACACCTAGTATTTTATGTCTATTATCTCTTTGGCTAGGATTTATTTCTCACCCTCCACATGGGACAACTCCTTGGATTGCACATGTTCACTAGCAGACATCTTTAGCTTGTGTCTTAGGTCTTGAATCTCAGCTTGAGAACTGTGGATGAGAGTCTTTACCACAATCTTACTTTCTGGATTTACTCCCAATTTGACAATAAACTCTTTGAAATTTTCATTATGTAGATGGAGAACTCTAGAGTTAGCTCTTTCTTGCTTCAGCCCGATGACAACTTTATCTAGTAACTTCTCAACGTTGTTGATTTTCAGAACATTTTGGCTCAACTCATTATATATCATTTCTCCTACCTGTTTATGAAAATTTATTTTATCCATCAAAGGGACACTGGCCATGTCAAGTGACAAATTTAGAGTCCTAAACTATGGTCCTAAAGGGAGGGACTGTGGTTAGGGGTGATGTAACAATAAATTCATCTGATTTATCTCCAGGGCTATAACACCTAGAAGCCTATTCTGATAAGGGAACTATATTATAGTCTTAAACCTATATATATATATATAAGTTAAACCCACTTCACGGTGGATATCACCAAATCTGGAGGATGCTGATAACTATATTGGCGGAGGTCCAAGTTGGAGGTAGAGTTGACAAACTTGGAGGAGTACTTATTATATTGTTGTGTAAAATTTTCTGGTGTAGCAAGGGCTCGAACCCCTGACCTCACGCCTACCATCCACGTGACTTACCATCTCTCCTCCAAGGTGTTTCTTACACCTATTGTTCTCCATGCACATTTAAATTAACACTTCTTGACAGATGGGGGTTGGAGGGGGCGAGCCCCGTGGGCCAACCCACTCCCCATGCACCCAAGCGCCGAGACCGAGAGCTCCAATGGTTTGAATCTACTAGATTATTAAACATGGGTTATGTTAATTAAAACGTAGTTAAACTACGTTAATCTGCCACTAAACCAAGATCAGTGCTAAACACGCTTAATGTTTTAAATTTGCACTTATCTCATCCATAATTGCGCTTATCAATAATTAAGCACCGATTAACTTGGCGAAATTTTAGCAGAGCGCGCCAAAGATGGCAGATTTTCTATTTTTGGAAATTAACTGGCAGTTCCTCCAGTTTTGGAGGAGAAATTGGGGCAAAAGCAGTTTTGGTCATAACTCACTCAATTTTCGACCAAACATAGCTCAGTAAAAGTCATTTTGGTCTAATTGACATACTGGGAACTTAATGAAGCAGGTTGGAGAGATAGAAAAGGTCATATTAAAGTGTTTTGGTGCATTTGAAGATTTTTGAAGGCAAGGACCATTAGGTGTTGGGGCAATTTCCAGAGCATCCAGAGTCTAATTTCAACAAATGAATAGTCATTTTTTACTATCTTGGACCTTATGAAGCTAATGGTGCATTTTCAGAGGCATTTGGAGACTTATAAGTGCTATTTTTCCATAGAGAATTTTCATGGTACCCAGAGCCACCAGGTGTTGGAGGCATAGCCAGGGGAGCTAATGGTTATTCTGAGTGAATGAACAATGTATTTTGTATGTTTTACATGCTATGGAAATAGTGAGACACGTTTCAGGAGCAGATGAGGACTTATAAGGGTGTTTTTTCCACAGGATAACTTAGGGAAGCATCAAGCCCACCGGCAGAAGAGGTCATGCCCAAGGGAGCCATGGACCATTTTGGATAATTGAACAATCAATCTAAGGGTATTTTGGTATTCTGAGCCCATTGGTATATTGTAAAAAGCCAATGGATTTGAGTAGCATATTGTAAAATAATTTGACCATCTTAATCCCAGAGAGCCTAGTCCATTGATGGCAGCTCAAAGAGACGTAGCCCAAGTGTTGAGGGTGAACTCATTTATTATTTTTATGTTATGTGTTGCTGGTTATTTCTATGCAATTTATTTTTTCTGTTCATACATTTAATCAACTAAAAAAAATTTATAATTTCTCACATATAAAGCATGTAAAAAACACATAAACTTGATACAAGGATTCAATTTCACAAACATACGTATGAGCACGATCCTTATGTTATTTAAATGGAATAGAAGGTGCTTGCATAGCAAAACAATTCAACCACCTATTTCAAATCAGAAGTCCCTCTACAGATAATTAACTATAGTCTTGCCTTTGAGGGTGGAGGTCTTCTCGTGAGAAGAGTTTATCTTGATTTTAGCTTCAACCAATATTAGATTATATTTCTCCCACGAGACTAATGCCCCTATTATTTCCCAATAGCTCGACAATCAAGCTCTAACCCTTTGATAAAAATATGAATCAAATGTGGCCACAACTCTTAACACCTTTCCAATACATTCCTCAACCTTTTTTTATGGCAGCTTCCTTCTAAATCATCTTTGTAACTTCAAATTTGCACCAATTCTATCCAAAATGTTCATGGTCCTTAACTTGTTGGTTTCGTTTTCATTGATGTACCATATGATTTTTTCTTCTTTCTTAGTATTCTTACCATCTTCCTCCTTGGATGATAGGATAAATAATTAATAGTCTTTGACAACGATTTTCTACTCTTTCATCAAGGTTATATTCTCCCCAATTATTTTTACCGCAGTTACGATCTCATCCAAAATTAGCTACATGGCATGGATGAGGGACATATTACATTTCAACTTGTTTTTAAGCTTAGTAATCTCCTGGTTTGCAGTATCCATGTTTTTTTCCAGTTTGTTCAGCATTTCCTCTAGCAGTCTCTAATTTCTTTTCCTTTTGTGCGAGAGCACATTTGGTTTTTATAGATAGACTTGCACTTTCTTGATTTCACTTTCAGAAAGCTGCAACGTAGTGAGGGTCTTAGTTTGCTATTCAGTGATATTTTGTGTGCCTTCTGGTACTGTCACTACACAAATATGTGAATTGATTCTATTTTGGATCTCTACCACCTGTTGCTTAAGAACCAACACCTAGTATTTTATGTCTATTATCTCTTTGGCTAGGATTTATTTCTCACCCTCCACACGGGACAACTCCTTGGATTGCACATGTTCACTAGCAGGCATCTTCAGCTTGTGTCTTAGGTCTTGAATCTCAGCTTGAGAACTGTTGATGAGAGTCTTTACCACAATCTTACTTTCTGGATTTACTCCCAATTTGACAATAAACTCTTTGAAATTTTCATTATGTAGATGGAGAACTCTAGAGTTAGCTCCTTCTTGCTTCAGCCCGATGACAACTTTATCTAGTAACTTCTCAACCTTGTTGATTTTCAGAACATTTTGGCTCAACTCATTATACATCATTTCTCCTACCTATTTATGAAAATTTATTTTATCCATCAAAGGGACACTGGCCATGTCAAGTGACAAATTTAGAGTCCTAAACTATGGTCCTAAAGGGAGGGACTGTGCTGAGGGGAGATGTAACAATAAATTCATCTGATTTATCTCTAGGGCTATAACACCTAGAAGCCTATTCTGATAATGGAACTAATGTGATGCTAATTTTTGTTGCATTTCATCCCTAATTATTTTGTTATTCTCCTCTATCAATTGCCATGTTTCCCATCTAGGGCCCGTTGTTGTTGATCTTCTTGCAGAACCCATAATTTATACCTCTTTAGAGGTGGTGGCAGCTTGAGGAGGGTTTTCTAGTGTCACTTGAAAGCATGGCTGGTTCATGTTTGTCTTAATGAGCCTGGTCTCAATTTCTTCATGAGTTGATCTTAAATCTTAGCCATTTTTCTTGGGTGTGCCTCTTTCATTTCTATGTATTTGACCTTGTCTACATTTCTCTTTTGAGCCTTAACCTTTTGCGGTTGGTGTTTCAATCTCCAAATTTGTATTAATGGGACAATAATCAAAGTTAGCATTCCATTTAGGTTCATGCATTTACTCATGTTCATAAGCTGAGGCATCAATATTCTTCCTCCTCTTTTATATGATACCATGGGGGTCATAGTGCCAAATTTCACCCATTTCAAAATTTAGTTCCTTCAATAAGTCTTCACGTTGCTGAAAGGCTTTTCTAGTATTAACAATGAAAGGGCTTATTAGTTTACCCAATTTGAACATGTGTCCCTTATTGGTAGGAACAAAGTGGATTTGAACAAAATACAAGATTTTCTGAATGAATTCTAGGTCAAATATTCTCATGGCCATAAAAAAGGGAAAACGATAAGGAAACATATTTGAAACATAAACCCTAATTTCAGTGTATTCCTTAAATAAATACCAATCCCCCACCCTGGTATCCTTTTTGAGCTAGAGGATTGATTTTTTTTAGGCAGAATCCTTGGGGGAGAGACGTTATTTATGATTTTTTAGGAAGTGGACATGAAGGTGGAGATGAAATGGGAATAACCCTTCTTGTCGGGTTTTCTCCTGACAACATTGTCCCAATCAAAATGTATTTTCTCTATTTGTGGGAATCCATAAGACTAAGGTCCAAGTATTCAAATTCATCCACATGGGCATACAAGAAAAGGTAAAGTAGAACATAGTAGTAACTGAAATAGGGAGTAATGGGAAAATTATGTAACTAGAAGTTTATAGACTCTGCAAGGAATGAGGGTATGTAAAAAATGTGGCTTGGATGCATCATTGCATGAAAAAACTCTATGTCAACCTTAGTGATGTTATCAGTGTCATCTTCCCCGAACAGTAGGGAAATAGTGGCCACAATAGGTTACACGACTTCAGTAAATATGAGTATGGGAAATGAATCTGACATAGGTAGGGTTTGGTTGCCAAAGGCCAGGATCATCTGAAGGAAAGCTTGTTGTTCTCCAACTGAGAGGGAATTATAGTTATAGAATGTAAGCTTCTTATGGTTTGGGGAAACTGGGTAAACGAAAGCCTTTTTAATTAGTTATATATTTATTTCCAGAATTTTCACTCCAAAAGAATATATGAAGTAATTTTTCTCCTCAATGTAAGATGCAGTGAGCCAAGAAATAAATTCTGAGAAGTGGTAGATGGAGGGGGCAATTTTATAACATAATCCTGACTCTACTACCCTAAAGGGGTCCTATCCATTAAGATGCCGATCATACAAGTCGAACCGAAGGTCTTACAGGTGGTATGGGTAGGGTGAGTCATGAATCTTGGCTTCCTTATCCATGAGGGGCTAAATATTTGAAGAGGGTTTAACCTCTCGGGGTTTGGGAGTTTTGGGAATAGGTTTATTCATTTTAAGAAGAGGAAGAAAAATTGGAAGTCGAGGTCTGCTGGTTACCTGATGACCGAGCATAATCAAATGAAACAACGCTGAGATGACTCTGCGCTGGTTGACAGTCGGACGATGTGGTGGATTGGTAGAGCAACAGGAGACCCCGATTGTAAAAAAAAATATTTCAAATTCAAATAGCCAACGGGTCATGGTCTTATAGGTGAGAGAAAAAGGTCAAATGATATAATATGGGAGTGTGAGGTGGGCGGCATGTGGAATCATGAGACTGGGTGGGGTGACTCGATAGAGGAGAAGGGAGAGATACCATTGACCTTGTATGGAGCATGCTCATTTTCCAAAATCGATGCTACATCAATGTATATTGTGGAAAGTGTGGTCCCCACTCTCTGGCGGGGTGGACGATTGGGGATCACGGGTGATCTTGGACCTCTTGGAGTAAATCTAGACCATAGATAAGCCCGCCCATCACTTTGACTTTTCTCCTCCCGGAGCTAGTGCTGGCGTATTTGTCGTGCTAGTTGCCCCACCATAATGCTTCCGGGGGATGGATGAGTGGCAAGGACCAATATTTCATTGGGAAGTTTCTTGGAATTTAATAGTCTGCGTTCACTCCTGCGAAAGCGAGCCCCCATTCTTTTACTCTCACTCCTTGACCACTGAGTTTACTACCATGATCGGGGTTTGATGCTTGTTTTTCCCACGTGCACAAAGTGTGCCGAGGTTGTGAGATAATTTATTAAATACCCTTTTGTCATTTTCCTATCTTTATTTCTTTGCACATAAAATATATCTGCGATAATATGACAAAAACCTTCAAGGGGAACGAGAGGTAGGGAAAAAATTAAGGATACAAATTTATTTTAAAGTTCAGAAACCTTGGAGAATCTTACTAGTCGCTAGCATGCAAAGTATAAAAAGAATAAAATGTTTGAAGATATTTTTGTAAAAATATTCAAATTTATAATGGTTTTATATAGTGTTTGTAAAATTTTGGCAATTTTTAAGGAAAAATAATTTTATAGTATAAAATTTAGGCGAATCATTTTTAGAAAAAAGTGGAAATTGGAAAATATTTTTTTTGGAAAAACATGGAAAATTAGCCCATCTGCGAATATTAGCCCCTAAAATGTTCCTTGCTTTAGTAGTGAATTATAGATTGGTTATTCTTTTTAGTAGTTACAAATAGAAGCATCCAACAACTTGGATGTAAATTTGGTTTACATTCAACACTCTTATGATAGAGTAGTCCATACTTCTATAAATAATTCCCTTTTTGAAACTTGTTTTGGGTATTTTTCCAGCTTTTCCTTTGGATTTTTTATATAGAAAATAAAGAATAATGAGGAAAGGAACTAAAGAATAAGCATTTAAATGCTAAAAAAAGCATGGCTGAGATTAAGCAAATCCATTTGCAAGTATAGGGTATGCCAAATAAGTCACAAGAAAAGTACAAGGTTTGAAATGATCCACATATGACTGACAAAACATTCAAAGTGGGAGATAGAGTTTGGTTGTCTCTTAATAAGAAAAGCTCCAAATTTGTGGTAATAAGATCAAGGATTTGTGGTATGGGCCTTTCTAAGTGTTGGAAAATGTGGATGATAATCCCTACAAACTCAATTTTCCCCCATATATGTACATTTACTCATTAGTGAATGTGGAGAATCTAAATCTCCATGAACCTTTTCTGTTGGATAAAAAAACTAATGAACGAGTTTAACCTACCATAGAAGACTTAACATTATGAGATTAGGTAGAATTAGAAGAATATATAATTTTACAAAGAAGTCCATAACAACCAAACAGGGGCAATATGAAATCTAGAAGTTTGGGTTGAAAGGATAACTTTTAGGAAAGACCAAAAGGTACTTTAGGGAGGAGGAAGAAAAAAAGATTCTAACCTTCCTACAATGGATCATCATATAGTTAATTATCTATTTTTTTACTTTCTTGATAGAAGAATAGGAATTGTTGACTTGTAAGGCCCATTTAATATGTAGCTCATACTTTGAAGAATTTGCATGAAAATCTTTCCAAATTCCATTGGAGGCCTTAAACAACCATTTCTGGGGTTAAAATTTTCCAAACTTATCTCCTATCCTCTTGACATTCTTATACACTTAAAAATCACTTATAAAGCTTCAACCAGTGTAGTAGACATAAAATAAAAGAAGAAATCAATTGAATATATATATATATGATAGAGGATCTCTATAGGCTTATATATATATATGATAGGGGATCTCTATAGGCTTGCAGCCATGGCAATTATGTCTGCTACTCCTTTGGATATTGCATCAAGAAATATGAGCATGATAAACAGTGGTGTGGGAATTACATCCTAGTGAGAAGTCTAAAGTCAAGTATGAAAATGGTGCTCATAATTCCAGCAGATCCTTATGGTCGACTAAATCCAACATATTGTACGAACTTTAGGGAAGGCTGATGGCATTTATTTCAGAATTTTATGACATTGATTTCTACCTGTCCACGGTTAGTCTGCATGGTCATTTACAATCCAATGGCTAGCAGGAAATTGGAAAAGGTTGATGGTATGGATCTGAGCATTCTATGGTATTTTTCTTTGCCTTTGCCTACTTCATTGCTCTTTGCCTTAAATTATATACACAATTTTTGTGGATCTGGACCATCTTCTCCTTCTTAATCCAAGTGTTGACAATAAAAATAAAAAACTTCAGAGTTTATGAAACTGAAAAATTTTAGAGTTTAAGGTAGATATGGATTGAGGTCGACGTGATTCACCCCTGAGCTTGTTTACATGTTGGCTCTACGAATCCACCATATCTCAAACCCTCACAACTCTGCATATAGAAACTTTTAGATCGAATTTTTCTTTGCAGATAACTTACTTCCTGGGGAATATAATACATGATTGCACATCTCCAAACTGCATAAGCCTTCCAGAGTCACGTTGCAGAGTTCACCTTTCTTTTGTTTATTTGACTTTTACCATTAAATATAAATTTATTTTTTAATTTGAATTTTAACATTAATATACAAGTATAAATTTAAATTTATTTTCAAGCTGCATGAACCCAACGTCCACAATGAACTGTTTTTCATAGATAAAACCAATGAGTCTCAATTATTCATTTTTCGGCCCTGAGTAAAAAGATTTCAGTAACTTTAAATGACAAGATAATTTGTATAAAATAAATTATGTTTCAATATAATATTAAAAATGATAAACACAACTTGTATGAGTGCGCATCATTAACCAAAATATGAATATGATTTTGATAATTAAATTTGATTTATGATATGAATTTTGTTATTTATAAAATTAATGATAATATTAAAGAATAATAATAAATATAATTGGATATTAATGTATATAATTAATTATTAATTAAAATATAAATAATATTTTTTTAAATATTTTTGTTATAAATAAAATTAATGATTAATTTGTAACTTAGTTTAAAAAATTAGAAAAATAATAATTATTTTAATAGTTAATTTGTAACTTGGTTTAAAAAAATTCAAAAAGTAATAATAAACACAAGTTCATGTTGGTAGATATCATCAATCAAAATATGAATAAACTTTTATATATATATATATATATATATACACATATTATATATATATATATATATATATATATATATATATATATATATATAATAATTTCATATTTTGATGTAATATTAAAAATAATAACACGTATAAAATTGTATTAAATAATATTAATGTATATTATTAAAATAATATTAATATATATAATTAAGCAATCCAATTATTATAATATATAAATTATTTAATAAGTTAATTTGTTATATATTTATTTTTTTATAAAGTGAGTAAAAAATTTTGGACATCATAAATATTCACTGAAGAATTATATATCTTAAGAAAATGTTCATAACATATTTGGAGACACTACCCATTGTTTAGCTTTCTCCCATGACATAAAGATTGCAATCACTCCCCCAAATCCAATCCCTATACCAATCTTCAATGCTGTGATTGATATAATTTCATCAACATGACTCAACCATCCTACTTTTACATCACTAATAGTACTATCATGTGCTTTTGTTTGTCCTTGATTTTCTTGGCATGAATCTAAAGGACAACCCCATAAACACTTATTGTTTTGAAATGAAGATACATTGAAAGTGGAAAATTGTGTTCCAGTTGGAATTTTCCCACAAAGATTGTTAGATGAAACATCAAAAATGGCTAGCTCATGTAATTTGGAGAGGTCTTCAGGAATGGATCCACTCAAATTATTTTTCCCCAGATCCAGCTGCTCCAAAGTAGATATCTCACTAAGAGATGTAGGTATTTGTCCTTCCAATTGGTTCAAACATAAATTCAACAATCTTAAGTGACTCATACTACCAATGCTTGTAGGGATTTCTCCTGTAAGATTATTGTAAGACAAGTCAAATATAGTGACCATAGCTAAGAGATATGATAGAGTATACTCTCTTCCTTTTATGTCAATTTCCATTTCATCAAATAATTTAGTATCATCTGATGCATTTGCAAATCCAAAGAGCCTTTCAAGATGCTTTGGTATTCTTCCACTGAATATATTGTTGGATAATTCTAACACATGCAACTTGGTGAGGTTTGTGATTTGTTCAGGAATACAACCATGCAAATTATTGTAACCAAGGCTTAAAACTCTTAGGTCATGAAGAAATGTAATGTACAAAGGAATCTCCCCTGTGAATCTATTTTTCCTTAAATCAAGTAGTTGAAGTTGTGTACAATTGGCCAAAGATGTAGGCAATATCCCAGAAAATTTATTAGAGTGAGCAGAGAAAACTCTCATAAAAATGCAATTGCCAATGCTATTAGGAAGGGGTCCTTCCAAATTGTTTGTTGATATATCTAATGTGTAAAGTGAAACCAACCCATTAAAAGCATCTGGAATCCTCCCAAAAAACATGTTATTATATATGTTTAATATAGTGAGAGCCTTTAGGTGACCTATGCTATATGGAATACTTCCAGTGAATTTGTTTGAGTTCAAATATAATTTCTTCAACAAATGAAGTTTTCCTATACTTTTTGGAATTATACCTTCCAAATTATTATTTGAAAGATCAAGAAATTCTAATTTTCCTAACCGGATAATAGTTTTAGGTATATTGCCATTGAAGTTATTATCACTCAGATTTAGGTAATTCAAATTACTTAAATTAGCAAGTGTCATAGGAATGTTACCTGTCAACATGTTTGAATGAAGATTTAGATGCTTTAAGTGAACTTATAAATTGGAAAGTGCTGCAGGAAATCTACCTATAAACATATTTGATTGAAGATCTAAGTGACTCAACTGGGTCAAATTAGTGATGTCTTTAGGTATGCTTCCTTTGAGGTTAAGAGAAAGAGCCAAAAAGGTGAGGGGAAGCTGGAATATTCCAGAAGGAATAGAACCTGAAATGGTATGGCAATTTGATTGAAGATCTAAGTGACTCAACCGGGTCAAATTAGTGATGTCTTTAGGTATGCTTCCTTTGAGGTTAAGGGAAAGAGCCAAAAAGGTGAGGGGAAGCTGGAATATTCCAGAAGGAATAGAACCTGAAATGGTATGGCTATGAATTGATAGGTGTGTAAGCTTCGTCAAATTACCCAACTGGTGTGGTATACTGCCAGAAAAGTTGTTGCCATCAAGAATTAGAGACTGTAGTTTGTGTAGCAGGCCCAACTCCGCTGGTATTAAACCGGATAGCAGATTGTGTCTCAGATCCAGTAGTCGCAACGCTTTAAGCTGGCCGAAGTCGGGTGGAATTCTTCCAGTAAAACTGTTACCACAAATATTGAAAGTGTGCAATAAAGACAGATTGCTGATAGACTGCGAAAGGTTACCTTTCAATGTTCCTTTGAATCCATGAAGGTTAATGGCGACAGATTGCTGATAGACTGCGAAAGGTTACCTTTCAATGTTCCTTTGAATCCATGAAGGTCAATGAAGACCACCCTTCTGGTGTGTAGTCTGCAGCGAATGCCATACCACGAACAAATGTTTGCTGAGTTCTCGACCGTCCAATTGGAGAGCCTTCCAAATGGATCTGATGTGATGGCCTTCCGGAACGACAAGAGAGCATGGAGGTCCCTTTTCTCGTGGGTGTCTATTGATGATAAATTGAAATCAGCTTCCTCAGCCATGCGTACTTCAGAATCGGAATGGCGTTGAAGTGAAGTTAACCCACCAGGCATGGGGTCATGCCGATATTGATGGGCATGGATACGAGGATATGGGTCAGAAGTCGCTGCACGCAGAGAGGCAAAAATGCACAGAAGAAATGATATGAGAAGAAGAGGAGCACTGTGATCCATTTCTCCTGATCCGACTTCAGTCTTCCAGACACCCTGAATGAAGTTATGAACTGTGTTCTTGATCGCTTTTCATATATATATATATATATATATATAGTGGTTCTGATATGAAGTCGAATGGGTCAATTGACCGGGGATTAGAGATGAAAGGAAATTGCAAGGAAACTCTTTAATCCGGCAGCCTACCTATTTCTTCGCAGTGCCGTGAGTCACTTGGGTGAACAGGTTCATTTCCTTTTCTCCGTGATTGCAACTCAGTTGTCATCTTTGGCTTTTTCCGCATCTTTCTCTTTGAAAGACGTGCTCATATTGGCCGCCACCAAAGTCATTTGTTAAATTTCCTAGAAAGATATGGTTACGATTTTTTTTTTCTATCTTCCACGAAATTCTATCAATTTTTCGGCCCAATGAAGTCAAGTCAATAATCGATATGCTAATTTGTCTGTAAATGCCTTGCAATTTCCTAGAAAGATATGGTTACGATTTTTTTTTATCTTCCACGAAATTCTATCATTTTTAGGGCCCAATGAAGTCAAGTCAATAATCGATATGCTAATTTGTCTGTAAATGCCTTGCAATTTCCTACCCCTATGCCAAATTATCTCAAGTCAATACCCTCAATTTCCTCCGTGCTATGTGATTACTTTAACAACTTCCCTGTGTCTTTCGTTTTGCTGGCATCTTACACCGTTTGAATTATGATATATGATGGAATTTGGCAGCGACAATTTCAGCCGATTCTACCCGACTCTTTAGGAGAGATGTCATATTCATTTTATGTTATCCCTATCACTTCGATTGAAGGGCAAAGAGAGAAACAAAGAATGACCAACGTTAATTCTTATACATATCTTTCAATCATGTAAAATTAGAACTTGTTCGAAATAAAACATTATTGTTACATGAAGCTTCAATCATGGATTTCATCTCCACGTCAACATGCCAGAACCTCAAATATTCAGTATGCACACTAAATAACATGTTACTAGATTTTTGGCTTCTGTGATCTATCAATAAATTGTTGTTTATGATAATGTGATTATTACCGAAAAATTTCTTCATAATTTTTTCTTAATATATAACATGATTAAATTTACATGATTTTATATTACCGAATATATATATATAAACTTTCAAATAACAGCGGTTAAATTCGTTGTAAGAATATGATCACATACAATAATCAAATCAAAATGATTAGATCAAAATGATTAGATTATATTATGTAAATATTTTGATTAGATCAAATTAGATAAAAATTAAAAAAATAAAATATAAAGATGAAATTAATAATTATGTATAAAAATCAAATTAATGATGATGATGATGGTGGTTAACATCATCATTAGAAAATACCATGGTATTCTCTAAACTGTGCTTTTATTTATAATTTGAAACATGTTTATCTTAAACATATAATAAAGTTAGGTCTTCTATTGTTTAGTCTTTTGACTTGGTCAAATTACATAAAAAATAAAATAAAATAAATAATTTTTCCAACCTATTGTTTTCTCATGGTATTCTTAACCCAGGTTTTTCCCATGGTATTCTCTAAACTCTGTTTTTACTAAGAATTTGAAACATGATTATTTTAAACATATCATAAAGTTAAATAAACATTAAAAAATACTCCAAAGTTTAAAAGTTTATTGTGTCTAGAAGTGCTCTCTAGACGAGTATGGTAGAAATCTTGTAAGAATAGCTATTGTAAGATTATATTATGTAAATATTTTGATTAGATTGAATTAGATAAAAAATAAAAAAATAAAATATAAAGATGAAATTAATAATTATGTATAAAAATCAAATTAATGATGATGATGATGATGGTTAACATCATCATTAGAGAATACCATGGTATTCTCTAAACTGTGCTTTTATTTATAATTTGAAACATGTTTATCTTAAACATATAATAAGGTTAGGTCTCTATTGTTTAGTCTTTTGACTTGGTCAAATTACATAAAAAATAAAAAATAAAATAAAATAAATAATTTTTCCAACCTATTGTTTTCTCATGGTATTTTTAACCCATGGTTTTTCCCATGGTATTCTCTAAACTCTGTTTTTACTAAGAATTTGAAACATAATTATTTTAAACATATTATAAAGTTAAATAAACATTAAAAAATACTCCAAAGTTTAAAAGTTTATTGTCTCTAGAAGTGCTCTCTAGACGAGTATGGTAGAAATCCTGTAATGTTTGGTCCTCTAGTGTTTAAAATTTTTAAGCGGTCAAATTAAGTAGTAATAATAATAATAATAATAATAGTTTCTTCATTTTTTACCATGTCTATGGCCAATTTTAGTTGGTTGAAGATCAAAAGAGAGATCCTTAACCTATGCTGCACTAGTTTGCGGGGCGGGTACTTCGGGTACGGGGAACAAGTATCTGGTACATCTAGAAGCTTTGCCCAAATTTACAGGAAATGTCAAGTTGGGAGTAGCAATAATATAATACATTAAAATTTAATATATATTAAAAATAAAAATAAAAAATTTATTTATTTCCATGCAAAACTTGTCAATTAAATTTCATAGTGCATATTCCATCTTGCAATGAAATTTTTAAAAGATTGAACTTTGAAACACTACCAGAAAAAATCAAAATATTAATCCATCAACAACTTGCGAATGAAATTCATTGCGAGAAAAGAAACATGCAAAACTCGTAAACCAAAAAAAGGCTACTATTGCTTGATTATTATGTCATTCATGCAACACTATATTAAATTCAATTTTGAATTTCAAGTTTTGAAATTTATACAATGAGACTGATTAACAAGCTACTCTTTCTCTTTCTGACCATCATTGTAATTTGTTGAATCTTATCATTAAAGCTTCAAGATAGACTTCAAGAAAGTAGACTTATTTGCAATTTTTGAACTTCAAGATTTGCAACAAACGCTGCCAAGGAATGATTCACAACTGCCTATATTTTTTTGAAACCTTTGCTACATCTCCACATATTTGTTGCTTTACAGAGCCCATGCAGTCCAACCCCCTGACCTATCTTGTATCACTTAGAAAATACACAAATGTTACCTTCTCGGCTCAAAATAGGTACCTGAAACTTCAAAATTTGTTGTAGTGTAAGCCCACAAAAAGCTCCAAAGTACCCTTTGAAGCTCCCGAAGACTTTGGAAAGTTTCCTACGAGCTCCCAAGCTACTAGGAGTGCGGGATCGTAGGGTACGTGCTCTCCAATAGCTGGGAGCGGTACCCATGTTACTATGTCCTTAACCAATGATTTTGGATTCCTACAAAGGTAACATTTTCCAATTTATAAGTTGTTTCATAGCGATGTTGCAGGAAATTGCAAAGGTTTTAACTATTGTAGTACGTATCAAGGTATTTCAACACACTTAAAAGGAGGGTTACTCATAGAGACATAATACAAGATTCATCCATGAATCAAACTAGTAGGATTGATTTTAGGTTAAATTTTAATTTATTTAACAAATAAGTGTTTATTAAATTTTGTATTTGAAAATAACATAAAGAAATCAATAGACTAAAGAGTAAGTAATCCTTATTATTAAGAAGTAGAATATTTAAAAATTAACAAACAAAAAATCCCAACTAAAAAAACCTACATGTATATCACTAAATAAAACATTTTTAATTCTTAAAATTACATTTAAAAATCTTAATAATTATAATTAATAA
Source organism: Pinus albicaulis (assembly GCA_034641835.2). Taxonomy (NCBI): domain Eukaryota; kingdom Viridiplantae; phylum Streptophyta; class Pinopsida; order Pinales; family Pinaceae; genus Pinus; species Pinus albicaulis. The sequence goes on along the minus strand of CM076571.1, from coordinate 761,789,697 downwards.
TTAAACTAGTCCAATCCATCGTGGAGAGGGATCAAATCTCTTTTTACTCTAATTTTTGTTTCTTAAACAATGAAATTTTATAATCAAAAAAAGTTTTGAATAAGAATACTTGAGATACCATAAGTTTTTATAATAAAAATAGGTTTTGAATAAAAATACTTGAGATGTCATAAGATTAGTGCAGAGTCAATCTACTATGTTCCAACTTCTACGTTCCAAAAGGGATCAAGTCCGAAGTTGAGATGGATCTAATTTTATACTCTCCCATTCAATAATGGATTTTCCTCAAACCTTTAAATGTATTAATCATAAAAAATACCATGGTCAAAATTATGGGTTTCTAAATTTAATTTAATTTATTTTTTTGATTTTTTGACAAACACAAAATGTTGTCGAAGACTTCTTAAGTGGATGACAATGTATTGACCATTTTGTTTTTTTAATTGATGGCCTAGATTGATTCTCAAGGGAATATGTTTAGAATATTCTTAGTCTTAATGCTTATCAATGGATGTACTATATTAAATAGTTTTTTAGGTTGCATTGACTTTTAATAAATTAAAAAAATTAGATTCCTGCCACATGGCTTGCCGCCCACCAATTTCCCGAGGATTTTAGATTATTCCAATTCTGATAAGTTCCTCCATGATAAGTTCCTCATTAATATTTATAAAATTCATTTATATATAAGAAAATTTTATTTAGCAAAATGGTCTATTACTTTTTATAAATTAAAAAAAATAGATTCGTCCAAAGTGGCTCCCTACACACTAATTTCCTAGGATTCGAGATTATTCGAATTCTAGTAAGTTCCTCATTATTATTTATAAAATCCATTTAAAATTCTTTTTTTTTCTAAGTTAAACTTGACCCATAACCTTTTTATACATTGTTAATCACATAAATGTGTTCATCAATAATACATTCTTCTTGTTGCAGTAGTTTTTTTAGTTATAGTTATGAAGGATTCAACTATATCAACTACATTAATATTTTTAATGTGGTTGTATTAGTTATGTTGTAAGGCGTTTCCCTCTGGGAGGAAATCTCCTATGTTCCACCATTTTTTGTTTTGCACCACTGATCGGATGTGATAGATGATTAAAAACATCTCCACCGTTGGATATCATAGGAAGTCAAGAACCCAAATAATGCACTAGAAGTTCATTACAGTAACAACCTATGCCACTCTGAATCCTCAGAGATGGTAAAAGGGGGGGAAGTGATGTCTCTCCTAGCTTTCTCATTGTGAGTCTCCACATCATAACCCCCTATGTATCCATGGATTTCCCGGAGAGGGCTCTCTTCATGTTCCACTGGTTTCAATTTTTCCTAGCCCCTTATTTTATAATGGAAGCGAGTCTTATTTTCAGGGTTTTTTCCTGTTAAATGAAATCAAGACATATATGTTGTCGAGATCATTGTGGAGTTTGGGAAGCCCTATGAATTTTGGCTTGAGATGGGTTGAAACCAGATTTGTTGTTGGCCATGGCTTCCATGTGTAAAGAAAGGTGCTTAGATTTGTTCAAAGAAGGGTGCTTGAGGCTTGAATAGTTGGCCACTGTAGATGGGATCTGTGATCTCGTATCTTCTCCTCTCACTGAAGGGCCCATCGTGTGATCTGGGTGAATTCGTGTTACCCCTAACCAAGACCTTTTACTTCGACTGATGTGCTAGAATTGCATTTAATTAAAGCGTTAATGAACATGAATGAACAACTACGTGTTGTAAAGAAGAGGAAAAATAAAAAGCATGAGCAACATCAAAAATTGATAACGAAGCTCATCCATGAGGGTCTATGCCTCCGGGCCTCGGTGTCAAGATGGTGTAGGCTGCTACATTAAGTTTTGTAAGGAGTGAAGATGTACGTGGATAGTGTTTTCATTGTCGTACAAGGAAAATACCCTCACGCAGGAGTGGTTCGACCTCTCTATGAGATGTTCCACTATAGGAACTCTCATTAACAAAAAGGACACCTATCAGTACGATAATAACTCACACATAATGACTATGAGTATCCCGCCAACATAACAAACAAAGGGATCTCAAAAAACATACATGTGACAATGAGTATCCCACCAACATGGCATCAAAGGGATCTTAAACATAATACAAATCCATGATAGAAAATACATCTCACATCAAGAACAAAACAAGATCCCACATCAAACATCAAAAAGGATCTGTACAAAACAATGCATCTCATAGCAAAGAGACAAAGAAGTACATGAAACCAACTCATCATATACCTCACACTGAATATGACTGAAGAATGGGTTGCTCTGCTGTTGGACCTGAAATCACCATCACAATCATGGCACCGAAAGGTGTGAAATCGACTGCTGACTCACTGAACGCTGACACCTGCAACTCCACTTTGAAAAGTGGCCTAAAAATATGAAGCTCAGATGGAAAATCTGAACACACCATCAGATTTTTGTCATCGAATAGTGAAAATTCGACTGGCAATTTTTTAAATTATGACAAAGTGAAAATCTGGGGCAAAAATGAATATTTTAGATTTTGGTTGTGTATTATGATCAAGCAACATAGGTAGAATGAGGAAATATCTAAGTCATTAGGCAATGGAGTCTAATGAAAGTCATGATAAGTTCATCAATGGATTGGGGAGTATCACAAGGAAAATATAATTTGGTCAATGGATCTTCAAGGTTTTTTAGGGGTAATGAGATGGACATCAATTGTGAGAATAAAAAGTAGGACAAAGGGAAATTAAGAATCCTTTATCATATGTACTTTTGAAGAAAGGGACTTAAATATCATAAGCATGAAGAGGAAATCAATAGACAGGGAAAACCATAAATTCTTTGATTCAACTAAAGTAGATAATTATTCAATACAAACATTTCCAATGAAATATAGAAGGCAAGAAACTCATTTAACTTCTAGTGATTTCACCTTCAAGGAAAGAAAACACTTAAGACACACATATAACTGTAGTCAAAGAAGAGGGAGCGCCTAAACATCCTTGATTATAGCTATGAAGATCTCTAAAACAATTAGTTAAGCAAGTACAAAGGGTATGATCGAAATAAAACCTCTTTGGCAGACCTAAAGAATAGTACTTTAGAGAGAGACTTCGAAAACAATGTTTTAGTGACATCAAATAAGCAGGGCTGGGCATAAATCATGCTTGATACCAGCTGTATTAAACTATTCATGAAATAAACAAGCTTATGGGGTCTAGAGAGAAATTAATAATTCTCTAAAATGTCCTAGCAGAAGAAAACATTAAGGCATTGAAGAACAAACAGAACTAAGGTGCTTTCAAAAGACATTTCTTAGTATAAATATTTTTCTCTACTGCAACATAGAAAGATGGAAACATAATGAAACAGGAAATAACAATAACAGATTAGAAGCACTTCACCAACAACCAAGCTCAGGGATCTTGCAATCTAGCCTCCTCCATCAACAAACAAATCAGGGCATCCACAAGTTCCAGGACATCAATTTCTTTTCAACTTCCAAGAGACTATGTATTACTTCAAAGAGTCATCAAATGCCAATAAGATAATGAGTTCAAATGTGGTATTTATCTGCAAATGAGGAGGTGAAGCTAAGCTAGGGTTTGAGTGTCATTTATTACAGAGTTAATGAATTCCTAACCTTGAAGACCATGCAAGGCTCAAGGTAGGAATATCTGCAGATATTTCTTTGAATAATAGCTTATAACTTAACTCATAAGGGAATATAGGTGAAATTTTTGACTTTAAGGCCTATTCATAACTTTTACAATAACTGCTTGGAAGATATAAAATATCTCTAACTAGGCTCAATAACTGCCTAATGATTTATTGAAGGAAAAAAAGCACTAGATGGCAAAAATATCTTTTGAGAAGAGTAACTGCCATAAGATGAGTTATTCGAATTTGCTTTAGGTTAATCTGCCCTTTGTTTTATCTTTAATCTCTGTTATTAGGCCTTAAACTCTGTCTTTAAGCTCTAACTCTCTGATTTTATGATACTTCTTTTAATCTGTTTGATCTCTGTCTATTCTTTTAATCTTCTGATTTGTCTTTCTGATCCTTTGCCTTTATCCTTTAACCTTTGAATTTTATCTGTCTGCCTGCTTTCTTTAATATTCTACTTTGACTGGCTAATCTCCTGTTTGGTTTTTGATTGAGATTAGCCCTTTAATCTATCAAACTCCTTCTCTTCACTGTTTCTTTGACTTTGTTGGTCTTCTACGTGCAGGGGAGGCTTCTTTTTAATGGCAGGAGGGTTTTTGTCCATTGATGATCATGTTTCATCGATGGGAAACATTGGTAGAAACCCTTTGGCCATCGTTGTCCTGATTTAAGCTTCTAGATCGTCATCCAGAGGCATGATTTGATTGAATTTGGCCTTGTGAAATGCATTTCATATTTTTCCGCCATTAAAACCTGCGCAAAACCACCATTTGATTAGTTTTAAAGCCTGTGGGGAGGGTTTCACTACGCTTTTTTGGGTTTTTGGACCGTCTAAGGGTGTTTTGCAAGGGAGGAGATGGTGCAAGAGGCAAGGTTCCAGAGGTGGAACTAGGAGGAATTTGAATGGGAGCGGGAAAGGTTTGAAAAATGACGCGGAGGGTAAGCGGTTTTTGAAAACCGGGAGTGGTTTATCGCATGAGGAATGGGCAGTAAGCAGTTTTTGGTGGGAGGTGCGCAATGTGCCTTAGGATGAGACACGTGGCGGGGAAAAACTACTTATTTTGTGCAGGTCACGAAATGCTAACCCCATCGCAACTTTATATGCAATATAAGATGTGGGCTGTTGGATGTCGGGATGGGAGATCGACGGCCATCACACATTCTGGAGGCGACAAATAGTTGGTCAGGTCAGCGAAAGTGGAGGACAGGTGGCGATGTATGGTTGGATGGCGGGTTAAAAGGAGAATGTGGCCTGGGGCCTTAATAATTTATCAAAAATGCATTAAGGTATAAGCTTTAGGGAAAGGCACCAGGTATAGTGAAAGGCGGGCCAGTGTTTTAATTTTTCAAAGGTTTAAGGGGGGCTTATTATAAGGTTATGGGGGGCTTATGAAATAAAAAGGGCGGAGGAGAATTATATGGGGAAGGGACTTAGGGATAGCGGAGGTTGGGGTTTTATGGGTGTAAGGGGGCTGGGGTTTAGAAAGAGAAAGGGGATTAAGGCTTGTTTTTAATAAAAGAGCGGGTTTATAATATAAAACAAGGTTATATATATATATATATATAGATAACACTCGAAAAAAAGGCCTAAGTTTTTGGTTTTAAACAATGTAAAAGGGGGATTTTACATTGTTTAATCTTTTTAAAGGAAAAAATTATGAATGAGGGATGCTTCATGGGGTTTTTAAGAAAGAGGAAAATGGGTTTTTCAGAGGGAAAAAGGGCAATGAATGAGAGTGATGGTAAGGTAATGAAATGAGGTTAATAGGCCCAACAATGAAGTCCTTTTTGGAGCAGTGAGGTGAAACTTAGAGGGCAGAGAGGGAAAAGATAGTGAAACAGTTTGACTTAGGATAATGAAGGCAGTGAGATTTCTAAAACTCACAATATTTCATAAATTTTTTTTTTAGAAATCTAGAACCACTACTTAGTCATCTTTTGAGATCAACAAAAATTACTGATGACTAACAGTGGCTTCACTTGGGGAGGGAAACTCCCTTTTTGGAGGTGTCTAGAACCTTCACTTTATCAAATATCTGAGTTTTTGAAGACCAGTGCCTCTTCCATTGGGAAGATTTTTCCTTCTTTTCTTTTGTTGATATTTCTTTGAAATGGTGATATCAATAATCTACAACATATGATTTCTTCAACTTCATTTCTACCTACCCAACCTACTTGGCCTAGCATTTTTCCTTCCTTGAGTGCACTTGAACTAGAAAAATCTTGACATTTTTATTTTTGAAAACAAAAATAAACTATCTACTTCTATCCTTATTACTTCCAAGATTTCAGATTTAACTAGTGAACTCTTTTATTTTCTACCTATATTTTTTTTGTAATGCATCTTCATCTTTCTCTTTGGTTTTGTTTTGAGCATGTGGAACTAGTATCTTTTATTCCCTAATCTATCCTTCCTGATAATTCAAGTTTAAACAATTTTGACATTCACTTTTACACTAACTTATTAACATAAATTTAAAGCATGTTCAGCCATGATTAGGCTAGATGACTAAACAAGATATTCTTTTTGAACCAGGAGCGGCATTTAGGCTTGCACACTTTCAACAATACTATTTTTTGGGTATGGGGCTGTACCTCTTTTCAAATCTGGCCTCCTTTTTTTTTCTTTTTCTTTTTTTTCTTTTTTTTTTTTTTTCTGTTTTCTGAATTTTTTGTTTTTCAAGATTTCTTATCATGCAATGTTATATATAATGAACGAAAACTTTCAAGCTAGGACTCTTGAAAAAAGTAGTGTTTGAGCATCCTACCATTGACAAGACCTCCAAATAACTCTTCTCCATTCAACCCTTGTAAAAATAAAGCATTATGACCCCTAATTGAGTGAATGATATAAGGCCCTTTCCATAAATTCTCAAATTTTCCATGCTTACCTCTTTCTTCCCTTCTAGAATCCCATTTTAAAACTGTCTCCAACTTGGAAATTATTTTCTTTAGTCCTTTTGTCAAATATCTTCTTGATGTTGTCTTGTACTGCTTATGTTCTTTTGTAAAACTCCTCTCTGGACTGATGTAAATGAATGGTCTGGTTCAGCCTTCTATGCATGTCATTTTATTCTGATTGCACTTATTGGAGAAGTTTCATGACTAGAACTCCCAAGGATGTTGGGAATACTACATCCATACCATATACCAATTGATAGGGAGACATACTGATTCATTTCTTGGTAGTTAGTCTATCAACCCATAAAGCATGAACTCGCTTACTATGCCATGATTTCTGATTATGTTCCAACAGTCTTTTGATAATGTTGATCGGGATTTTATTGGAGGATTCAACTAGTCCGTTACCCTGGGGGTAGTAATATGTGGAATGCCCTAATGTGATATGATATTTATTGCAGAAATCAACCATTCTTTTGGATTTAAAGGCAACATCATTGGTTGTAATGATCTTTCTAGGACAACCAAATCGGGATAATATGTTGGTCTCAAGGAACTTGATAATGAATGAGTCAGTAGCATTTCTAGAAGAGATAGCCTCTATCCATTTGGTAAAATAATCAGTGGTAGTAAGTATCCACTTATGTTGGGTAGATGAGGTTGGGTGAATTTCTCCAATAAAGTCCAAACCCCATTGTTGAAAGGGAGCCTCAATACTGATGGGATGCAAAGGTAAAGGTAGGAGTTTCCTCTTGCCATAAAAAATTTGGCACTTATGGCAAGTCATGAATAGTTTTTGAGTATCAGGGAAAAGGGTGGGTCAATAATATCCAGCTCTAAGGATCTTGTTTGCTATGGTCTTCAAGTAAAGGTGGCCTCCACACTCCCCCTCATGTAGCTCATGCATGATTTTTCCTGCATCATTCTCAAGCAAACATTTAAGCAATATGCCAACAGAATTCTTCCAATACAAAACTCCATCCAAAATGCAGTAATTTAAAGCTTTATGTTTCAAGAACCTAGCTTTAGTATTTGATAAAGAAGGAGGAGTATTGAGATAAAGAAGCACATATATGATGTCAGCATACCAATAGGAATTCAAAAATATTTCTTCAATGTATGGAGCTCTGAATTCTTCTGTTTATTCTAAAAAATCAATCATATTTATGTCTAATGCTTGTAAATTTGATGCTTCCACGAGTTTTGCTAATCCCTGTCCTTTAATCAACTTAGTAGGCTTGATTTCTAAATCATACTCTAAGATAATAGCAATCCATTTTCCCCTTTTACCATCGGGGTCTTGATTTAGAATGTCCTTAACAATTGTTAGGTTGTCAAGTAATTTTGCCTTATAAAAATGTTCAAATTGGTTTATATCAGTAGTAGAGGACAGCTCTGTTTTAGGGACTTGTTTTTCACCAAAACAATCTTCTTCATGGCTTGAGCTAGGTGTTGATACAACAAAATCATTTTTAGATTGCAGAAAATCATCAATGTGTTTATCTCCCTTAAACACTTGCCAATATTTTTCATTGTTATGGACTGTAGGCTGATTTTTTACTTTGACAGTGAATAGTTTATTTACATGGGGTACTTGACAATTGCTGGTAGAAAAGGCAAGCTCATTTATGAGGTTATTCTGAGCTCTAGGGATGAAATTGAGTTCATAATTTTCAAAGGTTTTCAGGAGATCTAGGGAAACATTCCTATATTCTCTTAATCTTGGGTTTTTGGCTGAATACTCCCCTTTTATTTGCCTAAAGATCAACTCCGAATCTCCTTGGAATGATATTTTCTTGGCTTCTAATTCTTTGAGAAAATGTAGGCCAAGGAGGAGAGCTTCATATTCTGCAATGTTATTAGTGCATTGGAAATCAAGTTTGTAGGAATGTCCTTTGTTTGTGTTATGTATCCATACAACTACTCCAGAACCAACTTTGCCACAAAAGCCATCAAAGCTCGTGTTCCAAAGTGTTTCTATCTCATTTTCATCCTCATTTTGTTGTTCAAGGCTGCTAAAGTTTGAGTTGTAAGGTTCTTCATTTGAGGACAGATTTGAATGTTCTGATGTAATATTCCTAATTTAGCTTTAGCTAATAGGAATACTAATTTTGCTTTTGCAATCTAGATGCATGAATAATTGAGCAAGGAGGCTCCTAATTTGCTCAAGTATGAATAAAAATCCTCCCTAATGTGAAAGGGGATCATGAAATAACCAATTGAAGCATCCACATGTGTGAACAAGGTCTAAACTATGTGGACAAGGTCAGGTTTGACCAAGTCAACATGATTTATTCTCAAAGAAAGTGGATTCTAAATAAAGCAAGCTCAATGTGAATAGAGATCAATCCAGCTAGATAAAATGAAGGCACCTTGAGTGTGAAAAGGGATAGGGCATGAAGAATCAGTCAAGGTTGATCAAGTCAGCAAAGTTGTCTAGATACATTGCACCATCTTGATGAACATCACATTTTTTGTGGAGGAACCTTTGCATGGAAACAACCTCATGGTGTGTGGGACCCTTGGTGAAAAACCTCATCAATTATATAATGAAGGAGATGGAAAGCATATGGGATATTGGAGATTATATTTTCATGAGGTCTGCTTAGACTTCCTGCATACTTGGCTGTTTAGCTAAGTTGCTGCACTGCTTAGTGCAAGGTTTTTCCTGCGTGGGGATTCCCTACTCTTTCTTGGAGATCTTGCTTGAGAAATATAAGAGGAGGTTTCTGATCTGAATTTTCCACTACTTGGTGTTGGGCCAAGCACCTACCTTCAAAAAAAATGCAGTCCCTTTATAAAACTACGTTATTTCTTAAGGTGTGCAATGGAAGGGGCTAAAACCCCATTTTGAGGAGCTAGTTTCCCAAGAAGAGGATCAACCTTTCTTTGGGAAAGCTAGAGGGAGAATCTACAACCATTTCTTTGCATGTTCAGCCATCTATTGTAGAGCTTCAACCATACAACGTTATTCAGTCACAGATTTGCAGCAGCTTTCTCTTGTACATCTTTTCTGTCAAGAAACCCTTGCCGGGTCTTCTTGGATCTGTGTAAAAGAGATTAGATCACTATTTTTGTACCTCATTGAGTATTCTAATAAGATTATTAGAAATATTTCTCTATTTTCTGAGCTAACCTCTATTTAGACTACACAGTCACTTGTGCAGCTGCTCCGACATTTTGCACTCTTGGGGTTTTATTCATTTTTAGCTGTTGTGAGCATGGGAGGCCTGTTTAACTAGGCTAATTGCATTTGTTTATGAAAATATTTAGCATGCATGTCCTATATTATATATTTTAAGGGACACAACCATTATTTTCCACTGTTGTAACTCCATCTTCAGAAAATAGCATTTTTGAGGCCAAATTAGTTGCTTTTCCCCACTTGTTGACTTGTATAAAAGCATAGTTTGTTGCTGTAATTGTTCTATGATGGTTATGTGTTTAAACCAACTACATGATTTGATTACTTTCTGCTCTCCAAATTTGGAATACCTTAGGGTATTCTCATTTTTGTAGAAAATTCCAAATTTGGAATATTATAGTGGTATCGGAGCAACAATCTTGGCTCAACCTGTGAGCTCAAAAATTATGGAGTCTTCTCATGGGGAGGAGGATATTTTTCAGAAGAAATCATAGAAACCCTTGTTTTCTAGATAAAGGAGGTTCTCTAAACTTCTTTTTCCAAATCTGCAGGGTGGAAGCAAGGGCATCAAAGAAATGAGGAGGGAGAAATCTGAATTTCCCTCAGTAAGATCTATACAAGAGGAAGATCCTAAATCCTCATCTTATGGATATGAGCACTCAGCCATATCATCAGATCTACCACATTCTATCGTCAATTTCTTCATGAAGAGGAAGAAAGGGGATGTGCCAAAGAAAGATACTCTTGGTGATTATTTGCAGAAATATGAAGATCAATCCGAGTAGTTCAAAGATCACTTGAAATTCCAAGGGTTTTTCCAAATGAAGGAGGAAGAGAGAACAAGGAGCAAGAAGCAGGGTGAGGGTAGATTCTATCTATCCACTTTTGATGGATCACCTCTATGTCCAGCTAGGGCTTGGGTGAAGGAGCTAGACACCTTTTTGCATCAACATCAAGTTTCAGAATTTGAGGCCATCAAAGTAGCAGCGCTGTATTTTGAGGGTAAGGCCTATGCTTGGTGGTTGTTTGAATCATTTTCCTTAAAGAATGCAAATACATCTACTTATGAAAAGTTCATTAAAATATTATTAGAGAGGTTTGATGATCCTTCATGTGAAACATCTTCTATTGCAACCATCAAACCACATCAAACAAAGGTTTTGCATGAGTTGGGAGGGTCTATCTATCCAACTCCATTTCTGAAAACCAATGAAGAGGAGGTGAGCTTGTTTGATAATTTTCCAAGGGCAAGATCTCTTTTGGATAAAGAGTTTCCTTTTCAAAAGGAAGACATGAAGATTCCTTCTTCAAAAGAGGACCAAGATCTAAGCTCTCTTGTTGAAGGTAAGGCAACTTCAACTAGTGAAGAAGAGAAAGGGGAGGCAGGACAAGATAATGCAGTCATAACACAGGTACCTCAAGCACCTCATGAAGAAGAGGATGGAGCACTTGCTCCAAAGAAAGAAACTCTTGCATTCTTGCAAGGAGTTCCAAAAGGTTTCACACATAGAGCTCTTGGCATAACACATGAACAACATGTACCTTCATTGCCAAATGATGAGATCTTGAAGATAGGAGGAGGAAAAGAGGAGGAATGGCATCACAAGATGAAGAGCATGTACCCTTCTCTATTTCAAAGTTTTAAAGGACAAAGAATGCAAGAGGACCTATGCAACAAAGGTAGGAGCAAATCTATCCACCTACATTCACATCCTACTCTATGCCTTGATGCCTCTTTGCAAGGAGGCATTTCAACAGGAAGACCTCCTGATTGGAGGGAAACTAAAGTGTTCTCTCAACTATATGCAACAACAACATATTTGTTTAAAGAGGGAACCTTGGAGGGAGCCACTACAGCGCTGAAAATCATTGATGGAAGGCTAGGAAAATTTCTGAAATTGACCTTTCTTTCTTCCATTCATCTATTTGCGTTGGAGGGAATAGATTCAGAAATTTGTGCTGATATGAGCATAGTATCAAAGGGCGACTCCATAGCTTTGGGGTAGCAAAGGATAATCCAATATATAATGAATATTTTTGAACATAACAAAAAAATAATTTCATTTTTGTATGCAGGAGCAAAATTGTGGAAGTTTTTGAGAAAAAGAACCTTTCAAGGGGAGGGTGACTTTCCTAAACTTCAGTCTTGTCTTGAGCAAGATTAGCTGCAAGAAAGGCAGCAAAAGAAAGTTGGGAATACTCCAACATGTCACTTTGACATCAAGCATGTCAAGGAGGAGAGCCATCATATGACAAATGCATCATTTCAGATTTCTACAACGCTGTCAATGTTGGGAAACCTAGACCCTTATTGGGAGTCCCAACCCTTGATGGAATATTCTAAGGATCTATTCACATGTAAGGTTCTTGATGGGAAAGCAATGGATGGAAAGTATAAAATAGTTAATGGAATCATTTATGTTCATGTTCAAATCTACTTAACTAGATATTCCAAGCTCAAGAAAAAACTACTTAACACAACCTATGAGGTCTTGCTTTCAAATCCCACTAGTTTCACTAAAACATGTCATACTATCTTAGATGGATTCATGTGGGAAAATTTCAGATAGGAGATGCACTCTCATATGAGTAAGTGCATGGATAATTTTCTGGTTGAGGAGGAACATAGCTCTTGGGAAGAGTTATCATTATCACCTCCTTATTCATTGAGTGTGAGAGGGAGCTCATCCATGAGCTACCTTGCTGATTTTAAACAAGTGTATGATAAAAATTGTATTACTGAATCTCATGATGTATTTATTATATACTTTCATTTTCTTAACACTCATGTGCAGGTCTTAGCTCCAAGAGGGGGCACTTTTTCTAATGAGCTTCATGAGCCACTTTGGGCCATGAACAATGGTGATGTTGGCCATTCTTTGGGAGATATTGGAGAGGTGATGTACTCTTCATGGTGTGATTCCTTAACACCAACCATCATACACCTTCTCCAAGCATGCAAGAAGGATGGGGCAACAAACAAGTGTTGGGGATAATGGTTGTCATATCATATCCTATGGAAATTAGGAGGAAAACTGCGCTGGTTGCACATGAGGGACCATTGTCCTTCTCCCTTATTATATATGGCAGCTAGCATGATCTTACTTATGATCCCACATGCTGAAGATGTTCCTATATTTGTTGGGGGCATGGTTGGAGGAGAGACACATTTGTTGGGTGTGTCTTTGGGAGAAGGAAGTCCCCACTTTTTCCACACTACATGTTCCAATGGGAGCATGAGAAACTATATGGCCAACATTGCATATCACTTGTTTCTTTATGATGTGGACCATCTGTTTGGTTGGAGCACTTGGGGCATGCCTCTCATGAGCAATTGGGAGGAGCTTTTCTATGAATTACCAAGCTGGAGGGTGATTCATTTTATTTGGATGATAGCATGGAGGAGGGAGGCCTCCATTGATGATGAAATTCCCCATGATTTTCATCACTTATATCTTGAGAAGGCCAAGGATCAGGAAGAAGGTTTCCATAACAACCTTCCATTCTTTCATGATGAGAGCCATTGGGTTTATTCACCAAAGGCCAACTTGTACACTTGGGAGGAGCCATTGGGAGATGGAATTTTTGCAGAAATTCTGAAGCAATGGAGGAGACTATGGGATGAGAGGGCCACAAGAGGAAGAGGGGAGATTTTGCAGCACCCTTGTAGTTGCTTGAGGACAAGCAACATTTGGGAGGGGGAGACTGTAATATTCCTAATTTAGCTTCAGCTAATAGGAATATTAATTTTGCTTTTTCAATCTAGATGCATGAATAATTGAGAAACGAGGCTCCTAATTTGCTCAAGTATGAATAAAAATCCTCCCTAATGTGAAAGGGTATCATGAAATAACCAATTCAAGCATCCACATGTGTGAACAAGGTCTAAACTATGTGGACAAGGTTAGGTTTGACCAAGTCAACATGATTTATTCTCAGAGAAGTGGATTATAAATAAAGCAAGCTCAATGTGAATAGAAATCAATCCAGCTAGATAAAATGAAGGCATCTAGAGTGAGAAAAGGGACAGGGCATGAAGAATTAGTCAAGGTTGACCAAGTCAAAAAAGCTGTCTAGATACATTGCACCATCTTGATGGACAACGCAGTTTTTGTGGAGGAGCCTTTGCATGGAAGCAAATAGTGGGTGGGACCCTTGGTGAGGAAACCCATAAATTATATAATAAAGGAGATGGAAAAAATATGGGATTTTGGAGATTATATTTTTATGAGGTCTACTTAGACTTCCTGCATACTTGGCTATTTAGCTAAGTTGTTGCACTGCTTAGTGCAAGGGTTTGCCCGGGTGGGGATTCCCTACTCTTTCTTGGAGATCTTGCTTGAGAAATCTAAGAGGAGGTTTCTGATCTAAATTTTCCACTACCTGGTGTTGGGCCAAACACCTACCTTCAGCAAAAACATATTCCCTTTAGAAAACTACATTTATTCTTAAGTTGTGCAGTGGAAGGGGCTAAAACCCCATTTTGAGGAGCTAGTTTCCCAAAAAGATGATCAACCTTTCTTTGGGAAAGTTGGAGGGATAATATACAACCATTTATTTGCATTTTCAGCCATATATTTTAGAGCTTCAACCATACATCATTATTCAACCACAGATTTGCAACAAATTTCTCTTGTACACATTTTCTGTCAAGAAACCCTTGCTGGGTCTTCTTGGATCTGTGTAAAAGAGATTAAATATCTGTTTTTGTACCTCATTGAGTATTATAATAATATTATTAGATATATTTCTCTATTTTATGAGTTAACCTTATTTATACTGCGTAGTCACTTGTGCAGCTGCTTCGGCATTTTGCAGTCTTGGGGTTTTGTCCATTTTTAGTTGTTGTGAGCATGGGAGGCCTGTTTAACTAGGCTAATTGAATTTGTTTCTAAAAATATTTGGCATGCATGTCATATATTTTCTATTTTAAGGGACGCAACCATTATTTTCCACTGTTGTAACCCCATCTTCAGAAAATAGCGTTTTTGAGGCCAAATTAGCTGCTTTTCCCCACTTGGTGACTTGTATAAAAGCATAGTTTGTTACTGTAATTGTTATATGATGGTTATGTGTTTAAAAAAACTACATGAGTTGATTGCTTGCTGCTCTCCAACTTTTGAATACCTTAGGGTATTCTCATTATTGTAGAAAATTCCAGATTTGGAATATAACATTTGATGGGCTTAACTCTTTCTCATTTTCATTTTCTTGTTTGTTGATTTCATCTTCATTGTAGAAGATAAATGAATCAAGGTATGAATGGATGGAATAAATAGGATTTTTTTTTTGGCCTATCTATGTTTCTTACCATATATTTCATATGAGATTCCCTGTATAATCTCCTTGTTTGGTTAAAGACTGGTATGGTAGCGTAAGACATGTCCATTTGAAGGCTCCGTTGAAGTTTGGCTCCCCATGATCTGGATAGAAGCATGCCATACTTTGGGGGAATTTCAACAACTATTATGTCCATAACTAGACCCTTAGCAGGAATTTGTGCCAGATTGACACATAAATCCTTGATTAGACCCAAACACTTGACTCTGTTTAAATCAAAAGAATACAGGTCTTTATAAGCTTTAGTAATTTCTAGGCCTAATCTCTCCATCACCACTTTTGGCATGAGGTTGTGAGAAGCACCAGAGTATAGCATAACATTGTGCAAGATTTTATCATGTATTTTTAAGCTGACATAGAATGGAGGGATAGCTCCTTCTTGGTATTTTCCTTCTACTTCAGGACCAAACAAAAATTCTGGTTTATCATCTTTCAAGTTTAAAGTATCAGTATCATTTCCTATATTCAAAGCTTTTAAAACTTGATTTTTATATACATCCTGGGTTACTAGTTCAAATAAGGGTATGCTAATTTTTATCTTGGCAATTTCTCCCTCAAGGTTGAAAGGGACTAGTGTTTTTGACATACATCCGATTTGTCACACACAGTCTTTTCAACAATTCTAATTTGCTGAGTTTTATTAGGACTATTATTTTGGACAGATTTATTAGGACCACTAGCAGAAGTACTAGGGCAGCTTGGGTCAACACTTTGTTGGTTAGCTTTGTCTTTGTTTAGATCATCTTTCTTAGCCACAGTGTTGGTACTATTTGCTGTCTTTTTAGGAGGATTTTCTGAGGTATTCCTAACAAAAATTTCTGTGTTTTTATTCTTGGAGGCCCCTTGGTTCTTTTTTCTCCTAGGATCATATTCTCCGTGGACCTCCATTATATCATTTTCAAATCCCAATTGGTAATCTTCAGAATCCTCATGGTTTTTTTCAGTCTCGTTTGAGGAAAATAATCCTTGTTCTTCTTTAGTGAGAAAAAAATCACCCTTACTGTCAGATCCTATCAGATTTACATGATTTTCTTCCAGCCTTTCTATCTCTCTTTCTTCTTCATCTACATACTTTTCTTGGAAAGGAGGTCTAATTTGTTGGTCGTGATCTCTTTGCCTATTTTGAATAAGATCTCTTCTGAAATTTGGATTTCTATTTTTGTTTTGGGGATTTACTTGGTTCTCCCTAAGAGGTATTCTATCAGTTAAGTTGATCATTTCCATCATTCTTTCCATTACCCTTACTAAGTTATCAATGTTGGCATTAGATGATGAGGTTGATGCCATTGTTTCATCCTTGTATGTAACTCTTTTTTCTGATTTCAACCTAGCACTTTTCTCAATCAAATTTTCTTCTACACTTACAGCTCCCCTCTGCATATCTTCTAAAGTTAAGGGGTCTCTTTCTCTTAGCTGATAGGTCATGTCTGGGTTAAAACCCTTTGGAAATTTTGCTAAAGCTAAGCCTAGTGGAGGTTTCATGTTTGGGGGAAGCACATTGTAAACACTATTGAATCTAGTGCAATAATCTTGGACACTTTCCCATCATTTCTTTTAAGGTTGCTATATTCTGAAAGGATTTGGAGAGGGTTCTTTTTAATTTCCTATTTGTTTATGAATGTTTGGTATAGAGAAGTGAGATCATTTATGATGTTAGGAGTTAAGCTTTTAAACCATTTTTTGGCTTCTCCTCATAAACTTTGGGAAAATATTCTCATCTTAATGTTCTCTTCTTATATTTCCATGTAGTCAAAGGCATCATCCATGTTATCTACATGCTATTGGGCAGTATTAGATTTAGTTCTAGTGAAATGGGGAATTCTGGATTGATAATCATTAGGTAAAGGAACCAGAGGTTGTGGTAACACTAAGGGGGCATATCATGCTGCCATGATGGGAGTAAATGGAAGATTTACAAGAGGTGGGTTTGTGAGAGGGAATGAGGCCCAATGAAATGGAGTATTCTGAACAGTGAAAGTATGGATGGGTGTGGTGGAAGTACTTGGACCAGAAAACAGGTTTTGAGTAGATTTGTTATGGAAGGAGCTAAAGTGATGGAGAAGCTGAAAATTAGGAGTGGAAGGCGAAGCTTCTCTATTGGAACTCTGCTGAAAATAATGGGCTCAAGTTCAGCTTGGTCAATATCACTATGTGACTTGGTTCTAAATAGGTTCTTTGAATGGTGCAAGTCAAACTGAGGATCTTTCAAGGCTATAAGGTGTTTAGGGACAGATCTTGCTCTTTGAATAGTCCTAACATTAGTTAAATTTCCAGCTCTAGAAGTTTGCCACAAAATATTTTCTAGATCATCAACTATAGTAGGAGGATTTGGGTCTGGATGAGATCTGGTATTGATCCTTCGTGAAGCCAGATTTCAAATTCAAAATTTGGAGAGGCTGAAAGTTTAGGACTGTTTTCAGAAGGTTGACCTCTCACAGTGTTTAGTAAACTTCTAAAATATGGGACTAGACCTCTAAAATTCTTGGAGCTGATTTGACACAATCCTAAGGAAGTCTAAAGAGAGCTAGTGAAGTAATAGGAATACTGGAGGCTAGTGGAGTCGCCAGGTGGATGTTTTTGGTTGTTTTGAAGATAAATGTGTATGGTTTACCACCAATAAATGACAAGAAACCAATCTAGAAATACTTTGGGGTTTTCTTAGATTCTTTATGGCAACCCTAAGGTTTGTAAGAGTGTCCTTGTTATAGGTCAAAATACCTCCTCATCATCTCAGAGGAGAAGATAAATATAGAAGGAATACAAAGACCTAAACTAAACCTACTTCTGCCAAGGTAACGCCCCACTATAACAACACAAGAAGGTTATAACACACCTGATCAATGAATAGGTCGCGTTAGTGGCTAGGGCACCACTCTGTTTACACTAGAGGGTAGTGTTACCTGTGTTTTGAGTTTAGAACAGGAAAAACCCGCGAAGAATGATTTTAATTTCCATCTTTTTCTCACAAGAGAGTCAGTGCAAAAAGGAATCTGCAAAGCACTATTCTCTTATTGGGCCTTGCCAAAAACAACTGAACTCTCAAAGAAGGCAAAAGCATGGAAGTTGAGGAAACATCTTGGTTTTTTCTATTCAGAACTAGCGGAAAGAGAAGGGCAATGATTGCTCTCTCCATCTCCTATAAAATGGAGCTAAAGGCTCTTGGTTCAAGGTCAAAGGATTGTCAAAGTTTTGAATACTTGTGAAGTAGAGCATTATTGTTGTAGTGTGAAGGTCAAGAGTCAAATAGGTTCATTGAGAAATTGTTGACCAAGACATCACCACATTGAGATATAGAAATATTGGAAGGCTGAGGAGGGCTTGGTATAACCGATGGTTGTAATCCTCCTTTTTATAAATCAATAGAACTGTATCTATTTTTTCCATTCTATGCGTTGATATTGTCATTGTTATTCAATCACTTATATATCATGAGATGAATGGCTTAGATGTGCGTAGTTTAAATGTTTACTATATATTGACTTAATTGATAGGAAATGCATGTTGTGGTAGAGATTACACAGGTGCTTTGACTGGTTACAGGGTCGAGATTTGGAGCCGGTGAAGAAGAATCCATGCTTCGCTACGCAGCGCTCTCCAAAAGACTTCAAGATCATTAAAGAGGTAATATTCCATCTTATTCCATCAAGTTTTTTTAAGTTAATATGAACATGTATGTGCCATCTTTGTGAACTATACAACTAATCTTACTATCTGCCTCGGGCACCGGAAATCCCTGAGAAGGATATTCAATAACCAACAACCCAAGCATTTTACCCCATAGAAGAATTGGTGACTCCATTGGGGACATCCCCATAGTTTCTGAACTATCTCTTTCCCCCTTTCTTCTTTCCTCTATTCACAGACCCTTCAGACCAGTTTTTATGCCCATTAGACATTTCAAAATCTCACAGAGTTTAAATCTTGTTTCTGTTTGACCATTTGAAGAAATATACCCAGGATAACGCTACCTCTGTTGGTGTTCCAGTGCGTTATAACGTGGGCTCTGCTTAAATACAATGCGTTAGTCTCTAGATTAACGTTGTTTTTACTTAGAGACAGTGCGTTACTCAGCCAAAACTTGTTGTTCACCCCTGTGATTGTGCTTTGGTTGCAGAGTTTTTTGTCCATCAGTATCTTTCCTTGATTGAATCCCTGTGCTTGTTTACTAACCTAGAATTTTTGTTTTTTTGCTCTTGTTTGAAAAGTTAGTGTCAAAAGCATTTACTTTTTAGAGAATTTTTTTTTTTTTTAGTTTTTCTGCATCTAGCTGAATTAATTCTGAAAATTTCAGTTCAAAGACTGTTAAGATGAGGTAGATAGAAGTCTGAATCTTTAAAGTTGAACTGTTCTATTTTAATGTTAGTGCATGGATGTTGAAAAGAAACCTCTCCTTGTAGAAATACTCTTCATCGAATTGAATATTTAGAGCATATTTTTGCATGGTTTCTTGAGTCAGAGTCTCATTACATTTCATACGTCCACTCCCCCTCCGCAAGATTAATAATCAAGTACACTAAGAATCAAGCAATAATAAAATCAATCACATTACTCTTTTTAGCTCACACCAACAGTAGTTCAGGCTAGGATCTTGGGTTAGGAAAAGTGAGAAAATCACCCAAGATCTCAAAACTTGAAACTAGAGTCATTAACGAGTGAAATCCTACTGCACTCATATTATTGGGACCGTTCCTTTACCTGAGCTCAGCGCGAGACAACACTTGGGTGCACAAGAAGGTAGCCCACCTTCGACTGCATCTGGTGGGTATGCTATATACTGGGGTTCCCTTCGGGGATGTTGAAACTAGATCAGGGATCTAGGTATTCTGCCCATATAGCATGTTATCCTTGACCGTGGACCCCCCTGATGATGTCTGTGATTTGAGGTATCTTTAGTGGCCATACTTTTTAGGGACTTACACAAGGTGACTGGGACGGGCTATCCTGGTACCTAAAACAGATGGACCCACTCTGTCTTCAGTCTTTAGGAGGGTACTCGTCTTCACGAGAGTGATTACACCTATTGTCTGAGGTTCGGGCGAAGCTCTAGAGTGACCGTAACTATACTTTCAACCAATCCTCTCTGTATACTATTGTGATACTGGATTTCATCATCAGCAAATGATAGTACTCAGATAGGGCACCCTATTTTGACTGCTTGTTGATTGATTTTAGAGAGTCCTTTTTTCTTTTTTCTTTTTTAGGTGTGTGGTTACCGTCATTGAGACTTTATAATACATCACAATTTATTAAAATTTGGTAAAAATAAATAGGTCACCGTGGCATCATCCAACCCACGTTGTCTGTCTCGACTAGAGCAAGGTCTACCTCCTCTAACTCTTGAGGAAGAACTGAACCTTGGTGAACTTGTGCCTTCTGCGGAAGAGCAGTCTCTATTGAAAAACCCTGATTTTCACATAGCCTCATATCATACGGAATTTTCGGAGGACCCTTTCATGGAAGGGGTCGTACCTCATTACAATCCTCCACTCACAAATCCATTGGGGCCTGTGATAGTTCAGATTCCACCACACATTGACATGTATTCAGCCACACAAACATCCATTTCTCAACCGACATCCACAGGGTTGATGCCAATGGAAACCATCCCAGGTTCGCCGCCATCCTCCCTGCTAGTTGTCAGTTCTATGCCATTACTTGGTAACCCCAGTAGTCAACATATACCTAATCCCAACCCTACGATCATCACAATTGTAAGTAACTTACTGAGTCCTTTGGGATCTAGTCCTACCGTGACCACGTTGGGATCTATGGTTGCTCCTCCCATGAGTGTGACTACTTTGGTTCCTTTTAGCAACCCTTTCGGTTGGAACCCTTTGCTGAGTTAAAACCCCTTGGCCACCATACCAAGGGGCAGTGTCACCAGCACACAGATAATAGGGAACATTTCACTTCCCCTACAATCGTTAGGACAACCCGGACAACCTATTGTTAACATTGTTCCCTTAAGTGGTTTAAATATCGGTGTAGGGTCTATGCTGTTGTCGAACTATTAAAGTAGTAGCATGCCCCCAGGAAGCTCTATTGCATCCATATGGACTAACCCACCCCAACCTCCATCTAGAATGGGAGGGCACTTTTACACTAGGGGCAACCAACCGTTCGCCCCACAATACAATATGCCCTATGGAGAGCAACCATATATCCCTACCTCTCCACCTATAGGAAATTTTTATCAAAGTCCTACTTATCCTACTGGCAACACATTATTGGGCGGACCCTATGGTCCACATAGTCAACCAATACTTCCTTGGTTAGATTCGGGGGCAAACCCACAATTGCCATTTTTGGCAGCTCTAGAAATCCTCGACATCTATAAACTGACTAATGACCCCATTAATCACAACCCGCTCTGGCCTCCAGTACCACACAAGATTCCTTCTGAAATCCCAAATTTCGATGGGAAACAAGGGGAAGACCCAGCCACACACATCACCACCTTTCATTTATGGTCTATATCTAATTCCATGGTGGATGATAGTGTCCGTCTTCGACTATTTCCTCGCACCCTTACAGGTAATTCTGCCAAGTGGTATATTGAATTTCCACACACCGCCATAAACACTTTTGGTGCTTTAGCGATGGATTTTCTAAAGAATTTACAATTACCAATCAGATTTGAAACTGGAACGGAACTGTTAACCTCGCTATGCCAAGACACTGCCACCCACATCTCTGATCACATTCATGAATGGAGACGTAGGAGGAGGCTAGTCAAAGCGCCAATCCCGGATCATATCTTAACTAATTGGTTTTGTAAGTCTCTCTTACCCCACATCTCTAAAGACATTGGCCTTTCTGGTGCGGTTACAGAAGATCAATGCATTCGTTGTGCCCAACATTTGGATTTAATCTATTTACAATCTGGCACGCTATATTATTTACTCCCCAATGCCCCTGGTAACCCAAACCCTCTAGCTACTCAGAAAATCAGAGCTCACGCCGACGGTCTCGTTGGCACAATCTCTGGTGTAGCCACAAAACAATCTCGGGGGCAAACCTCCTAGCCATCCTCGGCTGCCACCGCCCCTAACCAAACAACTACTCTTCCTACCACTAAGGTAAATTCTGTGCAAACTTCACAAAAACCTAGTGAAAAGAATAAGAAGAACAAGAGAAAGACATCTTCTTCAGAACAATAGTCGGACAGTCAGAATAATCCTAATCAGAAAAACACTGCCAAAAATGACAAAGGGAAGGATAAACCCATGAAATTTCCTTGCAAAATTTGTGCGGAGGACCACTTGACATACAAATGTCCTCGGCTGTAGGAATGCACCGATTTTATCGCAAACAAGGATTATAGGTGAACACCTATCGTTCTTCATAATCAATTCCATAATCAACAACAGCAACACCAACACATGGTTGACAACCCGCCACAACCCCTGCAATGGGGCAATGGTGGTTCACATCCTTCCAATGAAGGATCACCCGCCATTTATGGCATTGAGAGTGTTGAACTTCAAACACGAGCCAAGCTTTATGGAAATACTACCATAGATGCTCAAGAACCTGGTACTAGTTCAAATCCATCACCGACCAATGATTTACATATCGAACGGCCTATTGTTGACCCCGTGATTCGTCCCCGTAAAGGGACACTTAGACACATGACTCATAACACCTATGCACGTGCAGCCCAAAATTACAACATTGTAGAAGATTTGGAGCAAGCACCATCAGTTATGTTTTCTCTCAAAGTATTACAAACTTGCCTAGTACAAAGGAAAGCCTTGCTTTCGGCCATTGGTGGAGTAGACCCCAAAGATTCCATGCTAGTTGTCTTTGATATGGAAAAATCTAAGACTCACCTCTCACACCAACTCGCATTCCAGGTGCAGGTTGTGTCGAAAGGGAGACCAATCCATCGTAGTGTCATACACGAAGGTGCTTCGACCTGCATTATGTCACAAGCTTGTTGGCTCGCTTTAGGTTCTCCTACCTTGTCACCAACGTCGAATTCCCTCAAAGCTTTAGATGGCCACAAATTCCTCCCAAAAGGTTACCTTGTTAGCTTTCCCATAACTCTGAGTGGGAAAACATAACCATGGACGTTGAAGTCGTAGATCGCCATCTCGACTATAATCTATTGCTTGGTCACAGTTGGTCTTATGCCATGACTGCCATTGTTTCTTTAGTCTTCTGACTCATCCTATTTCCATTGGATGGGAAAATAGTCACAATGGATCAGTTATCCTTTTGCACCCCTGATTATACCATGTTACCAAGTAGCACTGTACCCCTAATAGGAGGCTTTCCTGACTCTTATGTCAATATCGGTACCGGTCTTCTGAAGGTATCTTCCCTACTTGGTTGTTTTCCTCTCCCGCCGCCACAGATCCCAAATACGGTTGCAATGATATCCACCATTTTCGATGGCTCTATCGATCCATGGATCCTACCGGCACCTTCAGACATTGATTCCTACGGAGATTAGATGCCGTTCTCACCAGGCGAGTTGGCTTACCAAGCCATCCAAATTACATTTGAACCCTCCACTGCTATGGTTTCGACCAAAGGTACAAACCTCCCACCCATCACAGTTCTCTCTAAGGATCTCCTCAATGAAGTCTTTCCTACATATGAAGCTATTCGAGAGATCATGTCTCTAGAAGAACGACCTTGGGGAGAGTTTCACCATCGCGCTTCGATGATCGACTCAGACGTGATAAAAAATGAAATCCCATCCTTTGACCCACCTGAGATGGTTCCCTCCGCTTACACGACTGTTCAAACTATTGATTCAGAAGGGAACATGGGTAATATTTCTAAGACAATGCTCATTGATATCTCAGTCAAAACGGGTATCGTGGAAAATATTCAGATTGGAGCAGATTGCAATCCTGAGGAAATTGCATGCTTCACATCCCTTTTCAAGGAATTCCACAATGTGTTTGCTTGGTCTTACTACGAAATGCCCGGCATAGATCCATCTATAGTTGAGCACGAAATCAAGATTTATGACAATGCCAAACCGATTCGGCAGCGACTCAGACCCGTCCACCTGCGGAAGCAGCCGCCATCAAAATTGAGGTAGAAAAATTTTAAATGTTGGTTTCATCTATCCTGTTCCTTTGACGGAATGGGTTTCCAATCCAGTTCCCGTCGATAAAAAACAAGGCACCATTCGAGTTTGTGTTGACTATCGCAATTCGAACGCTGCTTGTCCCAAAGACAATTATCCTACGTTGTTCATAGATCAGATTCTCGATGATTGTGCCCGATGCAAATATTTTTCCTTCATGGATGGAGTCTCAGGCTATAACTAGATTGCAATTAAAAAAGAAGACCAGCATAAAATTGCCTTCATGTATCCTTAGGGTACATTTGCGTATCGTAAACTCCCATTCGGTCTAAAGAATGCTGGAGCAAATTTTCAGCAGGCTATGGACTACGCTTTTCACAACATTCGACATATTGTACAGGCTTACTTGGATGACCTTCCAACCCATTCCAAGAAACGACCTAATCACCTTGCTCATCTGAAAGAAATTTTTGCTAGGTGTAGATTCTACAATATACGTTTGAATCCTCATAAGTGCGTATTTATGGTTGACTCTGGGTGTCTATTAGGTTTCATTGTATCCAAGCACGGGATTAGGGTTGATCCCGATAAGGTTAAGGTGATTGTTGAATTGCCGGTGCCACAATCCATCCTTCAAATCCAACGTTTGCAAGGGGAGGAAAACTTTTTATGTCGGTTCATCGTTAAATATGCCGAGATGACGAGAGGATTTATGTGATTATTAAAGAAAGAAACACTATACTTGTGGGATGACCAAGCTCAATGGTCATTTGATGCTTTAAAACATGCACTTGTTTCAGCCCCACTCCTTAGTGCCCCCGACTACTCACACGGATTTCTCCTCTACCTGGCAGCGTCACCATCCTCACTTGGAATGGTTCTGGTTCAAGTTCACAGTGACAACAGTGAAAATGTGATATACTATTTGTCCAAAGGTCTAGTTGGACCTGAACTACGTTATTCACATGTGGAGAAACTTTCTCTGGCAGTAGTTTTTACCGTCACCTGACTCTGACACTATATATTATTGCGATAGACTACGGTTATTGCTTTGGAGAACCCCATGTGACATATCCTGTCTCGAAAAATTATTGGAGGAAAATACTCCAAATGGATCATAATCCTCCAACAATTTGATTTGGTCTTCACAGCTGCCAAAGCAAAGAAATCCCTCGTCTTCACTGAATTATTATCGGACCTTCCCAGAATCGATCCCAGAGCAGTAGCTCATGATCCATTTCCTGATGAATCTATATACTTGGTCGATTCTTCGGACCCATGATATGGAGACATTTTGGTCTACCTACAAACCCAACGTTTCCTCCCAACTCTCACATCCGACGACCGTCGTCGTATTCGCCACCAGGCAAAGCACTACCTCGTGCTAAATGATACATTATATTGTCGTGGTATCAATATTATTCTTTGGCGTTGTCTCACTTTCAATGAATCAGAATGCGTTTTGAATGACTGCCACGCAGGGGCATGCGGTGGTTATCTTTCGGGCATAGCTACTGCCAAAAAAATCCTACGCATAGGTTACTATTGGCCCACTTTGTTTAAAGAATGCATTGCAGTAGTCTGAAAGTGCCATTCATGTGAAATTTTCACAAAGAAAATGTGTGCTTATGCTTCCCCCCTTCATCCGGTTATCTCCATTGGTCCTTTCGCTAAATGGGGAATCGACTTCGTCACCTGCAATCCCACTTCGGAAAATGGACACAACTACATCGTGGTTGCGGTCGACTATTTTACGAAATGGGCATAAGCCATTCCCACTTTTAAGGCCAATGGTGAAACTGCCGCTCTCTTCCTGTTCAATCAGGTAATCTATCGGTTCGGCGTACCCCTATCTATTGTCACAGATCATGGATCCCACTTTCAGAATCATATGATGACCGAATTAAAATCCATGCTAGGTTTTCGTCAAGATCAATATTCATCTTATTATCCTCAAGCTAATGGTCAAGTCGAAGCCATAAATGGCGTCCTCAAAACCATGATTCGTCGACTGGTCGGAAACCATAAAACCACATGGCATCGGAAGTTGTATTCTGCATTATGGGCATACCGAACGTTAGTCAAAATTTCCATAGGCTTCATGCCATTTCAACTTGCATTCATCCTGGAGGTAGTACTTCCAATCGAGTGCGAAATTCCATCACTCAAACTCGCTGAACCACTCCTGCCTGGCACCACTGCCACAGAAGAGTGCTTGCTCTCGCTTGATAATTTGGATGAAACTCGTCAAGATGCTACATTAGCACTCGAAGCTCACCAGTGCCGAGTCAAAGCTCAATACGACAAATCTGTCAAGCCTCGTTCTTTCCAAGAGGGTGATCTTGTTCTACTCTATGATCAGAAACATGACCTCTTGGGGGCAGGAACGCTCCAACCATTATGGCTTGGTCCTTACATCGTCACTAAAGTCCTCTGAAAAGGGGCTTACAAACTTCAGGACTGTAATGGAATTCCACTCACGGAGCCCCGCAACGGGATCTATCTAAAGAAGTATTTTGCCTAGTTTCGCACTAGGCGTATACTTTGTAATTTTATGTATATAATTTTTTCCTATTGTTTTGATGTCTCTGGATATTTTTTTTTGGTTTTTGAGGTGTTTTTCTCATGTACAATATTTTTCTTTCACACATATGCCATCAACCTCCTTATCATACCTCGGATATGTGGACGGTGCTAGTCGTCACACTAGACACATTGCTTTAGCTGCTTGGGTTCTCTACACTCCTGAGTCGGACCTTCTTGGTTCTGGGGCAATTTTCCTAGGTAGTGCCACAAATAACATTTCCGAGTACATGTCAGTAATCCAACTCCTCACGGAGGCAACATCTCATGACATCTCCAATTTAGTGGTCAGGTTAGATTCCCAACTCGTCATTATGCAGTTAAACAATCATTATCATGTCCGTCATCCAGCCTCGTTACGTTATTTTTTAAGGGTGCGAATTTTAGAATGTCAATTTCAAACAATCACATTTGAGCACGTTCCTAGAGAATTTAATGTATTAGCCGATTCTTTGGTAAACTATGTGTTAGATTGGCATTTATCACATTTATTATAAAATATTTATACATGAGTAGATATATTTTTTCATCCCATTAAAAAATACATAAAAAATTAAAAAAACGCAAATTCACCAAAAAGTATGTATATATAATATATGTCGTGTCCAGTACAATAGTTACATCAAAAAATATTCCAAAACTTGGGTGTTTTACAAAAATTTGTCTATACTAAGCCGCACTCTGACACTAATACATCTGCTCCGCTAGCTAGGCCTAATGATCATGGTATCATACAACTGCTCTGGCTATCCTCCTGAGAGGCACTAGGTATCTCTCTGGCACACCTACGGCATGCCGCTGCAAATGAACTGGAACCTCCTGCATAGGAAGGGGTGGTATACCCATACTCAAACCCTCCAAGTTTCTGGAGAGTTCATGTAAAATCTGGGCATCATCATCCTCAGTGGCTTTCGCATCCTCAGCTGGTGCGCCAGCCCCGGGTAGCTGCAGTCCTCTCCGTGCATAGCGAGGGGCCCCAACTGGGCAGATAGGTGCCACATCTATGTCAAGCAAACAAAGCTTCATGTCAAAACATAATTTTCACCCTAATTCAACAAAAAAATTGCATAAACATTCAAAAGACAAAAACAAAGTACTTCCTAGAGTACACTGATCATTTCATTCTTACCATCAAGTCCCCACTGGGTGCTAGGGGCCAATGCTAACTCCAGATCACCTGTGAAGTTCATCCCTGCATAGGGATAATCCTTGATCATAATAATCTGGGAGTTCAGCCAAGCAAAAAATACATCATCAAAACAGTGGCGGACGGGACCCTCTCCAGTCCACGGAAACAAAGTTGCCCATCGAGCCTACCTTGGCTTGCGTGGGCCCAATGGCGCTGTAATGATCTTGGGCCTCATAAATGGTACTCGCTTCAGTAAGAAAGAAATGATCAATTTACCGTACCCAAACTCTCTCTGGGTACGGGTCTTGCATGCTATGAGCTCTGCTCGGACCCGACGGACAACTCCATCACACCAATCAAACACCTAAGGCTGCATACAATCCAAGGCTAGTAGCATCTAGGCCTTGGTGGCCACATGTTGACTCTTGGCACCTGCCAAGCGAACAATCATCCATAATATAGACCACAGTGGTCTCAAAGCTACTCATGCAATAGGTACTCGGTTGCTCACAGCCTCTGTGTTGCATATGCAATGAGAAAGAATGAGATCAACAGTGGAACACAGATCCACTTTGGACCCTGTTAAATTGGGCCTCGGTCCACGACATGATAGGCCAGTCAGAAAGTACACATCGTCCTTCTCAATTGAGAGCTCATTGCCCCCAATCCGAAAGACATGGTGCCGCTCGTCCCATTGCTGAATCAGCCACCTCAGGAGGTCCTCTTGACTCCTCATCAGTTCTAAACATGCATATTTTAGCAAACTGCATCTGCAGAGAGCCATCAAGCTTGCATCATCAGTAATCATATCTCTTTCTTCCTGTTCATGTTCTCTCTCTCGCCAGATACTCATTATTAACAACTGAATACCTGAAAATGCAACATTTTCAACCAATTAGAAATTGTTTGGACCACTTCAAAATGCTTATAAATGAGCTCCTAAAAAATGTGTTGCCCCTAATGCTGGCTATAATGCAAAACAGAGCATGCTAATGCGCCCTCCCCTCATGGGAAGTGCACTTAATGTGACTCCAGCGCTGCTGGCCCACGTTAGCCACTAATATTTTTTTAGGGCCTGCCAAATTTCCCATTTGGAACCAGCAAAACTTCACAAAAATAAAATTAAATGATAACAGGAGGTTCTAGCTCTTACCTGGATCTCGCGGGAAGGAAAACCGTTGCCCGAATTGACTACAATCGTCAACTGAAGTTTTCACCCTTTTTCACCCTAGAGCTCCTTCACAACACTCAAAACAATGAAAATGACAGTCTTCTGACCTTCTTATAGCCATTTCTGGGGCATGACTCTCTTAGCCAGTTGGAAAAAAGTCGTGAATTATTGCTGCATATGTGTCACAACTATTGAGATTTGTTATTGATGTTCTGATGAGTGATCAAGATTCCTATGCAGACATACACATGTTTTGACCCTTTTTATCGAGCATTCTTTTTATGGTATTTTTCTTGCTCGTTAATCCAAAAAACCTTGAGTTCTCTTCTTTGGACTCGTTAAACTTATACGAAGTCGATTTTGAGCATTCTTTTTATGGTATTTTTCTTACTCGTTAGTCCGAAAAACCTGGAGTTCTCTTCTTCAGACTTGTTAAAACTGATATGAAGAAGCACTGAGCTTTCTTTTTAGGGACTTTTTTCTAGCTCATAAAATTGAAAAAACCCCGAGTTGACTTTGTCGGGCTAGCTAAACTACCACGACAGAGAGTAAGGAGCCATCCTTTTCCTCTTTTTCAAAGCTCTTTAAACCTAAAAAGTAACCGAGTTTTCTCCGCGTGACTTGTTAAAATTTGACAGAGAGCACCGAGTTTTTCTTTGTTGGACTCGTTAAAATTTCACAAAGAGTACTGAGTTTACTTCATCTCCTCATACTCATAAAAAAATGAGGTAGACATCCATCGAGCATAGGTTTCTCACTTTTTCGGATTCGATGGAATAACTCATGGAAAATGAACTATTTCGGGCTTACTATTCTCCCTTTGTCGTGCCCGGTTATCAAGACATGACAAAGGTACCCCAATGGAGTTGTCTTTTACGACATTTTTCATACTCTCTAAATATGAAAAATTCACCGATTTTACTCGTCTGGACTCGTTAAACCTAATTAGATGGGGCACAGAGTTGTCTTTTATGATATTTTTCAGACTCTCTAAATATGAAAAATTCACCGAGTTTACTCGACTGGACTCGTTAAACTTAATCAGACGGGGAAAAATTTGGACAAAATGGATACTATCTATGTTACATTTTCAGAAAGGTCGATTTGGCAGCAAAAATTTTGAACATGGCACTTCCTAGAAAAAAATTTCATAGTTAGCCGAACCCTACCATGTATGAGTATTAGCCTTCATATCCCAGTGTCCCTACACCTGTAAAATCCTAACACACTCTTTGGTGTTCATTAAGCCTCAACTGCCTAGTACCTTGTTACAGTGCCTTCTATTATTCAAGTAGATCTCGCTATCTACTGCTCCACTTATCAACCAAACCGCTCATTATGCTAGAAATTATTTGTTGTCAGACATCCCCATTTGCTCTTCATTATCTCCATCACAAACAAAATCATTTGGTTTCCGTTTCGTGTTGACTGATGTAGGACACCTCAGTGCCTACCTTTCAACAGATCTATTCCTATCGACTTCAACATCTTATCTAGGAAGTTGATCCATAGACCCATCAGTACCTAGATACTTGCAGACATCAGTGGCAGGTAGTCTTGTGTTTGATTAGGAGTCTTCATCATTGGCTCCTGATCGAATGATTCTATGAGTGTTCGACTTCAACTCTTTTTATTCACACTCGCTAGATTGTACTGTGCATCTTAGGGACCATCATCATTATCGGTGGCCACCTTCGCATCTGCTAACAACTCTCATTATCGACTGGTAATCAGATAATTTCTCACATGTTCAATGACAACTCCTTCATTCACATGTTGAGAAATATGCAGTTTAAGTGAAGCGGTGGTCAAGACCTTGGGGCAAAGGTTACATCATTAAAGCTTTGTTCCCTTCCCCAAGTTGCGATATTGTTTATGGAGATAGCTTCTTCAGCATGATCCTGTTATGACAGACACTTCCACATTGTGTTCATCAGTGGATAGATTCTTCATATCTCTATTCTAGAGAAATCATGCTGTTTAAGCTACTGAGCATGGGAATGCCCGACTCAAGGTAGATACTATATTTTCTGACATATGTTGTTGTTTCAAGTTTTCCTCAGTCTTTCAATCTCTTTATCTCTACTACACACGTTATAAAGTATTTCAGCCATCGTCTTTGTCTCTAACCTCACACTTTAAGGGGGCATTTGTTACAGGTAAAAATACCTCCTCATCAGCTCAGAGGAGAAGATAAATATGGAAGGAATACAAAGACCTAAACTAAACCTCCTTCTGCCAAGGTAACGCCCCACTATAATAGCACAAGAGCGTTATAACGCACCTGATCAATGAATATGTCGCGTTAGTGGCTAGGGAAACACTCTGTTTACACTAGAGGGTAGCGTTACCTGTGTTTTGAGTTTAGAATGGGAAAAACCCGCGGAGGATGATTTGAATTTCGAGCTTTTTATCATAAGAGAGTCAGTACAAAAAGGAAACTACAAAGCACTAATCTCTTATTGGGCCTTGCCAAAAACAACTGAACTCTCAAAGAAGGCAAAAGCATGGAAGTTGAGGAAACATCTTGGTTTTTTCTATTCAAAAATAGCGGAAAGATAAGGTCAATGATTGCTCTTTCTATCTCCTATAAAATGGAGCTGAAGGCTCTTGGTTCAAGGTCGAAGGACTGTCAAAGTTTTGAATACTTGTGAAGTAGAGAATTATTGTTGTAGTGTGAAGGTCAAGAGTCAAAGAGGTTCATTGAGAACTTGTTGACCAAGACATCACCACATTGAGAGGTAGAGAGATTGGAAGGCTGAGGAGGGCTTGGTACAACCAACGGTTGTAATCCTCTTTACAAATCAATAGAACTATATATGTTTTGTCCATTCTATGCGTTGATATTGTCATTGTTATTCAATCCCTTATATAGCATGAGATGAATGGCTTAGATGTGCGTAGTTTAAATGTTTATTATATATTGACTTAATTGATAGGAAATGCATGTTGTGGTAGAGATTACATGGGTGCTTTGATTGATTGAAGGGTCGAGATTTGGAGCTGGTGAAGAAGAATCTCTGCTTCGCTTCAAGACTTCAAGATCATTAAAGAGGTAATCTTCCATCTTATTCCATCAAGTTGTTTTAAGTTAATATGAACATGTATGTGCCATCTTTGTGAACTATACAACTAATCTTACTATCTGCCTCAAGCACCGGAAAGCCCTGAGAGGGATATTCAATAACCAACAACCCGAGCATTTTACCCTATAGCAGTCCTACACCTGAATCATCATTTAGCTAAGATGGTGAAACAAACAATGTCTACTCTTAGCTATCAGTTTATTTTCTTAAGCTTAACTGAGGGTTTAAATGAGTCTATAAGAGTTTTTAGGCTATCATGTACTTAGTCCCATCATGATCGCCATTATGTTGGGGTCCTATGATTTAGCAGACTGGTAGACCAAATGCACAAGGTAACATCAGACCAGTCTTTGGAGTCCTAGGACCTAGCCTTCCTGGACTCAGAGAGGGCTCTCTCTATTTTTTTGCAAAGGATATGTACTTTTTTGCTTTAGAGGGTTGATTTTAGGCTAGTTATTAAGTGCGGGGTTTTTTTGTTTGTTTTGGTTGGATATGATGATCAAGCAGCATAGGTAGAATGAGGAAATCTCTAATTCATTGGGAAATGGAGTCTAATAAAAGTCTTCATAAGTTCATCAATGGATCGGGGAGCATCACATGGAAAATCTAACTTGGTCAGTGGATCTTCAAGGTTTTTTAGGGGTAATGAGATGGACATAAATTGTGAGAATAAAATATAGGAAAAAGGGAAATTAAGAATACTTTATCATATGTACTTTTCAAGAAAGGGACTTAAATATCATAAGCATGAAGAGGCAATCAATAGAAAACGCAAACCATAAATTCTTTGATTCAAATAAAGCAGATAATTATTCAAGACAAACATTTCCAATGAAATATAGAAGGCGAGAAACTCATTTAACTTCTAGTGATTTCACCTTCAAGGACAGAAAACACTTAAGACACACATATAACTGTAATCAGAGAAGAGGGAACGCCTAAAAATCCTTGATTATAGCTATGAAGATCTGTAAAACAATTAGTTAAGCAAGTACAAAGGGTATGATCGAAACAAAACCTCTTTGGTAGACCTAAAGAATGGTACTTTAGAGAGAGACTTCAAAATCAGTGTTTTAGTGACATCAAATAAGCAGAGATAGCCATAAATCATGCTTGATACCAAGTGTATTAAACTATTCATGAAATAAACAAGATTAGGGGGTCTAGAGAGCAATTAAGAATTCTCTAAAATGTCCTAGCAGAAGAAAACATTAAGGCAGTGAAGAAAAAATAGAACTAAGGTGCTTTCAAAAGACATTCTTAGTCTAAAATTTTTCTCTACTGCAACATACAAAGATGGAAACATAATGAAACATGAAATAACAATAACGGATTAGAAGCACTTCACCAACAACCAAGCTCAGGGATCCTGCAATCTAGCCTCCTCCATCAACAAACAAATCAGGGCATCCACAAGTTCCAAAACATTAATTTCTTTTCAACTTCCAAGAGACTATGTATAACTTCAAAGAGTTATCAAATGCCAAAAAGATAATGAGTTCAAATGCAGTATTTATCTGCAAATGAGGAGGTGAAGCTAAGCTAGGGTTTGAGTGTCATTTATTACAGAGTTAATGAATTACTAACCTTGAAGACCATGCAAGGCTCAAGGCAGGAATATCCGCAGATATTTCTATGAATAATAACTTCTAACTTAACTCCTAAGAGAATATAGGTGAAATGTTTGACTTTAAGGCCTATTCATAAATTTTATAATAACTGCTTGGCAGATATAAAATATCTCTGACTAGGCTCAATAACTGCCTAATGCTTTATTGAAGGAAACAAAGCACTAGGTGGCAAAAATATCTTTTGAGAGGAGTAACTGCCATAGGTTGAGTTATTCGAATTTGCTTTGGGTTAATATGCCATTTGTTTTATCTTTAATATTTGTTATTAGGCCTTGAAATCCATCTTTAAGCTCTGACTGTCTGTTTTTATGATATTTCTTTTAATTTGTTTGATCTCTATCTATTCTTTTAATCTTTTAATTTGTCTTTCTAATCCTTTTCCTTTATCCTTTAACCTTTGACTTTTATCTGTCTGCTTGCTTTCTTTAATCTTCTGCTTTGACTGGCTAATCTCCTGATTTGGATTTTGATTGAGATTAGCCCTTTAATCTATCAAACTCCTCTTCACTGTTTCGTTGACTTTGTTGGTCTTCTACGTGCAGGGGAGGCTTCTTTTTCGTGGCAGGAGGGTTTTTTTCCATCGATGATCATGTTTCATCGATGGCAAACATTGGTAGAAACCCTTTGGCCATCATTGTCCTGATTTAAGCTTCTGAATCGTCATCCACAGACATCATTTGATTGAATTTTCCCCTTTGAAATGCATTTCATATTTTTCTGCCATTATAACCTGCACAAAAACACCATTTGATTATTTTTAAATCTTGCGGGGAGGGTTTCACTGTGATTTTTTAGGGTTTTGGACTGTTGAAGGGTGTTTTGTAGGGGAGAAGATGGTGCAGGAGGCAAGGTTCCAGAGGTGGAATCAAGAGAAATTTGAATGGGAGTGAGAAAGGTTTGAAAAATGGAGCGGAGGGTAAGTAGTTTTTCAAAACCAGGAGTGGTTTATCATGTGAGGAATGGGAAGTAAGCGGTTTTTGGTGGGAGGTGCGTGATATGCCTTAATATGAGACATGTGGTGGGAAAAAATGCCTACTTTGCGTCGGTCACGAAATGCTAACCCCATCGCAACTTTATATGATATATAAGATGTGGGCTGTTGGATCTTGGGATGGAAGATCGACGACCATCGCACGTTCTGGAGGTGGCGAATAGTTGGTCGGGTCAGTGAAAGTGGAGGATAGGCGGAAATGTATGGTTGGATTGTGGGTTAAATGGAGGATGTGGCCTGAGGCGTTAATAATTTATCAAAAATGTGTTAAGGTATAAGCTTTAGGGAAAGGTGCCAGGTATAGTGAGAGGCGAGCCCGTATTTTAATTTTTCAAAGGTTTAAGGGGGGCTTATTATAAGGTTATGGGGGGCTTATGAAATAAAAATGGCAAAGGAGAATTATACAGGGAAGGGGCTTAGGGATAGTCTAGGTCGGGGTTTTATGGGTGTAAGGGGGTTGGGGTTTAGAAAGAAAAAGGGGCTTAAGGCCTGTTTTCAATAAATTTTTAATAAAAGAGCAGGTTTATAGCATAAAACAAGGTTTTATATATATATAAATAAAACACTCAAAAAAATGCCTAAGTTTTTGGTTTTAAATAATGTAAAAGGGGGCTTTTAGATTGTTTAATATTTTCAAAGGAAAAAATGATGAATGAGGGATGATTCATGGTGTTTTTAGGAAAGAGGAAAATGGGTTTTTTAGAGGGAAAATGGGCAATGAATGAGAGTGAGGGAAAGGTAATGAAATGAGGTTAATAGGTCCAACAATGAAGTCCTTTTTGGAGCAGTGAGGTGAAACTTAGAGGGCAGAGAGAGAAAAGATAGTGAAGCAGTTTGACTTAGGATAATGAAGGCAGTGAGATTTCTAAAATTCACAATATTTCATAAATTTTGTTTTTAGAAATCTAGAACCATTACTTAGTCATATTTTGAGATCAACAAAAATTACCGATGACTAATAGGCGCACTGTGAATGATGAGTTTATATACAACGTGGTGGGAAAAATTCATAATGAAGTCATTGTGGTGTGCTGGTTAAGTTAAGTGGTTTGTTAGAGGGAGGTCGGGTGGTCAAGCCCTGCCCCCTCCATAAAAAGTCAGAACTAATTTTTTACAACCGCGCATCTCTTATTTTGAAAACCCCGCACATTTAAAATTAATGCTAAGTGGTTAGGTTGGGGGGTCGGACCTGCATCGGGTGACCCACCCGAAATCTCCACCGGCATCGTTGACGATTGGAAACATGTGGCATGGTTGGCGATGTGGTTCACAACTCTCGCCACCATATATAATAATGGTTGTCGTGTTTTATGGAGGGATGGCAGTGGGGTTGACCACCCTGCCACCCATATTAATATATGGCCATCGTGATATGTGGGGTCCAACGGGTTCATGGCTGTCAACCCTATTTTTAATATGTTGTTGTGTGGTCTGATGGGTAGGGAGGGAGTCATGGCCCGCCCTCCATTTTTATATATATATATTTTAATTTTTGTTTATAAAAAACAAATTGTTTGTTTTTGAAGAATCTGATTTTGGGCGTTAGAGGACATTTTAACTATCCCACAAGTTCTCCCAGAATCTGGCCAGAGCTAGCTGGAATCTAGTGGTCATATTTTGGAGAAATTTCACCTCCTTTAAGCATGCCAAGTCACTAAGTCAACCAAAAAATTTGACTGCTTCTAACTTTCGCATACCATCTTGGTTTGACGAATCGTTTGCATTGTTGCGATCTAGGCGACGAGATATTCAACCTGAATCTGGTTTGAAAGAATTACAAGAAAATTTTATTTTTGAGCTTTCTCAAGCCCTCTTTGTCCTGTGTGTGTCTTTGGAGCCACCTAGATCAATCCTCCCCACTAAGGAGCTTTTGGTCCTCCAAAATTATTAACAAGAATCTGCAACTATTGTGTACTATGTATGCACCACAAGCATCTTGAAAAAGGTGATCCTTCCATCTCCTTCACCTTTGTCCTTCGGAGCCTTGAGCAATGAATCAACACCTGCATCTCCTGCAAACCTGTAGTACAATCTCCTACAAATTACCTGCACAAATTGAGCAACCATGACCCAAATATTCCTATACTTGCCACGAGTTTATAACATGTACTCAATGGTCAAGCTTACCTCAAAATGGAAATCACACCCCAGATATCATTACAAGACAAGACATCATTGTTGCATTTCAAAGTGATGGCAAACACCTCATCACTTTTACATAAAAGAAATTCATCATACGACTAATAAATTAAGGCCAAAATATCATTGTTGCTGAATAAGCCATGGAAAAACACATCATCACTTTTATAGTTAAAAATGAAACATATGATTTACAAAAATAAGGCCATGACAAGCTAAAATATCTGGTAATATTTTTTAGACAAACCCCACTTTATCAAAGTGAATGGGCCATTCCCTTGTGGGGAATTCGCTTATTGATCAACTCTTTCAACTGTTTTCTGCACGGATGTTTTTTCTTTGAGGCACTGCTCTAGATGGAGTCTCCAACACGTGGCTCTTTAATGGCCACTTCGGTTTCATTGGGTGCAAAAGGTATTTTTCCTCCAAACCTACTTAACCAGTTTCTTTCCCTGTTGTGGAGAAGGATTTCCATGCCTCATCCTCCTTTATGCTGCCATCCTTTTGCAACACTTAGAAAACACATGGTTATGTAAACCACAAAAATGACACGTTTTTCAATGCCATGATTTACGACCATGGATATTAACATTCTTATAATGAAAATGTACTCTGGAATAATGAGACTTATTATACCTTCTCTAGTGGTCTCTGGTGTGATCATGGTGAGGAGAACTTACCTCAGATCTTTCACTACAACATGCACTACCATGGAGTGATGGTGAGGTGTTCCCATCATTCCTCTTCCCTCGTGAGTTCAACAATGTCTGTTTTCATTTGATGTGCTTCGAACATCCTCCTTCAGTGTATCCAAACTTGCATAGCGAGGTCTCTGCATAACCTCTAATGGTTGAGTTATGCCTTGGCCATGAACGTCAAGTCCTCCTCCTATGTACCCCATCTTGGTGAGGAGTCTCATGTCGGTTCCTGTAATGGGTATCTCCACACTTCCAATAGAAATGATATCAGGTGAAGATGAAATTGAAGAGAAATCAACATTGTTTACCTTAGTTGTTGATTTTGACATATGTGAGGAAGGATTCTCTAACCCTTCGTTGCGCTTTGCTTCCTCCAAGGCCTCTCTCGCAGCTTGTAGCTAAAGCTAAAATTATTGCTTCTCCTCCTTCTCTTCTTGTAGGAGTGACTTCAATGCATCATGATCTGCTTGAAGACTTTTGTTGTTTCACTTCAATTCTTCCAACGCCTATGTTGTGGCTTGCAACTGGAGTTGCAATTAATGTTTTTCCTCCTTTTCTTCTTGTAGGAGTGTCTTCAATTCAACGTTCTCTACTCTTTGTTTTTCATAAGCCTCGTACAACATGTTCGCTTTCTCGGACACCCTGACCATGGTATCATACATGTCCTTGAAATCCTTCATTTCTCAACTTTAGCGAACGTTCAATAGTTCATGCCTGTAATCCAATCCGCAAGAAGACCTTCTCTGATACCACTTGATCTGGGTAAATTCTTGTTACCCCTAACCAAGACCTTTTACTTCAGCTGATGTGTTAGAATTGAATTTAATTAAAGACTTAATGAAAATGAATGAAAAACTGTGTGCTATAAAGAAGAGGAAACATAACAAGCATGAGAAACAAAAGAC
This sequence comes from Pinus albicaulis, assembly GCA_034641835.2. NCBI lineage: Eukaryota > Viridiplantae > Streptophyta > Pinopsida > Pinales > Pinaceae > Pinus > Pinus albicaulis. Next base: position 761,751,279 of record CM076571.1, on the reverse strand, counting down.
ATTGATAATGGAGTTCGTCTAGGAGGGACTACGTCTCCGGTCCTCGGTGTCAAGATGGTGTAGGTCATTGAATTAAGTGTTGTAAGCAGTGAAGATGTACATGGATAGTGTTTTCTTTGTCGTACAAGGAAAATGCCCTCACACAGGAGTGGTTGGACCTCTCTATGAGATGTTCCACTATAAGAACTCTCATTCACAAAAGGACTCCTATCAGTATGAAAATAACTCACACAAAATGACTATGAGTATCCCGCCAACATGGAAAACAAAGGGATCTAAAACGACATACATGTGACAATGAGTATCCCGCCAACATGGCACCAAAGGGATCTCAAACATAATACAAATCCATGATAGAAAGTACATCTCACATCAAGAACAAAACAAGATCCCATATCAAACATGAACAGGGATCTGTACAACAAAATGCATCTCGTAACAAAGAGACAAATAAGTACATGAAATCAACTCATCATATACCTCACACTAAATATGACTAAAGAATGGGTTTCTACGCTGATGGATTTGAAATCACCATCACAATCGTGGTGCCGAAAGGTGTGAAATTGATTGCTCATTCACTGAATGTTGACACCCACAACTACACTTTGAAAAGTGGCCGAAAAATATAAAGCTCAGATGGAAAATCTAAACACACCATGAGATTCGTGTCGTTGAATAGTGCAAAATTGACTAGAAATTTTTTGAATTCCAACAAAGTGAAAATCTGGGCAAAAAGGAATATTTTAGATTCCCCCTAAATTGCTCCAAGACACTGCTCCACGAGTGCATTGGAAATATGTAACTCAAAAGGAAAATCTGACCTCGCCATTAAGTTCCCAGTGAAAAACTGTGAAAAATGATTGTAAAGTTGACTATACTTTGACATGGAGAAAAATTACCTCCCCGGGAAAATTTGAAGGATCATGGTTCCGCTCCCTATTTCTGGGCCTACTCATGGTTCAAACTGCATCAAAAAATGTGATGGTCTTGAAATCTGTGTATGCTCCCACTCTGCCTTGGCCTTGGGTGCACTGTAAATGACGATTTTATATAGAAGGTAGTGGTTAGACTTCACAATGAATTCATTGTGGCGCACTGGTTAAGTTAAGTGGTTTGTTGGAGGGAGGTTGGGTGGTCAAACCGCGCCCCCTCCATAAAATTGGGAACTCATTTTTTACAACTGTACATGTCCTTTTTTGAAAACCCCAGACATTTAAAATTAATGCTAAGTGGTTGGGTTGGAGGGTTGGACCCGCATCGGGCGACCCACTTGAAATCTCCACCGACATCTTTGACGAATGACAACATGTGGTATGGTTGGCGGTGGGGTTGACCACCCTGCCACCCGTATTGAAATATGGCCACCGTGATATGTGGGGTCCGGTGAGTCATGGCTGCCGACCCTATTTTTAATATGTTGTTGTGTGGTCCGATGGGTAGGGCGGGGGTCATGGCTCGCCCTCCATATATATATATATATATATATATATATATATATATATATATATATATATATTTAATTTTTGTTTATAAAAAAAAAATTGTTCGTTTTTGAAAAATCTGATTTTGGGTGTTAGAGGACATCTTAACTATCCCAAAATTTCGCCCACAATCCGGCTGGAATCTTGTGGTCGGATTTCGACAAAATTGTGCCTCCTTTAAGCCTACCAAGTCACCAAGTCATCCCAAAACTCTGACTCCTTCTAAATTTCGCATACGCACTCAGTTTGACAAACCATTCACATCGTTGCAATCAAGGAGACGAGCTCTTCAACCTAAACCTAGTTCCAAATCATTCCAAAAACTTTGATTTTTGAGCTTTCTGAAGTCCTCTTTGTCTTGTGTGTGTTTCTGGAGCCACCTAGATCACCATGTGCCACCTAAATATGTAAATATTCAATATTATTGACTTCTGGGAAATTGGGTGGTTGTTCCTAGTGATGCCTATCCACAGGCTCAACGAGCGACTCACTATGTGTGTCATTCTATCAGACCTCACTTGTGACAACAATGTCAAGGTGGACATTTTTATATCCGGCGACGACGGTGGTGGAACTTGTGGTTTCCCTCTGCATTCTTTCGAGGAAAGGAGCGAGCCATACTATTTGGGAATGTTCTTGAGCGGGGCCTATGAGGAGGCAATGGGTGGGCTCCCTAACTTGTTTGGTGTGCCCAACGACCACAACCATGATATTTGGTAACCCTACTCTGGGTCAATTGATGAAGATCAACCATTCATTTTACCTAAATTTCCAGGTGGATTAGGTATAGTTAGGTATGAAAATTATTTCTTCATGTGCAGTGTCATTTACAACAGCAAAAACCATGCTTTAAAATTCCTTATGGAACTAGAAAAAAAAAGTATTTGAGATGTAACATCATTTCTTAGTGCTAATTGTCTATGTCTTTAATCGACAAGGATTTTTAGGGGCTTCACAATCCCCTTATGTGCCATGATAGAATTTCCATCATTTTTTGTGGGTGTTTTTTGTTTTACCTCCTCCCTCTTCTATTTATTCCTAATCTCTTTTCGTTAATGGCTTGAAAATCTCAGTGATTACGGGTTGATTTCACATCTTCTTGTTTTGTTTTGCTTCTAATTCCTGTGTTAGCTTCTTTTGGGGCCTTCCTTTCTTTTTCTTATTCCTCTATATTTCTTGACTATTGATCTCATCAACCCAATCAAGGGTTTGGGCCTTGTTTGTAGTAATTATTCTTGACGTGTCACCTTTTGTCTCCTTTTGCTTCCTTGGTGTTCCAGCAACTTCATTTCCTTAGCTTGATAACAAGATTTTTAGCATTATCCTCTGGTGTTGGGTTTTTAACTGTTTGTTTGGGTGTTCCGTTCTTTCTCCATTTCTTCATCATTCTCTGGTTATTTCATTTCCACTTCTTCATTTTTCAACATTCCTAGCTTCCTCGTTAGGAGTTTCTTTGCATTTGTTATCACTTGTTTCCTCCTTGTTGATTTCTTCTTGACACTACAAAATATCAAAAGGATTTGTGGAATATGAGGCCACATTTCTACCTTGTGTAGATTGGGGTTATTTCCCTTATTTCCTCCCTTTCTATGAATTTTACATTGCTCGTGTTGCACTACTATTGTATATTGTCATTTTCTTGCTTGAGACTTCTTATAGTCTCTTTCAAAGTGACCATAATCATGGTAGTTTCTGCATTGTAAAGGGAAATTTCTCATAGTAAAGACTTTGGTGGTGGATCCATTCCCCCCTATATAAGATTTATTTTTTAGGTCAACACTTTCGTAAGATATACTGCAATGCATATATTTGTGAATGAAAACTAGAAGCCTTTGGGTTTGACCTTATCTAAATATCTCCCCAACCCATTACCTATCCCACACAAACAGTCATCAATCGAGCATGAGAGAGACAACCTTGGAATATTAATCCAAACTAGGATTGCATTAGGTATGTATTCACTTGGATCGAAATCCAGTGACCATTTTTTCAAATGCATGCCTCTGGCAACAAATAAATATGGTCAATTTCTGAAGATTACATTTTTTTTCTTCCTTATATTTGAACAAAAAAAACAAAAATCTTGTTCCCACATGCATACACTCCAACATTTCTTTTCATCTATGGCTTCCATGTCTTATCCAACCATAATTCTAGATATCTTGGGGACGACTACATTCTTGTGAACTTCCCTACTAGGGAATTGTCTAAAAATGCCAAGGAAGTTCACTGAAAGTAGTGGGAAGAGCCAACAAGGGTATTTTCTCCGCCTTCTTTGCAAATGTTTCATGTGCTTCCTTGGTTAGAGGATTCTTGGGGAGAGAAGCAACAAGGGCTTGAAATCTTGCAACGTTATTTGACAGAGGGGGATAAGCCCTCTCCAGGAAAACAATCCTATGATAGTACCTAAGGTTTACCTGAGGGTTTAACAATAATTGCAAAGTGTTGTGTGAAGATCATCCTTCAATATATTTTATAAATTTTTTATTAATAATAATGTAATTTTTTTAATAAATATTAAAAAAGATAAAAATCCTAAATCTTAATCATTTTTATTTTTAATGGAATGCTTATTTTGGATAAAATTTGATGCAATGAAATTATTAATTAAAAAAGGATCATATCTTAAACTATTAAAAAATTAAAATTTTAACAATTGACATATGTTAATGTGCATAACAATTGTTGAAAGTTAGAAATATTTGTAACTATGCAAGGGCGAATTCATCATAAATTTACCTTAAATATTTTATTTTACCACATTAAAATTTCAAATTAGGTAAAAATTTAAACATTTTTACTCTTTAGTAAAGTCAACAGCATTTCCTAAATCAAAGGAAAAAGGTTAATTCAATACAAAAGTATAGAAAATCCTACTCCAAAATATTTTAATATTTCTCTTAGTTAAATATTTGTGAAACACATCTTTAAAAGAAAAAAAATATTTTATGGATATATTAAAATATTTAAAAACATTAATTTGATGTGCATGACCTATTCAAATGAATCTAGGCCAGTATGACTAGCTTTAAGAAAGAAAGTACTTTTAAAGTCCACGAGGCTAAAAATAGCCTATGGGACAGATTTTCCTATGGAGTCTTAGGATAACCCCTCTCAGCTTCTAAACAAACTCTTAGCTGAATAGATTATCCCAAGAGCTAGCTCCTATAATACTTGCATAATTTTCCCTGTTGTCTTTGAATGCTTCGCATTCTAAAATGAAATGCTTTTCTGTTTCCACTTTTAGGAAAGAGCAAAAAATACATACTCTTTCCTCCCATATTTCTTTTGTCTTTTTACAGCGCCCTGTTTCACAATGGAGTTGATGACAATTAGTCCTTAATTGGGAAATAAGAGTTTTGGATTTCCAAGAAATATTGGTCCATATGTACGCTTTTTGTTGATGATTATGAGTGGGGTTAAACTCTTCAATGCAATACTTCTTCTATCTCCCTAGCTCTTTCTGCCAAGTATGTTTGTGGAACTTATCCATACCAAAAGTTTTTATCTCTTTACTGTTTATGGAAAACATGCTCAAGAAAATACCCCATTTACACAATTGAAACTGATATAAAAATGAAAGACTTCTCAATAATAGATCAGATTTAGAATCGAAGGGGAACTTATGAAGATGGACTTATAAAAAAAGTAATCACGAAAATTTAATATTTTAATGGATTTGCAAATTAAAATATGTAGCATACACTCATGTGGATAATAATTGTTTGAAGTTAGGGTTATTTGTAGAGGATGTGAGAGCGAATTCAACGATTTCTATTTTTAATATGATTGAAAAATTGTGTGAACACTTATTTTAGAATTATTAACATATGTTCTTTTTAAAAGACTTTAACCTACGATTAACATTAATGATCTCTCCCCTTGACGGTGGTGTTTTTGTGGTAAGATTTAAAAGATAAGAGAGTTTCATAATGGCGTGTGAGTTTGAGAATCAAAGGGGGTAGGGAAAGTGATAGAAGGTTGGAGGAAGTGGTTGTGTCATCAACGGGATGAGTTGAAGCATACAAATAAGCCGGCATATTATCAAGTGGGGCTCGGAAAAGTGATCAGAGAAATGTCCCTATTCCCCTGGAATTGCTATATTAACCTGTCTGAGCATGTGTGAAAAAATGGGTGAAATTTTTTTTTTTCTATATTGTCAATAAAGCATATTCACATTACTTGAGTGGGCATTATCATTGCTGAAATTTTTTAATGGGTGATTCGAATGAAAAATGGTGATCGTGAAGGAGACGATCAGAGAAATGTCCATATTGACTTTACTTGAGTGGGCATTATAATTGCTGAAAATTTTTAATGGGTGATTCGAATGAAAAATGGTGATCGTGAAGGAGACGATCAGAGAAATGTCCATATTGACTTCACTCTTTTTTTTTTTTCAGAAGACTTGAGTGGGCATATGGATTATATGGATGAAAAAATTAGATGAACATTTTTTCAATGGACAAAAAATCGCAGTATTATCAAATTGTAATGAAATTTGTGGAAAAGTGAAATGAATGGTTGGTATTGATTTAAATCGAGTCTAAAAACAATTTTAGTATTATTGACTCACGAGGCATGCATATGGGTGAATAAATTTGTGAAATTTTTTCTAAATTGACAAAATTGCATATTGATTTGATTTGAGTGGGTATTTTAATGGCTAATTTTTTTTTTCTTTTATTGAGAAAATTGCATATTGACTTGACTTGAGTGGGCATTTTAATGGCTGAAATTTTTTAAAGGATAAATTTAATGGAAAATTGTGATGGAGATGATGTTATTGACCTAGAAAACACAGATATAGGTGAATAAATCCGTGAATATCTTTTTCATTTTGAGAAAATTGCATTTTGACTTGACTTGAGTGGCATTTTAATGGCTGACAATTTTTACTGGGTAAATATAATGGAAAATGGTGATGGAGATGATATTATTGACTTAGGGGTAGACATATGGGTGAATAAATCTGTGAATAATTTTTCCATATTGAGAAAATTTTATATTGACTTGACTTGAGCGGGCATTATATTGAGAAAATTACATATTGACTTGACTTGAGCAGAAATTTTAATGGCTGAAATTTTTAATGGGTAAATCTAATGGAAAATGGTGATCCAGATGATATGGGTAAATAAATCAGTAAATTTGGGTAAATAAATCAGTAAATTTTTTTTCCATATTGAGAAAATTGTATATTCACTTGACTTGAATAGTCATTTTAATGGCTGGAAATTTTTAATGGGTAAATCTAATGGAAAATGGTGATCGAGATGAAAAAGTGATAGTGAAAAATGTCTTTATTAACTTGATTTAATCAGAAAAATGTCTGTATTGACTTGACTTGAGTACACATATGGATGAATAAATTAGTTAAAAAATTCTTCAATACAAAAATAATTGCAGTATTATCAAAATTGTAATAAATCTTTTGAAAAAAAGACAAAAGAAAATGTCTACGAATATCAGTGCTATCAGATTGTGCCTCACTGTCCTTCAAATCGTGAGACTTTTTGGGTAATGAATTTTTACTTTAATGACGAGTAATGATGTACCTATTGACTTGAATCCAGTGGCCAACTAAAGAAGCTTCAGGAGTATTGCCTTGAATTGACTTGCCCAATAACTCTGGCGGAAATTTCTGTGAAATCTCTATATTACCTGAATTTGGCATCCCGACCTTCAAATCTTGTGGTATTGACTTGACTTTACTCTTGTGGTATTGACTTGTCTTTACTGTTGCATATGGTACTGAAGAAATTGAAATTTGGAAAAAAAATTGTGATAAAGTTAGAATATAGCATCATTTACAATTTGACGGGAAAATTGTCCCCATTTAACATTTCAATAAGGATATGCCTCCATTATACCTGTCATCTAACAACTTTAAAATCAGTCAAACATTAAATAATAGAGTCAAAAATATCACAAGGATGTTTTGGTAGGGATGTAATAATGTAATTTCTAGTAAAATCGTGATTTCTTATTATTTAAAATGTATAAATGGATAACCGCTTAAACTTATAATTCTTAAAAAATTCTGTCAAATTTTAGACAAATTTGACAAAGAAAAAGTGTTTAGAAAAAAATAATTGCATCAATTAATAGACTATCCATTTTAACACAAACATAAAAAAAATTATAGTAAAGTAAAATATATGGTGTTAAAGTGAGAATCAAGATTTATAATACAAGCCATTTTGGTGTAAAAACCAAATGAAATTTAATAAAAATGAGATTTTAGCTAAATAATTAGGTTATATTATCTTAGACATTTATAAAAAACTTTGTTAGAGTGGTGAGGCTAAGGGATGGATTCAAATTTCTTTTCAATCAATTTCAACTTGTTTTTGGGACATTTATCTTATTAATTGAAGTCGAAAGGTACCTTTTGAGGCATTTTCATTTCCTAAGTATGCCACCGATATTATTATGGGGTTTTTTCTTGCTTGGACTTCATTGAAAGTACGTTGAAGTAATATGTAGTGAAAAGTCAATATATAATATTTGTCCACAACAAGATGATGATATAGGTTAAGTATCTCCCAAAATAAGAGAATTGGACATCTTTCATTTCTTATATGCCACAATGCCTTGGATTGAGTTAGGAGAACCCTTGAAAAGGGAAGAAGAACAAACTTCTAATCTCATAGCATGGCAAGATTTGAAGTTAAAGTGGTTTGTTGTCTCCTTATTTAGGGACAATGGATTCAATGAGAGTGGCATTATAGGTATCACCCATTTGCACAAAAGATAAAATTTGAAAATATCTTCTCGAATACCCCTATTTACCTCCATTTTGGAGATCTCTAATGCATCCATCACGAAGTTGTGTGGGCATAACTTGTGAAGATCAACATTGACTAGATGGAACAATAAGGAGGTTCTATGCATAGAAGACCTAATTGCAAGACTTTGGTACTTGAGATGTCCATCTAAAGGGGTTCCTATTAGCTTAAACATGTGAATTATCATCACAACTAAGAAGATGATTAAATAAATTAGCACGCCCAAGAAGAACTCTACAAAAATGATGGTATGAGGAACTAAAATTTGTTAAATGTTTTTAGAGAGCATTGAAACAAGGACTCTCTCTATCCAACAACAATTTACAACTTGAAGAATAACATCACAAATATCATCTTGTTAACAAAGGTAGTTATGACCAATGAGTGAAAGGGACATATCTTTTCCCACATCTCTTAAAACTAATGTTGTGAACAATATTTTTCAATTGGAGTAATCATTATGTAACCTTAAAGTAAATGAGACTTTATTGTTGACGTGAGATTGAATCATGGTGCAAAAAGAGTACTAGATATTTGTGAGATAAGACCATCTCCACCCACCCACCACTATAGGTGAGAATAATTTTCCTCTATCTTTAAGGTGTTGAAAGGACATACCTATTATTTTTCCCAAGTTCCCTTTAAGACCATGGGAGTTGTAAGAATGTCCCAGGATATCTACTTGATTTAGATGCCTTAATCAAGTGTGACATCTAAATAATGTCGTCTACAAAAAGGAGGATGAAAATATACATTCAAGAAGAAAAGTAACCATATGTGCTTCTCAATGTGTTTGTAATAAAATGCTCCAGTTCACTCAATGTAGAGCCTAAAATGTTTAGGATAGAACTAAAAAAAATCTTGAACTCCTATACTATTTTGGAATCCCTCTATATCACAAGTGCTTATATGTACTTGACCATTGATGGACTCTTAAAATGTCATAACTGGGTAAATTTCCTAGTATTGAAGACCAATATGTTAGAAATGTTGTCAATGATGGCAAAAGAGATGACAAAGATAGCAGTAGAGGCAAAGGAGAAGACAGTAGCAGAGGCAAAGTAGAAGAAAAAAAAAGGGCAGCAGGAGAGTTTATTTACAGTGACAGGGCAGCAGGAGAGTTTATTTACAGTGACAGGGCAGCAGAATGTATCAAGAAGTTTATTTATAGTGACAGGGCAGCAGAATGTACCAAGAATACAGAGACAGGGCAGCATAATAGATCTGGAGAGCTAGGAACAGAGTAAGAGGTCAAAGGGGCCATCGATTCTGAAGATCAGGCAAAGGACAGGAAGAGTACTGCAAGTAAATTTCATTGTGTAGATGAAATGAATTGTTTCAGCATTGTATAGACATTGTTGGCTTAATCTTCAATAAGATTTTATGTGAGAATTTGTGCATGGTGAAAGCTCTGTGTAAGGGGACATTTTTGGGTTTTGCTGGTTGTGTGGAACCCAGAGGAACTAGTGAGGTTTACCCTATAATTTCGGCATATGTAATAGTGGACCCTGCCTGTTAAAACATATTAAATCTCTGTATAAATAGGCTGGCATCGAGTTCTATTTCTAGTGTTGAAATCAACAGAAGCGAAATATAATCGATTGAGTTATTAATGCCAGAGGAGGTACCTGTATTACAAATACCTATCGTAAATGGCACGCATTTGAATACATGGGTTGTTCACAAATTGTCTGCATAGAAATCCGATGAGAAAGGCTTGAAATTTGGTTTCTTTTGGGTGGAGAATGTAAGTAATGGTGGCACTCGACTGTTGAACATATCTAACCCTGCGCTGAACTCTGTTTAGGTCAAAGAGTAATTAATTGTGGAAGCAGTTATTCTATATTAAGAACGAATATACAATAGAGCGCGTTAATGAAACCACAGAGTTAAATCTGATGAAGCGGAACCATGAATGAAAGTGGAACCCTAATCGTGAACAGTAATACTAGAGGTAAGAAAACCGGCAGTGTCGTGTGATGTCAAAAGTGGTAAGTGGATTTTTAATTTTGAATGTGATCTATGTCTTTAATCAACACGTTTCCTAAGGCGGTTTTGTAAAACAACTTTTTTCGCGCATTTTTTATGCGTTAATGTTCGTATCAATAAAAAACGCGAAACTTGTTAAGGATCGTTGGATTGAGGTTTGAGGAGCAATGAGCTCACGACCATCAGATGCAAGGGGTAGTTTAACTATCGGGGCCCAGCTCATCGCACGATTATAGTGAATTAACATGCATGCATGTTAGTTATGCGATTGCCGTCGGATGTCCACCCGATTGGGTTTTGGAACGCGATGTATTTCTAACTGTCGGATGACAAGGTGGACGTTGGATGATAAGGTAGATCCTGTGGGCCCAAAACTATATCTTTCGATTTGGAGAGTATATATATATATATATATATATATATATATATATATATATATATGTTGGTATATAATGTATTGATATATATATAAAGGCCAGGAATGTTATATTTTAGTTGCTGCGCGGGTATATTATAATAAATTGTAAAAAGTAATCGGAATATATTATATATATATATATTTATATATATATATATATATATATATATATATATATATATATATATACATATATATATATATATATATATATATATATATATATATATATATATATATATATATATATGTATTTCAAAGGCGTGTCATTTGTAATGATTTAAAAAAAGAGTCTACGAGGGTAAGAAAAACATTATATATATATGTTCAAAGGGCGCTGTCGTTTAGAATGAATTAAAGGTGTGGATTTTATCAACCATATGTGGGCCCGAATATATGGGTGCGTGAAAGGGCTGACCCACAGAATTGTGTTCTTTGTCCTAAGTCAAATAAATGCATGTAGAGCTTTGGCTTCTTGAAATATACGAATGGTGGTTCATTGATATAAGACCCAAGGTTTATTAAGAAGTTTTTATAATATTTAATTAGGGTGCGGACATTTGTTTTATGAGAATGAAAAATTGTGGATGTACATTTAATGAGTATGAGAATTCCTTTTAAATATGAAACCAAAGGTTATATCTTTGATGGTTGAGGTCGTATTACGTAATGAAGATTGTGAGTTCAGATATATATGATCTTGTTTTGTTAAAAGTTTGTTTTTTTTATAATAATGCCGAGAGTTATTTATGTTCTATTAAAAGACAGTTGTACATACAACAGTTAGACAACTGCAATGAATAGGGAAAATGAAAAAACGAAAAAAAAAGGAAAAGTGTGCTGGAGAAGTTTTTTTGAGAAAAAACAGAGAGAGCAGAGTTGGTGAATGGATTTGAAATTTATACTATAATTGAATGAAAAGCTTTTTGATTGTTTTTACATTGTTAGTGACGTAATTGGAAAGTCTCCGGAGAAAAAAAAAATCCCACTGTAAAATTGAAATGAATACATATTTCTGAATAGGCTGATAAAAGAAATGAGAGTGCAAAATTGAAGCAGAGGAAATAAATAAGGCAGACATGAAGATTGGAGGACAGTAGTAAAGAAGGTACAGAACAGGGCTGATAAACAAGGTAAATCAGCAAATGTTTCTCTTATGAAAAGTGAGGGAGTTGAAGCTTCCTTTCAAGTTGTAGCTTGCAGAATTTGAGGTTGGAGCCTCCTGTAGGTTGGTGCCTACAGAAAAGCAGTGGTGAGAGGGAGTTGGAGCTTGCCTCTGCATCACAACTATAATAAGATGTGGTTTTCTCCCTTTATGGGTTTCCACTTATATTTTTTGTCTATGTGTGTGATGTTTATGTGTTGGTATGGTTATTCAGTTTGATTAATACTTGCTGCTCTCATAATAAGTCTGCTATTAAAATATCTTAACACTTCTACTCATATATTAAGTTTGTTCACTTATAAAGTTGATCATGAAGTTAAATTGTAAGCAAATTAAATTTAAAGTTTAAAAAGTTCATGGATGTGTTAAACTAATTCACCCCCCCCCCTCAGTTTAACTAAGGTTTCAACAATTGGTATCGGAGCAAGTTCCTTTTGTAGCAATTTAACAACTGAAAGGAGATCCTAGGTCCCCAGGATGGCTAGTCAAGAAGGATCCTCAACTAACAAAGCCCCTTTTTTCACTGGTGCAAATTATGCCTTCTGGAAAATTAGAATGAGAACATACATAATGTCTTTAGGAATAGAATTTTGGGCTGCTGTGGATTTTGGATATGACCCTAAGGCAAATGTCTCAGAGAAAGAAGCCAAACAAGATTTTGTGGCTAATGCAAAGGCCATGAATGCAATATTGAATGGACTGTGTGAGGAAGAATTCATCAAAGTAATGCACAGCAAGACTGCCAAAGAAATGTGGGAAACACTAGAAAATATCCATGAGGGAGACAAAAAAGTGAAGACATCCAAACTTCAAGTCTATAGAGCCCAGTTTGAAAATTTAAAGATGAATGATGATGAAGACATTGCTAGTTTCTTTTTAAGGATTGCAGAAATTGTAAATAATATGAAAGCTCTAGGAGAAACCATACAAGAATGTGTAATTGTTAAAAAGATCCTAATATCTTTGCCATCTAGTTTTTATCCCAAGGTTTCTGCCATAGAAGAAACAATGGATTGGGAAACCTTGACCATGAACCAGCTACTTGGAAAACTAACAGCCTATGAGATGAGACTGCCACAGAGAAAGTCAAATGTAAGGGAGGCAGCCTTTAAGACAGAGAAGAAGAAGAAGAAAAAGAAGATATATGCTCTTGCTCTGATGAAGAAGAGGCCAAATTTATCAGAAAATTGGATAAAGGTTTAGGTAAATATAAAGGTAAACTTCCATTTAAATGTTTCAATTGTGGAAGAGTTGGACACTATGCTTCTAAGTGTCCTTATAAGAAAACAAAGAATCAGACTCAGGATTCAAAGAAAACCATACCAAAGAACTGGCAGAAAGGGAAGAGATTCAATAGAAAATCTTTCTATGCCCAGCAAGACAACAGTGCATCTGAATATTCAGCTGAATTCTCAAGTGAAGAAGGAACATCTGAATTTGTATTGATGGCTATAGAAGAGCTGGAAGAATGTCTTCTAGAAGATGAGGAAGAAGGTGAAGTGGAACTTGAGGGGGAGCTAAGAAGTGCCTTGGAGGAAATTGAAAAACTCAAACTGAAGTGCAGAAAACAGAAAGACATTCTCCTCTAATATGTAAGAGAAGAAAAAAATTCAGAATCCCTCATTTATTTGAAAGTAGAGCTTGAAGAAGCCAAGAAGGTAGAAGACATTTTACTTAAGCAAATTAAGGATAAAACTCAGGAACAAGAGAAATTGGAAGAAGAAGTAGTATGCTTAAGGAAGAAATTAGAAAATGCCTAGAGGAAAATAAACACTTCTCAAATGGAAAGCTTTGGTAAGTTGAATGAAATTCTAGATGCTCAAAGATCTCCTCTGATAAAAAATGGAATAGGCTATGAAGGAGAATCAAGCAAAGGCAAAGAAAAAGAAAACAAAAATATCATTTTTGTAAAAGCAGATGAGGATATCAAAGCAACTCAGGAGATTTCTAAAGAAGAAGAAATCTGCAATGAAGAAGATAGAAATCAAAAGGAACCACAAATGATAAAGGATGAAATAAATAAACTGTCAATTGAAAAGGGCTCATATACTCCTGAATATGTCAAATTTGGAAGCCATCAAAGGATATTTTTTCCTCCTATGAAAAATGCCACTTGTTATGCCTGCCACAAATTGGGACATATTGCTGCATATTGTCATACAAGAAGAATAAATACAAACCAGCAAAGGATGCAAACAGTGAAAAGTTTTCCTCAAGCAAAAAAATGGAGAAGACAACCTTTCATCAGGTATGCAAATTGTTTTTATGGATACTATTTTTACTGTAAATAATTTGGCCATAAAATCATAGAATGCAGAAAATATGGACAAAGACAGATGTTTAAAACTTCAAGGAGGTTTATGAATCATGGAGAGTTTACTCATACTTATAATTCTGCTAAAGATATACTCAAATGCCATGTATGCAATAAAAGTGGACATTTGTCTTCCAAATGTCCTCTCAGAGAATGTGGTTCATCACCTCAGAAAAGGTACCAAACAAGAGGATGCTTGCAGTGGAAAAAGAATGTGAATAAATGTGACTTGGCTCTAATAGCTCAAGATATAAAAAGCCAATGGTATTTGGACAGTGGCTGCTCAAAGAATATGTCTGGAGATAGAAGCAAGCTTATAACCTTTGATGAAAAGAAATCTGGAAATGTTACTTTTGGCAATGATAAAGCAGGAAAAATCAAAGGAAGAGGCTCAGTCAGTCTAGATAATGGCAGAGGAAAAGCCCAGGATGTACTATTTGTGGATGGGCTGAAAGCAAATCTGCTGATTGTTAGTCAAATTTGTGATAAAGGCTATGAAGTTATTTTTAGAGCACAAGACTATGAAGTAATATCAAGCACCACTGGAAAGACCCTGATCAAAGGTGTTCGAACAGAAAGCAATGTCTATGTAGTGAAAGAAGAAAATGAAGCATGGCACTTTAGCAAATTTGAGGAGTCATGGTTATGGCATATGAGATTGGGACACCTAAACTTTGATCATATCATAAGTATAAGAAAAAAGAATGCAGTCAGAGATATGCCAGCCATAAAGAAGCCTTCAAATACAATATGTAAATCTTGTCAACTAGGTAAGCAGACCTGTACATCCTTCAAAACCAAAGATAAGCTATCTACAAGCAGACCTCTTCAACTTGTTCACATGGATCTATGTGGACCTTCAAGAACCAAAACACCAAGTGGAAAATCCTATTTCATGCTAATAATAGATGATTTTTCCAGAATGACATGGGTTGCATTTCTCAAACACAAATCGGAAGCATTTGAGAAAGTCAAGATATTCAAGGCATTGGCAGAAAATCAAACAGGATGCAAGCTAAAGTGCATCAGATCAGACAGAGGAGGTGAATTCACAGACTATGATTTTGCAGATCTATGTAATGAACATGGGATAAAACAACAGTTCACAATTGTAGGAACACCTCAGCAAAACAACAGAAGATAATGAACTGAGATCAAAAGGCCCCTCAAGATACACTCAAAAGAACCATCCAGAAGATCAAATCATTGGGGACAAGAGTGTAGGTGTACAGACAAGAAGACAACTAACTGAACAGATAGAAGAGGTATACCTAGCAATGTTATCACAAATAGAGCCAAAGACGTTTGAAGAAGCTAGCAAAGACAAACATTGGGTGAATGCTATGAATGAAGAATTGGACCAAATTGAGAAGAACAACACTGGGGAACTAGTTCCAAGACCCAATGAGAAAAATATCATTGGCTCAAAATGGGTATTCAAGAATAAGATGAATGAACAAGGACAGGTAATCAGAAATAAAGCTAGACTTGTGTGCAAGGGACATTCACAGGTTGAAGGTCTTGATTATGATGAAAAATTTGCTCCTGTAGCTAGAATGGAAGCTATCATATTGTTTCTAGCTTTTGCTTGCTACCATGACTTCAAGGTATATCAAATGGACGTGAAGTCTGCCTTCCTAAATGGAGATTTAGAGGAAGAAGTCTATATGGAACAGCCAGAAGGGTTTTCCTTAACGGATAATGAAAACTATGTGTCCAGATTAAAGAAAGCATTATATGGGCTGAAACAAGCTCCTCGAGCATGGCATTCAAGGCTGGACAAATACTTGCAAAAACAAGGATTCAAGAAAGGAGGAATAGACAACAATTTGTACATAAAAGTAAATGAAAATGAACTTCTGATTGTAGTAGTGTATGTAGATGATATCATGTTTGGAAGCAGCAAAGATGAGTTAACAAAAGGATTTGATGAAGAGATGAAATCAGAGTTTGAGATGTTTATGATTGGAGAGCTCACCTTCTATCTAGGGCTTTAAATTCAACAAAATAACACAGGCACATTTATCTCACAAGAAAAATACTTAAAAGAGATGCTGAAAAGATTCAAAATGGAGGACTGCAAACCTATGTCAACTCCCATGACTACTGGGTGTAAGCTTTGTGTAGATGATGGAACAGCTGAAGTAGATCAAAAACTTTACAAATCCATGGTTGGAAGCCTGCTACACCTAACAGATTCCAGACCAGACATTGTGCTGGTTGTAGGACTTGTGGCAAGATATCAGGCAGCACCAAAACAAAATCACTTACTAGCAATTAAAAGAATATTCAGATATTTACAAGGGACTGCACATCATGAGCTATGGTATCCAAAAGGAAAAAACTTCATTTTGAAAACATATACAGATGCAGATGGGCCAACTGTGTTGATGACAGGAAAAGCACAAGTGGAGGTGCATTCTATTTAGGAGAAAGTCTGGTGGCATGGCTAAGCAAGAAACAAACTTCTATCTCTCTATCTACAACAAAAGCAGAATACATAGCAGCGAAAACATGTTGCACACAAGTCATGTGGATGAAACGAACCCTCCAAGACATGAAGGTAAGCTTTGATGAACCTATCTATATCAAATGTGATAATACAAGTGCAATAAGCATATCAAAAAATCCTGTCCTTCATTCAAAAACTAAACATATTCCAATCAAGTATCATTTTCTCAGAGAACAAGTAGCTCAGAAGGTAGTGAAGTTGGAATATGTGCCAACAAAAGAACAGACAATAGATATATTTACAAAACCTCTTGCTAGAGAACCATTTGAATATCTGAGAGATAGACTAGGGGTAGTGTCTGTAGATGCTACTCTCTGATATGAAGAGAAAGCATCGTTTCAGGGGGAGAATAGAAGAGAAAACATCATTCCAGGGGGAGATCAGTTAACAAGGAATGCCACAAAGAACAGGTCCTTAAGATCAGAATATCAACTATTTTCCATTGATGTCAAAGGGGGAGGAAAAGCTATAGAAAGAGTAGACAGAGTGATGTATAGACAGAGTAGACAAAGTGATGTATTTCCATCAATGCGAGTAGACAGAGTGATGTATAGATAGAGGAGACAGAGTGATGTATTGCCATCAATGCCAAAGGGGGAGACTATCAGAAATGTTGTCATTGATGGAAAAATAGATGACAAAGACAGCAGCAGAGGCAAAGGAGAAGACAGTAGCAGAGACAAAGTAGAAGACAGAAAAAGGGCAGTAGGAGAGTTTATTTACAGTGACAGGGTAGCAGAATGTATCAAGACGTTTATTTACAGTGACAGGGCAGCAGAATGTACCAAGAATATAGAGACAGGGCAGCAGAATAGATTTGGAGAGCTAGGAACAGAGTAAGAGGTCGAAGGGGGCATCGATTCTGAAGATCAGTCAAAGGACAGGAAGAGTACTGCAAGTAAATTTCATTGTGTAGATGAAATAAATTTTTTCATCATTTTATAGACATTGTTGGCTTAATCTTCAATAAGATTTTATGTGAGAATTTGTGCACGGTGAAAGCTCTGTGTAAGGGGAAATTTTGGGGTTTTGCTGGCTGTGTGGATCCCAGAGGAACTAGCGAGGTTTACCCTGTAATTTCGGCATATGTAATAGTGGACCCTGTCTGTTAAAACATATTAAATCTCTATATAAATATACTAGCATCGAGTTCTATTTCCAGTGTTGAAATCAATAGAAGTGAATTATAATCGATTGAGTTATTAATTGCAGAGGAGGTACCTGTATTACAAATACCTATCATAAATGGCACGCATTTGAATACATGGGTTTTTCACAAATTGTCTGCATAGAAATACGGTGAGAAAGGCTCGAAATTTGGTTGCTTTTGGGTGGAGAATGTAAGTAATGGTGGCACTCGACTGTTGAACATATCTAACCCTGCGCTGAACTCTGTTTAGGTCAAAGAGTAATTAATTGTGGAAGCAGTTATTCTATATTAAGAACGAATATACAATAGAGCGCATTAATGAAACCATAGAGTTAAATGTGATGAAGCGGAACCATGAATGAAAGCGGAACCCTAATCGTGAACAGTAAAACCAGAGGTAAGAAAACCGGCAGTATCGCGTGGTGTCAAAAGTGGTAAGTGGATTTTTCATTTTGAACGCGATCTATGTCTTTAATCAGCACGTGTCCTAAGGCGGTTTTGTAAAACAACATTTTTCGTGCAATTTTTATGTGTTAATGTTCGTATCAATAAAAAATGCAAAACTTGTTAAGGATCTTTGGATTGAGGTTTGAGGAGCGATGAGCTCACGACCGTCGGATGCAAGGGGTAGTTTAACTACCTAGGCCCAGATCATCGCATGATTATAGTGAATTAACACGCATGCATGCTAGTTATGCGATTGCCGTCGGATGTGCACCCGATTGGGTTTTGGAACACGATGTATTTCTAACCGTCGGATGAAAAGGTGGATGTTGGATGATAAGGTAGATCCCGTGGGCCCGAAACTATATCTTTCGATTTGGGGAGTATATATATATATATATATATATTGGTATATAATGTATTGCTATATATATATAAAGACCAAATGTTATATATTGAATTTGTGCGCGGGTATATTATAATATGGTGTAAAAAGTAATCAGAATGTATTGCTATATATATATAAAGACCAAATGTTATATATTGAATTTGTGCGCGGGTATATTATAATATGGTGTAAAAAGTAATCAGAATATATATATATATATATATATATATATATATATGTGTGTGTGTGTGTGTGTGTGTGTGTGTGTGTGTGTGTGTGTGTGTTCAAAGGGTGTTGTCATTTGGAATGAATTAAAGGTGTGGAATTTATCAAACATTATATATATATATATATATATATGTTCAAAGGGCGCTGTCATTTGGAATGAATTAAAGGCGCGGATTTTATCAAACATATGTGGGCCCGACTATATGGGTGCATGGAAGGGCTGACCCACAGAATTGTGTTCTTTGTCCTAATTCAAAGAAATGCACGTAGAATTTTGGCTTCTTGAAATATACGAATGGTGGTTCATTGATATAAGACCCAAGGTTTATTAAGAAGTTTTGATAACATTTGATTGGGGTGCAGATATTTTTTTTATGAGAATGACAAATCGTGGATGTACATTTAATGAGTATGAGCATTCCTTTTAAATATGAAACCAAAGGTTATATCTTTGATGGTTGAGGTCGTATTACGTAATGAATATTGTGAGTTCAGATATATATGATCTTGTTTTGTTAAAAGTTTTTTTTTTTTTATATAATAACGCTGAGAGTTATTTATGTTCTATTAAAAGACAGTTGTACGTATAGCAGTTATACAACTGCAATGAACAAGGAAAATGAAAAAATGAAAAAAAAGACAGAGTGTGCTCGAGAAGTTTTTTTGAGAAAAAACATAGAGAGCAGAGTTGGTGAATGGATTTGAAATTTATACTGTGATTGAATGAAAAGCTTTTTGATTGATTTTACATTGTTAGTGATGTAATTGGCAAGTCTCCAGAGAAAAACAAAATCCCACTGTAAAATTGAAATGAATACATATTTCTGAATAGGCTGATAAAAGAAATGAGAGTGCAAAATTGAAGTAGAGGAAATAAATAAGGCAGACATGAAGACTGAAGGACAGTAGTAAAGAAGGTACAAAACAGGCTTATGAACAAGGTAAATTAGCAAATGTTTCTCTTATGAAAAGTGAGGGAGTTGAAACTTCCTTGCAAGTTGTAGCTTGCAGAATTTGAGGTTGGAGCCTCCTGTAGGTTGGTGCCTACAGAAAATCAGTGGTGAGAGGGAGTTGGAGCTTGCCTTTGCATCACAACAATAATAAGATGTGGTTTTCTCCCTTTATGGGTTTCCACTTATATCTGTTGTCTCTGTGTGTGATGTTTATGTGTTGGTATGGTTATTTAGTTTGATTAATACTTGCTGCTCTCATAATAAGTCTGCTATTACATTATCTTAACACTTCTACTCATATATTAAGTTTGTTCACTTATAAAGTTGATCATGAAGTTAAACTGTAAACAAATTAAATTGAAAGTTTAAAAAGTTCATGGATGTGTTAAACTGATTCACCCCGCCTTCTCAGTTTAACTAAGGTTTCAACACAATAATCTTGAGCCTTTCATCAGTACATGTGGAAGTATTGTGTCAAATGTCTTTCTAAACTATACAAAGTAGAAAAGCACCCTACCCTTGTTAGCCTTAACCTTCTTGATGTAAGAAATTAAAATGAAGAATCTTAGGGAAAATTTTAAGTGTCAATACCTATATTAAATTATAGAAACCATCGAAAATATCAGTAATCCCTGAAACGACAAACATACTATGTTTGGTGATATTTTTGTAAAAAAAAATCAAATTTCTAATGATTTTACAACGTTTTTTAGAAACTTTTGGCCATTTTTAAAATTAAATACTTTTATTCTATGGAATTTGGACTAAATTTTTTAGGAAAAAGTTAAATTTGACAAATCATTTTTTGAGTAAAAAAAACATGTAGCCTGTTAGTGTCAGTCTAGTCATACTGCCATCAGTGATCAAAATTTCTCTTTTGCATTTGCATATTAGGAGTCTGTTGAAGCCTCGAAAATCGCTGCAACAACATTGGGGGATAACCACCCGGTCCGGACCTTAAAGCAGCTCCTTTTCCGTTTGGTGTGGTGGCTCCGACTGGTTTAACTAGGTCCAGTTACCTTCTCCCTATTTGCTATTGGTTTATAATGTATCTTTAACTACCAATAGACAGGGATATCAGATCAATTCTTCTTGCTGATCAGGCAAGAGAATGACCCTTAAGCTGATTTGGGTTCAGCCAAACCATAACTAAGATTTTGCCTCTTTGAGAAGAGGACTTAAAAGAATGTAAATTTAATCTAATTGCAAACTTATTCTATAATGCAAGCAAAAATAAACTAATCTAAATCCTATCTCAATTAGGTAGATGAAAATCTAACCCAACTAAGAGCAAGATAATTAAGTAATGAGGATTAAAATATGTCTGGCTTTTAATTAATGTCAAACTAATGAAGAAATTCAATTAGTTCACATTTGTGAGTACCAAAACACATTCTATTGAGACCATTCGACTAAAATAATAAATCAACAACACTCCGGAAGAAATTCACAAAAATTATATCGATTATCATATCATTCAAACTAATAATTAAACAATAACATGTGGAAGAAATTCACAACACATTACTATTTAATAAATCAGTGTTATAAGACAGATTTCTGAGTAATGGTTACTCAGAAATCAGAGTTTAATTCATAAGAGCAGAGATACTTAACAATTTAAGGCAAATTATCCATATCAACAGAAATGCCAAAACATGAATAAAATGAAACAACAATTTTATTAACATAAAAATGAAACTGGTATTTGATACAGAAATGCCAAAAATACCAGTTAATTGAATCTGCTTCTCTGATCCTGGTCTCTAACAGTACTTTGCATTACTTGAATTTCTGCTTTCAAGACTAGAGCTGCAGAAATGCAAACTCTGCCCATCATGCATAATAAAAGACATAAAGCATAAACCCTCAATAATGTTCAGATCTGAAACTTTCTCTCCTCCCCATCTACAATTCTAAATTCCTATTACAGAAATGCTTCTAGAAGTCTGGAATTGCAGAGGAGAGCCGCCCTTTTTACATTTTGCAATCTGCAATTTATAATCCTTCCAAAAGTATTTTTAGAATAGAGTTTGTTGAAGAAAAATCTGCCCAATCCAACTTTAATTGCTTAAAAATTCCAATCTTTAATTGCTGGAGTCTTCTCATTGATTGAAATATTTTTCTTCAATATCCCTTCTATTGTTTTTTCCTGCAAAAAGAAATTAAAATTAATTAAGATGCAAAAATAAAATCCAAATATTATTTCTAACATTAAAACAAATCCAATCAAATTCTATTTAAATAAATAAAAAGGAAATTTAAGCTTCTTATTGATACTCATAACGATCTTAATTAACCAAGGATAATATTGATGCATGAATCTGAAATTAGAAGAGGCTGGGCAAATGAAAATGAAGAAAATAAAACTCAGAAAATTGATTTTATTTTTAGAAATTCGGAGCTTGATCTTCTGCCTGATTTTTGACCCAATAAATGATCAAATCTGTTATTGAAACCTCCTCAAAAATATTCTCCTTGATTTTCTCTTTCCAATGAGCCGTCCTGGGCCTCATTTGGCCAAGTAAAACTCAATCTATGAGCCTCCAAAGTTGATAAGTCAAATCTAATATAATTCTGGAAATTCAGTTGCTCCTCGTGACTCAATCGGATCGGAAATTTTGAACATTGACTTAATCGCATCGGAAGATTTGAACATTGACCTCATCGCATCACATAAGTTCAATGTGACTCAATCGGATCGGAAGTAATGAGCTCAATCGCATCGGGGCTGACAAGCTTAATCGGATCGGAGGTAATGAACTCAATCGCATCGGATGAAACTAATGAGCCTCAATCGCATCGGGAAAAATCATTGCATCGGGGTTTTTAAAAGGATGTTCGCATGAATATTTCCGATGCGATGTGTTTTATGCAAAAATTTAATTTAATTTTTTGTTTTTATATATTTGTTTTTAATATAAAATTTTAATTAAATTAAATTAATTATATTTAATATAATAATTAATTTAATTAATTCAAAATTTTATGTTAAAAATTAATTTTTTGTTTTTTGATCTTATTTTAGAGATGTTAAATTAGACTACGAATTTATCTAAAATGATGATTTACTTAAAACAACCATTTTGACATTTTGGATTTTTTCGAGATTAGAAATTTATTTGAAAATTGGAAAATTGGAATAAATGACTGAAATCCCGATGCTTTATGATTTGGCTGTATAAGTAAAAAATAAAAATTGTTAGTAATAATTAATCTAGGGGTTAATATTTAAACTAAATGCATTATTAAAATCCGCAATTTTTTAACCCAGCTGACATAATTGATTAGACTTCAATGGAGTGCTATTTACAAACCGGTTGACCAAATGAGACGAAACAAGCGTCAATAGGAAGCTTATAAAAAATCGATTTCAACCAAGCAATCAAAACAAGAATCTAAAGAAAATTAAAATTTAACAAAATCATAAGATAATTGACTTAATAAAAATCCTAAAGGTGCTTAGCCAAAATTTTTATATCAAGGGTCCCCATTATTTGATGTAAACAATTTAAAAAATGGGGGGGGTTGTTGTACCGTACAACAATTGGCGATTCACTGGAAGAAACAGTTATCTCTGTTTGATAAAAATGAAATTTTCCTAAAATTAAAGTAAAAATAATTAAAGAAGAGAAAATTATTTTTGGAATGTTTGACTAGGTTCATTAATTTGAATAAAAGCAACAATCATCTTATTGTAATTTTCTTGAAATTCCTCATAAATTAAAATATCTCATAACTCTATATCAGTCCTTAATTAGTTCTAGAGATAAAGCAGGGGTCACTTTACAGCCGAGCTTTTAAAGTGTACTCATTTGTCACAGGTAGAGCCACTGCTGCCAGCAAACATCTATAGTCTCGACAGGGTTACATTTTAATCATCAATGATTCAGAATCCTATCTATTTAAGAATTATTGACCTAGAGATAAATCCATTTATATATGTTTTTTTTTTTTTTTTTTATTCTTAAAAGCCATTGTCCTGGTTTGGTAGCCAGATAGTTGACAATGCCATTCACTGGTTATAATTGGACTGAACAAGCTGGCTCGTGATGAGACCCCTTGTCTTACAATTGTTTGAAATTATAAGCCATTACCCTGGTTTGTTTAACAGTGTTGGTAATGTCAGCCTATTTTTCCCCTATGATCATGGTAAGCAGGCTCGTGATGAGACCTCTTATCTTTTAAGTTATAAATATATTTTTGGATTACACTCTAGAAAAATAAAACTCTTTTTAAATAGGGAGAATCATTAACTCCTTAAGAGTTCAGAATGACAATTTTAGAGTTAAAAGTGCTTTGTTGTAAAGTGTCTTTACTTGGTTAAAAATAACTTTTCTTGACTGATAATAGAATCTTGAAAGATCTTAATAAAGTATTGAAATCTCAATATAATTACAATTTTGATGAAAAAGAAATTTCTCAGATTTCACGATACTTCGTCAACTTTTCTTGTTTTGTAATCTCTTCCTTAAGTATGTCTACCTTTATAATAAGAAAAACAAATTTTGCTAAGAGATTTTAAGAAAAAGCTAATAGGAGACTATTAACAATTTTTCCTATGTATGCCAACCATTGTTAAGTAATAAAAAGCCTTCCATATAAAACATGACAAAGTTACCAAAATCAAAATTGAAAACCAAAGGAAAAGAATTCTTAAACTAAAGTGAGAAAAGAAATCAGCAAACAAAATTAAAATGAAGCAAAAAGTGGAAAAGAAAAATCCAAGCTTTGAAATACAAACTCTAACAAAAAATGCTTATATCAATGTCTCAACAACATGAAGTAAAATAAAATAATCATGTAATCATTCATTCTCATGTCGAGATTGGGTAAATCATACCTTGCAGGGTTGTGAGTGTTTTAGGCTTTTTGAATATCAGCGATGATAAAATTCAGCCACAATGAAAACCTTTCTGTCTTATATTATTCTTTTTATTTCAAAGCATCATCTTAATAATTTTTTTAGATAACAGGAATGCTTAAAGAAACAAACTAAAGGTTCAGAAATTCCCTGGTGTAGCTATTTCGATGAAGACCATCGCTGCTTCTTGAAATTAAGCCAGGAGAAGAGTATGGACTTTGAAAATATGATCTGGCGGAGGATTGGAAGCTTCAAATGGAGAACTGCAAAAAAAAAATTTTTATATCAGAAAAACAAAACTGAAACTAAAGTAACGAATTAATGAAAGTGGGTATATGAATCTTACCATTGGATAATTGCTTTTGATCTTACCTGAAAGGTATTAGTTTCTCCAAACTAGCTGAATTCTTATTAAAAACATGAAGAAGTCAAACTAACCAAAATCATATAACCCAAAATCATTATTTATTTTACTTACATTAGAGTAAGCAGTAAATGTAAAAATAGAATGCTTAGTGCTTAAGGGAGTTGAAATTAAAACAAATACATCAAAAATGAGAATGAGAATTTGCAGTAATGATTGTTTCTCAAAATATTATAAGTTTCATATAAATTCCATGATTTTATAAATTGTCCATAATCGAGACCAAATCCAGGATAATAAAATTTAAATATGAAGATAGAGAGGTCTCGAATTCCATTTTTAATTATGGAATTATATATTTAAAACTTAAATGTATGAGAAATCAAAATGGTTTAAATATGCTGCAAATTGGTCATTAACTGCTTTCTTACCATAGTGGTTACCCAAGCTCGCTTTTTAAAACAACACATCGCCGTATCAGATAATTCGCCTCATATGTTTCTTCACCATGCTTTGAGTTTAATCAACAAGACTTCCCCTTTGTTGCTATGCCATATATTGATTAAATCTTAATGGCTTCGAGGCATGCATTGGAAGTTATCGCATCGGATGTTGCCGATATGAACATGTGCAATGAAATGAAGTGATCGCATTATTAAAGAAATATTATATCGGGGATTGGAAAATATTTACATTGTGTTTCCCGTATCGCAAAACGCACATCGTAGATTCAGAGAAGTAACGTGAGCATAAAAAATGTGATGAAATGATTGCACTATCGGCAATGCAATGGATGACGTAGCTAATCGGCAATCGGCAAACTTTGGGTACCCGATGTAACACAATATATTTTTTGCGATGCCGATATGCGATGAAGAGTGGACCCGATAACTTTTTATAATGGGATTTAAATAACATATCGGATCCGAGACATCAACCCTTTTACAGTTTTTCTCCTACCATTATTGCGATTGAGCGGACGCGATATTTTTTATGAATTTGATTTGAATTTCATATTGGGTCCGGAATCATGTGTTCATTGCAATATCGGTAAAGTCGATTATCGGAGGTCGGTGATTCATGATATTGGAAGTATACTTCAACTGCAAAGCTCCGATATGCGAAATGAGATATGGCATATGAGTAAGATAATAGATCGGAGGTATTTTATGAATAATTTGTTATCAAAACAAATGCTAAGAACTACTTCCGATGAAATCTTATGATGTGAATGGTCTTATGATATTCCTTGAAATTTCAATTGGGTTTTCTAAGTGAATAAAAGCAATGTTAAAGAATGAATAACAAAATAAAATTTCCCTGAACCTGTTGCAAATTTGAAATGGGTTTACTGCTTACTTTATGTTTTGAAAAGAAATAAAAACCTGCAAATAAAACATAACACAAATCAAAAATAAACTAAGGAAAAGATGAACTAATAATGGATGAGAATAAAGTTGTAAATGCGTACCTGAAAGGAATTTGTCTGTAAATTTTACCTCATAAATCTTCAAATTCTTCCTTTGATTATAATCATCTCATTATTTATTTTAAATCTAAGTGTGCAATCAGCCTGAATGAAATCAATCATTCATGTTCATAAAACATAAAATTTACCAGAAATAAATATAAAAATAGACTCTCCTTTTGAATTGAAACAACAATTTATTATCTCTGCTTATTCTGAATAAATTGAAAAGAATCCGTATTGTTATTGTGACTGTTCAATAATGTCTTTAGTGAATGAATATGATGCATATTGCAGCATCAAATAATAAACTAAAGATTAGAATGGGATAAAGCCACTAATTGTAGAAAAATATCAAAACAGATTTGAATGTGTGCACTCAGCAAAATTGACATCCTTAAGGTCAACTTTAGCAAATTCCGAGGAAGATAATATGAACTTCATATGATTATCGTGAAAGGTTAGACTGACTACTAATGATTGAGTCGGAATTAAGCTTATCATAGACAATCATACATTTCATGGGATAATGAGATCATGAAGCTCTTACATCTTCAACCTTTAGTATATAAATTCCAAAAGAAAATCTTAGAAGGAAATCTCGAAATGAAGAAAAGTGGCTTTGAGGCGATCAATGCCAAGTGCAACCTCAATTGAATTTAATCAAGACATTATTCAAAATAAGCAGAGTAGAGGTATTGATGCAAGAAAATTAAAAAGGAAAGCAAGAATTAAAACTTTCTGATAAGGAGAAAATGTTTCAGTGAACATGCATGAGAAGGCTGATTGCTTTGTTTTATTTTTTAATCTACAAAACTGTTAAAACAAATTAACTATACAAAACAAACAAACTAAATTAATTCTACTCCTATTCTAACCATATACATGAAAATGACTAGGTATAGTCATATTTGCAGTGTAGCCATTTTTTCATTTTAATTGCTGCATGTATGTACAGTTCAAATGTTAGTAATAAAAATACAAATCTAACTAAACTGAGGAAAATAAATCTGAAA
The DNA here is from genome assembly GCA_034641835.2 of Pinus albicaulis. NCBI lineage: Eukaryota > Viridiplantae > Streptophyta > Pinopsida > Pinales > Pinaceae > Pinus > Pinus albicaulis. The sequence continues at coordinate 761,723,731 of CM076571.1, read as the reverse complement.
TCAGAATGTACAGTTATTGTTAGCAACTTAATTAAAATCTCTTTCTCTTGAAATTTCCTTTCTAATTGGATATTAATTGGATCATAGAAATATGGATGGATTTCTATTAAAAATTGGAAAATGTTCAAAGGAAGAGATAACAGGCCAAATTGTGAAGATGAGCTTTTAAATTCAAAGGCCTGGAAAGAATTGTTAGTATTATGTACAAATGGAAAATTATTAATTGAATTGAATTGCTGGCCAGATTTCAAAAATACATTCTCTTGTCGACATTGCCTTTGAAAAAATAGAAGCTTTTGATGAAACATTAGCATTGATTGAAATTGAAATATTAATATCTTTTGATGCTCATGATTATAATATGAAACTTCAATTTCCCAATCGGGCAATGCATCAATTGAGTGTTTGATAGTAAGGTGTTCAATATGCCAGCGAAAAGTGTGAAAATTTTGCAAAATAAAATCAAAAAAATAAATCTAAATTTAAACAAAATAACTGTGAAAGAAAAACTAAAATGAAATCACTATTTTTACAACTAATGTTACAACACAATTGGGATCGTTTTGAAATAATTTCATTTTCACAAGGATTGGCCAGAATTATGGAATGTGAGTAATTTTGAATTCCAACTTGTGAATTAGAAAATGAATTATGATTATGAGTAGGAATGAGAGCTTGATCACGATACGAATAATAAATTGGAAAGTTTTCTCGAATAATGAAATCATGAAGATAATTTGCTGCTCTAAAATGAGGATTGGTTGGGATAATTTCTAAATTGAAGCGTTCTTCATTCTCGGATGTTATTTGAATTTTATCATGAGGATTCTTTTGAGAAAAATTGAAATCAACATCCTCAATATCAGAGTAATCATCATAAATGACCTCACAAGATTCTCTAGAATTTCCTTCAACCTCATCCAATATATCCAAACAAGGAGGAACAAGAATTTCATGTTCATTAATGGCGAAAGAATGATCGTTAATTGCTTCTCTATCTTGATAAAAACTTAATAGTAATTCATTTAGATCAGCCTCTGTATTTTCTGAAATATCATTAATATCAAGAGGGGAAAAATTACCATCATTAAAAATATCAGGATAAAGGGAAAAATGTGAACCTGAAACAATGCATTTAAAACTGTCTCTCTTTGAGAACTCTTGTGCATTATGCTCATTGTAAATTTCAGATTCTAAATCATTCCTTTGTATGCTCATGCTTTCTTGAAGAAGGCTGCTTTGCTGCTGTGATTTCGGCATTTGCTCATCATGGAGGAATTCAGAAATTTGTACAGCAGTTTGTATTTTATTATTTACTTCGATTGCTGCTTGTACTTGTTGATTTGCGATCTGATTTTCTGAATTGACCGCAGAGTAATTTTCAGATTTCAAAGCAGTTCTTTCTCCAAAATTGTTGTTGTTGTCTTCTTGCATTTGATTAGAAATATTTTCCAAGCTTTGTGAAACCTCTTCATCACAATTTATTTGCACATCCAAATTGGGATTCTCATTTATATTGTAATGGGATGGAACAAAGCTTGAATTAATTTCATATGGATTGGGAATGGGTGGAAGAGAACAAATATATTCAAACCAATCTAATGATTCTTCTTCCGTAGGTTTATCTTCGTCTTTAAATCTTAAGCAATTTAAATGAAATCGAATATTAAAATCATTAACAGACTCATTTTCAAACCTTTGTAAATATTCAATTTCTTCACATACCTGTTCATAATCATAGTCGTCAAATTTACAAATGAAAATTGTAACAAATTGATCCCAGCTGTGGATTGAAGCAACTGGAAGAGTTCTACACCAGCTTCTGGCTTTTGCCGCAAATGTGAGAGTAAAAATTCTGCATAAAATGCCTTCATCAATCCCTTGAAAATCATAATTTGAAACATTTTGAATAAATTGAAGGACATGATTAAAGGCAGAATAATTTTTCTTACCATTGAATTTTACCTGAGACAAGAGTCTTACCACTTCGGGTGGAGTATTGGAAGATGCACGTCCATGGATACAACTCCAAATTGGAAGTTTAAGAGGAGCCATCGTGATTAAATAAAATGTTAAAATTTAAAAAAAACTCCAATAGACAACGGAGGTTCAAGCCCTCCTTCTAGCGCCAAAAATGTTGAAGCCTCGAAAATCGCTGCAACAACATTGGGGGATAACCACCCGGTCCGGACCTTAAAGCAGCTCCTTTTCCGTTTGGTGTGGTGGCTCCGACTGGTTTAACTAGGTCCAGTTACCTTCTCCCTATTTTCTATTGGTTTATAATGTATCTTTAACTACCAATAGACAGGGATATCAGATCACTTCTTCTTGCTGATCAGGCAAGAGAATGACCCTTAAGCTGATTTGGGTTCAGCCAAGCCACAACTAAAATTTTTCCTCTTTAAGGAGAGGACTTAAAAGAATGTAGAATTTACTCTAAATGCAAGCTTATTCTATAATGTAAGCAAAAGAAACTAATCTAAATCCTATCTCAATTAGATAGATGAAAATCTAACCCAACTAAGAGCAAGATGATTAAATAATGAGAATTAAAATATGTCTGGTTTTAAATTAATGTTAAGCTAACGAAGAAATTCAATTAGCTCACATTTGTGAGTACCAAAACACATTCTATTGAGACCATTTGACTGAAATAATAAATCAACAACATTCCGGAAGAAATTCACAAAAATTGATATCAATTATCATATCAGTCAAACTAATAATTAAACAATAACATGTGGAAAAAATTCACAACACATTACTATTTAATAAATCAGTATTATAAGACAGATTTCTGAGTAATGGTTACTCAGAAATCAGAGTTTAATTCATAAGAGCAGAGATACTTAACAATTTAAGACAAATTATCCATATCAACAGAAATGCCAAAACATGAATAAAATGAAACAACAATTTTATTAAAATAAAAATGAAACTGGTATTTGATACAGAAATGCCAAAAAATACTAGTTAATTGAATCTGTTTCTCTGATCCTGGTCTCTAACAATGCTTTACATTACTTGAATTTCTGCTTTCAAGACTAGAGCTGCAGAAATGCAAACTCTGCCCATCAAGCATAATAAAAGACATAAAGCATAAACCCTCAATAATGTTCAGATCTGAAACTTTCTCTCCTCCCCATCTACAACTCTAAATTCCTATAACAGAAATGCTTTTAGAAGTCTGGAATTGCAGAGGAGAGCAGCCCTTTTTACATTTTGCAATCTGCAATTTATAATCCTTCCAAAAGTATTTTTAGAATAGAGTTTGTTGAAGAAAAATCTGCCCAATCCAACTTTAATTGCTTAAAAATTCCAATCTTTAATTGTTGGAGTCTTCTCATTGATTGAAATATTTTTCTTCAATATCCCTTCTATTGTTTTTTCCTGCAAAAAGAAATTAAAATGAATTAAGATGCAAAAATAAAATCCAAATATTATTTCTAACATTAAAACAAATCCAATCAAATTCTATTTAAATAAATAAAAAGGAAATTTGAGCTTCTTATTGATACTCATAACAATCTTAATTAACCAAGGATAATATTGATGCATAAATCTGCAATTAGAAGAGGGTGGGCAAATGAAAATGAAGAAAACAAAACTCAGAAAATTGATTTTATTTTTAGAAATTCGGAGCTTGATCTTCTGCCTGATTTTTGACCCAATAAATGATCAAATCTGTTATTGAAACCTCCTCAGAAATATTCTCCTTGATTTTCTCTTTCCAATGAGCCGTCCTGGGCCTCATTTGGCCAAGTAAAACTCAATCTATGAGCCTCCAAAGTTGATAAGTCAAATCTGATATAATTCTGGAAATTCAGTTGCTCCTCGTGACTCAATCGGATCGGAAGTTTTGAACATTGACTTAATCGCATCGGAATATTTGAACATTGACCTCATCGCATCGCATAAGTTCAATGTGACTCAATGGGAAAAGGTAATGAAGCCTCTAATCGCCATGGGGGTGACAAGCTTAATCGGATCGGAGGTAATGAGCTCAATCGCATCGGATGAAACTAATGAGTCTCAATCGCATCGGGAAGAATCATTGCATCGGGGTTTTTTAAAAGGATGTTCACATGAATATTTCCGATGCGATGTGTTTTATGCAAAAATTTAATTTAATTTTTTGTTTTTTTATATATTTGTTTTTAATATAAAATTTTAATTAAATTAAATTAATTATATTTAATATAATAATTAATTTAATTAATTCAAAATTTTATGTTAAAAATTAATTTTTTTGTTTTTTGATCTTATTTTAGAGATGTTAAATTAGACTACGAATTTATCTAAAATGATGATTTACCTAAAACAACCATTTTGATAATTTGGATTTTTTCGAGATTAATAATTTATTTGAAAATTGGAAAATTGGAATAAATGACTGAAATCCCGATGCTTTATGATTTGGCCGTATAAGTAAAAATAAAAATTGTTAGTAATAATTAATCTAGGGGTTAGTATTTAAACTAAATGCATTATTAAAATCCGCATTTTTTAACCCAAGCGACATAATTGATTAGACTTCAAAGGAGTGCTATTTACAAACCAGTTGACCAAATGAGTCGAAACAAGCGTCAACAGGAAGCTTATAAAAAACGATTTCAACCAAGCAATCAAAACAAGAATCTAAAGAAAATGAAAAATTAACAAAATCCTAAGATAATTGACTTAATAAAATCATAAAAGGTGTTTAGATAAAAAATTTATAGAAAGGGTCCCCATTATTTGATGTGAACAAGTTAAAAATGGGGGGTTGTTGTACCGTACAACAGAGTCCCATACCATAAATTTTTACCATTCCGCTAGGTCATGGATTCATTGATGGTAGTGATTTTTCATCAGTTTTCCCTCATGTGAAACTTGCTGATTCTCCTCTCTATGGTCTTTAGTCATGAGTTACTTTCACTTTGTGAGTCATGTTAGTAGGTCATAGGATGGGTCTCATTAGGTTCTAGGATCTCACCATGGTCAAATTAATAAGTCGTGTCAATAAGTATCAGCAAGGTCATGAGGAAGTCAATAAACTCAAAGTCACAACACCTAGGAAGATCAAAGAAATGTTTTATTCAATTTCATGTAATTTTCACCTCAAAACCATGCTTTGAGGTGAAAACATGATACTTTGATTTTAATTATCATCTTTGTGTAATTTAATGTCATCATATGTAACAAGTCAAACTTCAGAAAAATGCTATCTCCACAAAGTCACCACCTTGCCTCTCAGATAAGTTTTCCACAACATTTTCAATTCGAAATCATGTTCTAAGTATGTCCATTAGAAAGAGCCCGAAAAGAGCTTTCCAACGGTATATTACACTCTCAAAACTGACTTCTGGAATGAAATCTATTCCTAAGTAAACAAAAGTCTCTTATACCTAAAAAAACCCCTTTTCCCATTTCTTCCTAAACTTTATTTCATTAAACTTTATTATTTCCTTTTATAAACCCCCTTTTCCCCTATCCGATGGCATAATCGCGTTGTAAAAATTTTAAAAACGATGCGATTGGATAATCCGATTAAACAAACCACTTCCCCTCCATACCTTTTAAACTTTATAATAAAATTTAAAGTTTTATTATAATCCCCGTCGTTCCAAACCCTTCCCTTTCCCATTGCAATCGCAACATTTAGAATGTGTGTTTTGATTGGCCCTTGTAAAAATTGCGATGCAATTAGATAAACCCCGATCCTATTTAATAAACCACTTCCCCTCGTGCCTTTTAAACTTTATAATAAAACTTTAAAGTGTTGCATTGAAAATCCCTTCCTCCGATTCTCCCTTCTCGATTGCCATACCCCCGATTGAGCCCCGCCCGATGTTATCTTGACCGTTGATCCGATCAATGATCCGGCGGCCTGTATGCAATCGGTGCTTTCAAATGATCCCCTCTGATTGACTCCTCCCAATTGACACCCTCTAATTACACATTTGTTGTCGATCTGTTCATCCAATCGGACGACCCATACACCATCGCTCTATCGTAATCAGCGATTTCATATAAGACTTTTCCTCCACTCTCCTCCGATCTCCAGATTCTGATTGACCCTCGGGCCCACCACATAATCTTTTGCCCATTCATAATAAAGGGGCCTTTCCCTTTGTAAAAATAAAATTTTGTTTTATTTCGTTTATACAAAGGATTCCCCCATCGCCTATCCTCAATCACATCGGCGTAGTCTTATTATGTAATACGCCCGCCCCAAAGCCCCAATTCCGATTGTGATTTATACCCTGATCCCACCTTAAAAGCCCTACGCCCTTTCAATGAAAAATCATTCTTCCCTTTATATAAAGCAAAAAATCATATTCGTTTTTTTCAAAGGGATTTCCTTGCTCTATTATTGTATTAATCCATCGGACCTTTCCAATCACATCAGAGATTTTTGTGCCTTGTTCCAAATATATCCAACCCTCCGATCCCCAATTGCGATTACACCATTGCAACATGTATTTTCAATTGCTCCATTGTATCCTCTCTTCCCATTGATTCCAATTGCGATTGTGATTTTGGACCCCACCTCCTTTCCCTTCCCTCTTTCTCATTCAAAATGGGTTTTTCCCATCACTAAAGGGCATCATTTCATTTCCATGGTTTCAAAGGCATTTTATTAAAAGTCAGTTTTCTTCAAAGAAATAAAAGAAAGAAACAATCAAAGGGCCAAGAGATAAAATGAGACAGAGATTTCTACAACATTAGGAAATTAGGGATCTGCACTTCAGATTGCCTATTTTTCATCCATCCAGCGTATCAGTGAATCCGCTCAAGTGGTCAAAATGTATTGTTGTTCCTTACTTTCAGGGGCAGATTGTTGGTTCTCTTTTCTATGATCGGACTTCAGTTCTTGAGCTGACGAACAACTCCTCTTTTTGTGGATCTATTTCCCTCACATTCTGGTCTATTTAAATGTAATTTTGAATCATTTGTAAGCGGTCTGTAAATCAGTAAGTAGGGGAATAGTGTGGAAATCAAAGAGGACGCTCTGCACTCCACTGTAACAGTTTTTGGACAGGGAATTAATAAAGAGATGCAGCTCTGATTTGTGGGATCCATGTGGTATGAAATTTAGCATTTGTTCTCTCCTTTGTGTTCATATGTAAATTTTTATGTGTACCATTCATTCATAAACATCTCTGTTTGAATGCTTTCAAGATAGAAAGGTAGAATCCATTTTTTATGCTCTACCTTGGGAAATCATTCAATACTCTGTGTTTTTCTTCTGTTTGAAAAGGATCCATTTCCCATGCCCTTTTCAGCCCCTCACCAGTCTTTCCATTCCATCATTATTTAAACTTAATTGCTGAAATTTCCTGCCTACCTTGCCCCATGAGATAACCTGTATCCATGATTTAATTCCCCGATTCAAACTGTCCCATTTGTCTCACATATCCCTGAAAAATTCATTCATTTCATTAAAACATTTTCCCATTATTATACCTAGCCTAAAATTAGTTATAATTGTACTTTGTTGAATACATTTTCATAGAGAGAGCCCTCTCCTGACCTTGTAGGGCTAGCTACAAGGTTGAGCGTGGTTTAAAGGTTACCCTGATTTGCCTTTTTAGCCTGAGGTACAAAATAGGTGATAACATAGCCCATGGGAAAAATTCAACCCCTAAAAGTTTACATAGTAAAGATGTCGCCGCGTTCATGTCTTTGGAAACTTGTTTTTCTTTTAACTTTTAATCCCTTGTTCTCTACCCATGTTTATTTCTTTGGAAACTTGTTTTTCTTTTAACATTTAATCCCTTGTTCTCTACCCATGTTCAGATATAGATGCCTAAATTTGTAGCAATTATCTTCACCAAAGGTAATGTAATCATAATTGTGAAAAATATTAATTTTTACATTCTAGAGAAAGGTAACTGGAATGGTGTGTTTAAATATAATAAGTTTTGGTATTTAGTTTATTTATCTCAATTTAATTGTTAATCAATTAATGTGCTTTATTTTATTTTTTATTTTTATTACAAGGTAAATGATGCAATATTTCAACTTGAAAATAATTAGTTTTTAATATAATATTGTTTTTAGAAAAAAAATGCTACAATTATTTTCTATAACTAGCATACCCCAAAAGTGGAGGAAGAATGTGTTGTGTAAAGAAAATAGGAGTTTGTTTTCAAATCAAGCGATATACAAGTCTTCAAATTGATATATTTTTGACATATTTTAATAAACATGTTTGAATTAGTTTTAGGATAATATGATGAATTCACGGTGTCTCAATAATTTATGTTCATTAAAATTATGTGCACTAAAATTCATCATAGATTGGTTTACATATTGGATTAATCCTATGATCTCATACCAAAGAGAGGCACAACCCTTACATAAATTCTCCATGTTGAAAACTCCAAGAACACATCAATAGGGGTATAATCAAGGGAACATGTCACCTCCATTCATGAGGATGACTAGGGTTGGCTACCATCCCATGCAAATTTCCACTTAATCCATGAGTTTTTTGAATTCCTAAATCTTAATCATATTTTGGATTAGAATTGGATAGAGGAGGAAAGAATAAATATCTAGGATCAACCGCACTAAGTGGGTGAGTAGACTAGGTAGAAAACTCCCTCGTAATCAGGGATTTTATTTATGAATTTAGTTAGAATTCATTCATATGGTGTTTATATGATTAAGAACAGAGGATTTAGGGTCCCAAATCTTGTTATTCCTCCTGTTATGAAGTATCTCAAATTTCTCTAAGATAGAACAAAAATATATCACTTATGTAAGTTTTGCATATTGTTGAATAAGGAGATTAGTTCATTTTTCCTTTATAAACTATTTGATAGGGTTCTAGAACTCCCATAGGTAGGCCACACCGAGCAATTAATCATGAGAACCATTCTTTTTCCATGTTCATTATTGTTAGATAAGTTCGTTGCATACCTATAAATTATTATTTCTATCCTTGGTAATTCAATGTTATTAGTATTTATATTAAGATAATATTTTTAGTATGATGAGGTTCATGTTGTTTCCATTCTTTTTGAAATACTAAACCTAGATTCTTCTATTTCATAATATTTACAAAATTTTACAAAAATATTATAAAGTTTGTGAGGAGGCTTGCAACTTGGGAAGTTAGAAACTCTTCTATCCTTAAAGTCTAGTGTCTAGTTATTGCTTAGGAATTGTTGTTCATAATAATCATAATAAAAATATAAAGTAGAGGATCTATATCATGGAAGTTGGATTATTTCAGTTGCAAACTACATAGACATATACTAAACAATAGATGACGGAGGACATCCCTCCAAAGTAATTTTCAGTGTTTCCTCCTCTTGTCTCTGTCCCTATAACTAATGCATGAAATCATCTATTATTTGAGGAACTTCCAATATGAAAATGGGGTTGTCATGGGCACCCCTACGCCCCACATGACTCCTCTACTTCCTTTATTTTACTAGCTTCCCCGTCAATTTTTTTAATCAGAATTCCAATATGGAAAACCAATTTAACAAAGCCTTGGAATTTACCTTCAAATATACTTAGATGAATTTTTAGGTTTTTAATTTACTGGAACTCCAAATCAATTGTTTGAGCCACCATTGAATTCATAACCCAATAAATCTATATTATATGAAATAACTCCATCTTTCTATTTCTTGAATTCCCTAGGTCATCCATCCATCCTTCCACTTGGGTTTTCACCTCCTCTCCTACTACTTCCCTCTGTGATTGCATGAATTCCTCATCTCCTCTATGACCACTTTTCTGACTATTTGGAATCCGTGGAGGAATATGATTTTTAAATGGATCATGTACTACTTGGCCTTACTAATTCTATGTGATCCATAAGCTACATGTTTCTTTTACTCTCAACTGATTAGGTTGTCCCTTATTCCCAAATTTGTTACTTGGAAGTGGAGCCATTAGATTCCAAATGTAGAGCTTGGTCACCCCATTCTCTTTACTAAATACATCACCATAGCCAACTATGATATTCCCCCTTCGATCTTGGTTACTTCTCGTCCTTAGAGAGTGTAATTGGATTCTCACCTCTTTACGTTATTCACCTTGTAGAGTGTCATTATAGCTTATCATTGCAAAAACAACTCATAAAAAGAAGCATTACCCCCTCCCCTCTTAGAACTCTACCACCCTGTATCCACAATCTAGATTGAGTATGCATCATCCTCCTAGCTCTACATATGGCATGGTGCAAGGGAGGAAGTACATCGCCTTGTCCCATCCCTATCCATTCCATGATGCCATGAATTTGTAGCATATTCCCCTTTTTTGGATAACTACTACCCCACATCACATCATTTAAAGTGGGGAGTAGGAATGCACTACCCCATACACATCCCTTGATGTCCTCATAATGGATTCATCTAGAATCTTCTCCACATGTTTCTCCATGATGTTATCATCTCTCTGTTGAGACAATTAATTGTTCCTAAAGGATCAAGTAACCACTACACACTATATTGTCAACCCAAGGTCTCATCCGTCTATTTTAAGGTTATCCACAAGGTATATGCAAGAGATAATGCCTGTATCACTAATCACTATTATCCTAACAATAAATAGAATTGCAATGATAAATGAATCAATTCATAACGCAATTGAGAACTCTGCTTCTGAATAAACCAAAAGATTCAAAACATCAAGTCTTAAATAATTTCTATAGGAAACAACAAAGGAAAACTATTAAGTAATGGGTTGTTACCTAGGGAATACCATCTACAGAACGAAAGCAACAACACTACAAAACTATACTACCAAAAGGAAATTCTACATAAAGCAACAAAAATTCAGGAAATTCAATGATCCTATGATAATCTACGAGAAACAATAATGAAGTAACAACAATCTGAAATGAATCATCTAAGGTAAATCTAACTCTGCAATAACCAACAATAATTTTTGTTTAAAGAAAAGCACACAATCTTATTATTAATTCAACTAATCAAACGAATTTAAATCAAAAGAGATCAAATAAAGAAGTAACTGAAGTGAAATAATGAAATGCATATTTACTAGTACAAATGAAGACAACGTTCCTCTGAGGATCGGCCCCAAACCACTATATTGATTTTGTTTATAAAAGGAATCAGTACAACAAATTAACTTCGGATAACAAAATATTTTATTGAATTACAAAAGATCAATTACAATCAATGTCTTTGCAATTTTATGACTTATGTCAAAAATATTATAGTTGAACTACCTCTCTCAAGGCTAAATTCCTTGTATTTAGACTATGAATATAGAAGATAAGGAAAATAAAACTATTTTTGATATAAAGTAATTGTAAGAATTTTAATATTCTCAGGATGCTCATTTTAAGTTACAAAAGTCTTAATATTTCTCGGATAACAAATTCGAGACCTTGTCCTTAACCGATTTTCTCCAAATAGGAATCAACTCCATCCATCTAGTCATTATTGGTTAGAACAACATCATACTATCATATGTTCTATGACCATTCCAAGAAACAACATCATGTGCCATCTCATCGTCCCTATTCAAAATAAGGATCCAAATCTGAGTAAATTACGCTTTTGTGATCGAAACAGTTCATCAAAGAAATAGAATAATAGAAGTACATTAAACACTTATAGAACCTATATTACATAAATTATCATATCCTAAATGCAAGAAAGGATCAATAAAATAATATAGAAACTAATAAATAGGTTAAGGAAATTATAAAAATTATGAGCACCAACATTACCCCCAAACTGACCTTTTTGCATGACCTCATGCAAACAAATGATTAACATGCAAGGAAGTTAAGGAGTAAGCTTCATAAGATTCTTCTCCTCTATGTCTGAATCCGTTCCTACTTCTAAGTTATTGAAAGGACACACTCTTACCCAACTATGATAGATCATAGTCAGATTTATAATAAGAGTGAGAGCACCAGATCATGGGACATCTATACCTGCACCCTATGCAATTGATACCTTTTTCCAATACCATGTGAAGATGTTGGGTATGTGTTATATTCTTTCCACGACTAGCCCCACGCACTGTACATTGCGCTGGGCACAGCAGGGGGGTCACAAGGGGGGAGGCAGCCCCCACTCTTGGGGTCTGAGGCAGTGCCCCAGCGAAAATTGTATTGGTGTGCGGACCCACCCATGTTTTGTGCATGAGTTTGCACATGGCTTTGGGGTACGATGGTTTTCGGCCCCTGGTATTTTGTAGATCCAGTCAAGGGAACTACGGTTATGTTCTAATCCAGGGTTAATGGATTGGGGCTTATGTATGCTTCGGCATGTATATATATGTGTTGTAACACTAAAATAAATAATGAAAAATCAAGCTGGTCGTCCTGATTTGGGATCCAGGGGAAAATATCTGTGTTTATCTGTTTTATGTTTTATGCTCTCGCTATTGTTTATTTTC
>CM076571.1:761412131-761711250 GCA_034641835.2 Pinus albicaulis | reverse complement strand
TTCCCTTGTCCATTTATATCTTAGACCCAATTGATCAATAAATATAGTTAAAATTACTTCTAGAATGATTTACATGACTGACTTGTTAAATTTTGTGATTTTTGCCATTGTTAAGCATTTTGACCGGAACTAGCTGCAGAATGCAGACATTCCGTAGCTAACCGGCGATTCTGCAGTTGCCTTCATGTTTGAGTATGTTCCAGGTGGCCTCTTGAGAAAAACCGCATATGGGCATGATCCACGTCATGTATACATGGTTCGTTGCTCATCATGGAGGAAGAAATGAATTCTGGGTATGGTTTTGAACGTGGGGAACACATTTAGGAAGGAAGACTCCTATTAGGACTGTCTCAGTCCAGATGTCTTTTCTTCTTCACGTAGCCACTTCAAAGAATCCTAACGTGATTTGGATAAGGAAAGACAGTGTTCCTGAATTATTATAATTATTGTTACGTGCATTTGCTTTATAAACTCTTGGGAGACCAAGAGCTATGTTAGAGATTTTATGTTAGATTTGCTGCTAGATTTTGTTTAAACTCTGTGTTACATTCCTGAAAATGCAGAGTGTTATGTTCAAACTATTGCATCGTCAATGGAGTAGACAAAGTTATTTTGAAGGCGTGATTTAATTTGGAGTTGAATGCCGTCAAGTGGTAGAGGGCCCCTGCCTCTTGCACAGACTTATTTTGCGTAAATTAGATAAGTTTTCCTAGCTGCCTTTACGTTTTGCATTTGAATTGGTAGTTGTTTTGTTTAGCTACTGTAGTCGTATTCATTCTAGCTCTTCCACAAGAAGACACTCTTCCAACAGATTAAAATGATGAATGTTGAATGACTATAGTATTGTAGGATTAGGAGTTGAATTTATAGTTGTTTTAAATAGCTACTGTAGTTATATTCATTCTAGCTCTTCCACAAGAAGACACTCTCCCAACAGACTATAATGATGAATGATGAATAGCTATAGTACTGTAGGATTTAGTTGTAGTTTTTTTTCTATTCACTATCACAGTTACACTTGTTCTAATCACTCTTCCACAAGAAGAAACTCTTCCAATAAATTCTTAAGAAGTTCAAGACATGACCGTGATAATGAATAATTTAGTTGTGTGTTTGTACTAAGTATCATCTCTGTTCTTGCTCTTAAACGCTTGCCCAAGACATCATAATGACGAGTAGGGTATGGATGTGATAACTTAGTTTTTCATTTTCTTTCAGTCCATTTGCTTTCAATTGCACTCAATTACACAGTCAGAATTGTTCTACCCCTTCCAAAAGAAGGAACTCTTCCAAAATATCACTAATGATGAACAAACAGATTGTGTAACTTCATAGAATAATGCATGTTAGTATAGTTAAAATGCTCCGGAGTTTCATTGCATTTAATTCATGTTCAGTTACTTTGTTTCAAGTTTGATGATGACTTATAGTTCAGCATTGTTCTATATTAGTGGCATCTTAGGTTCATTCTTAGATTAACTCATTGCACTTGCACTTCATATTTAAATTGTCTTCCATTGCACAATAAATTACTTCAGTTGTTAGGATTAACAAGACAGCCTTCATTATTCCCAAACTTCTTCTTGTTCTGAAATCCATAATTGATCTATAACCACATGAACAGAAGATAACATCACTATAAGGTCTGAAGTATTTCTGCAATCTCCTCATCATTTTATAAACAGAGCTCTTCCTCAAAAGAACTACTTTGAAAAAGAAACCAATAACTCTTTGAGTAAAGGTTCTATGATATTCAATTAAATTGCAGAATAGAACTAGGAATTAGTCATAGAATAGAAGAGCTTAGAACAAAATGTTGCATCATGGTAAGATTAGTGTTTAACTGTTTAGTTTGAGGATTTGCATATTTAGTGATCATTTCTCAAGTTTAGTTTGTGTCATTTGCCTAAAAAGTCATTATCAAGCTTTTGCTTTTATTTAGTCATAGTTCAGATTCTGCTTCAGTGTTTCCAATTGCATTTTCCATTCCATACATTAGGTTTAACTCTGTTTTGACCACCAACCCCTTTCTATTAGTTTTCTAGACATTTCCATTGTGAACATAAAAATCATCACAAAAGACCAAAAACATAAAAATCATCACAAAAGACCAAAAACATCATAAATCATCACAAAATACCAAAAACATCACAAAACACTACACACAACGCACTAGGAAACAAGCACCTAGGTACATATGGTACACTTCACTTCAGCAGTTTACAAATCCTGGTTGACAATTAAATGAGCTCAATTTAGGAGACTAGATTGAGACCCCAACATTTTGGCGCCGTTGCCGAGGAAGTGAAAACTAGGTAATCTTTGTTTCTTAGCATCCAAAAACAATTTTATGCGTAGGGAAAGAGATTCAAGGGGAAGATTTATAAGCAGCAGAGGCAGAAGTTTGATTTCTAGAACACCACTTGTTTCATCTAGACCTAGAACTAGTACACCTTCAACTCAAACCCATCTTCCATCCTTTACTGATCCTGGACTTCTAGAAGATCTAAGGTCACCTATCCCATTAGAGAAACCTTCCACTTCATCTACTGAACCTGCTATAGAAGAAGATCTAAAGACTCCTGTTAGGGACACAAACCTTTCTACTTCCACAGGAGAGTCAACCATGGCAGAAGAAGGAGGAGGAGGAGTTGTTAATGGAGAACATACATTATTTGGAGGAGGTAAAGGTAGAGGTAGAGGAGAAGGAGGAAGAGGAGAAGGAGGTAGAGGTGCAGATGGAGGAAGAGGTAGAATAGGAAGCTCTTTTGG
This sequence comes from Pinus albicaulis, assembly GCA_034641835.2. NCBI lineage: Eukaryota > Viridiplantae > Streptophyta > Pinopsida > Pinales > Pinaceae > Pinus > Pinus albicaulis. The sequence continues at coordinate 761,708,478 of CM076571.1, read as the reverse complement.
GTTCCCTATACTTGATGAAGAAACCAATACAACCATGAAAAACATTTCACCCTCTATCCTTCCAAACTTCTATGGACTTAAAACTGAAGATCCTGAAACTTTCTTATTCGAATTTGAAGTGCTGTGTAGGACTTATGACTACTTACAAGATGCTCAAAAACTAAAATTATTTCCCGCAACTTTGAAGGGAACAACATTGAAGTGGTTTATGAGTTTAAACAGTAGTTCTATTAGAACATGGGAAGACATGAGACAAGCATTTCTAGAGAGATACTTGGATTATTGTATGCCAGTTAATCATAAGGAAGAAGTGTTCAAGATGTTACAAAAGGAAGATGAAAACTTAGAAGATTTATTGGAAAGATTTAAATACAACATAAAAAGGGCACAAATGGAAAACCTAGATCAGGACACTTTAAAAGCTCTTTTGTTGAAAACAATTAGGGATGAATGGTTGGATATCCTTAACATGATGGGAAAAGGGGATATATCACAACTCACATTACCTGAAATATCTGAGTTATGTATCAACCTTTCCAGAGGAAAATCTAAAACTGTCAAAGGTCTAAGAGATCCTGCTCTTGCAAGGGCAAGTAAATCTGCTTCTGGGACAGTAAGTAGATCAGAAATAGGACATATGCTTGATGATTTTAAATATGAAATCTTAGGGAGTCTTAGTGAACAAATAGACACCCTCAAGATACAAAACAAGCAAAAGGCTGAATCTGATGCCTTGGAAATCTTTTGTCCCAAATGTAGGAAGAAACATGCCTTGAGAGAGTGTCCTCTAGATGTAAAAGTTGTAGAAACCCGTGTTATTTGTTCTGAGAAGCATGAGACCAAGAATTTTCCTTCTCTTCCTGGTCTCAAGGTTGTTTTTCAGGAAGAAATTCCTACAGATTCCATAGAGTCTCTTAATTTTGTATCTAGAAGACCTTGGCAGGGATCTCAGACACAAGGATTCCATGATCAAATGTATAATCAACCTCCACCTTGGAATTCTTGGCAGCAACCTTGGCCCCAATTTCAAAATCAATCGCAATCTTGGGCACAAGGAACACAAGGTCCCTATGGAAGACACTCTCCATATTATCAGTATCCACCATCCTATCCACCATATCCACATTTTTATCCTCAAAATTCCCAACAAAATTTTCCTCAAAATCTTCAACAAAATTTTCAACAAAATCCTCAACAACATCATCCAAACCAACCTCATCAAAATCAACCACTTCCATTACCATTCCCTCAAAAATCCAATCAATTGCCAGCTCAGCCTATACCAAACCCCAATAATAAGAACCCTCAAAATACATACATGATAGAAGGACAACAATTTCCAACTTATTTAATTACTCCTCTAGACCTTAGTGATGTTCAACTTAGGTCTGGAAGGATACTTGAGAAGAGGAAACCTTCTGTGATCATACAAGAACAAGATAATTCTGAGGAAGACTCCCTACAGGTTAATAAAATTCTTGAGGAAGATACATCCTTTCAAGACCAAAACATTGAAAAACTAAAACAAAAAGATCCAATAAATCCAACTCCAGTATTAGAGCAACCATCCACATCTACTTCTATACCTCCCTTTCAGGAAAGACTACAAATTGATAAAGGTGTAGAAAAACAAATAATGGTGCCTAATTATGATTTCTTGGATGAATTGAGAAATGTTTGCATTAAAATTCCATTATTGCAAGCCATCAAGGAAATCCCAATTTTAGCCAAAACAATAAAGGAGTTGAGTATGAAGACAACGAAGAAAAGAATAAGAGAAACCAAGAAAATTCAACTGGTAGGACAAATAGCAGACATTATGATGGGTAAGATTACTATTCCAAAGTACCTTGACCCAGGAAATCCAGTTGTCAAAATTCACATCAACGGAATTGAAATTCAAAACACACTCATTGACTTAGGAGCAGCAATAAATATCATGAGTAGACAAATCATGGACAAACTGAAACTTCCTAATCTTCTCTTTACACCCACACTATTACAATTAGCGGATAGATCTGTGATCAGACCATATGGGGTAATAGAAGACATTCCAGTGTCCCTAGACTCTTGGGAGTACCCTGTGGATTTCATGATCCTAACTCCTAAGAATAATCTAGGAGGCCATCCTGTTATATTAGGAAGACCTTGGTTGGCTACAGTTGATGCTTTTATTAGTTGTAGGTCCGGTGATATGTATATCTCTGATGGTAGTTCAACTAAAAAATTCACTTTATATCCTCCAGCTAGGACAATTACAGATCTAGATGACACTCAATGGATAGAGGATGAAGAAGATTTACAACCACTCTTCACAATTTCAGAAATTAGTGAAGATAATCAAATTCTGAATACTCTAGAAAACTTTGAATCTTCTCCAGAACACAAACAAGAATCATTTCAAGAGAGATCCAATATTGAATTCTTGTCATCTAGGCAGATGTCTCTTCATTCTATGGACACATTTGGCAGCTCTACAAGTGAAATTTTTCCAGGCAAAACCTTGAACATAAACAAAAACCTAGAAAAATCTCAACAAGAAGAGTTAGTCAAAGTATTACAAAGACATTCTTCTGCATATGCATGGGAAGACACTGACATGAAAGGGATAAGTCCCAAGAATTGTACTCATCACATCTATATAGAGGCAAATTTCAAACCAATCAGACAGCCTCAAAGACGGATGAATCCAAATCTTAGGGAAATTGTCAAGGAAGAACTGCAAAAATTATTAAATGTTAATTTCATCTATCCTATTTCAGATAGTCAGTGGGTTTCTCCCTTGGTGATTGTGCCTAAGAAAAATGGAAAATGGAGGGTGTGTGTTGACTACCGAGAACTGAATAAAGCTACTCTTAAAGACCATTTTCCCTTACCTTTCATAGATCAAGTATTAGATACATTAGCAGGTAAAAAGTACTTTTCATTCCTGGATGGGTTTAGTGGTTACAATAAAATCCAAGTAGCACTTGAAGACCAAGATAAAACCACATTTACTTGTCCTTGGGGTACCTATGCCTACCGAGTATTGCCATTTGGGTTATGCAATGCACCTGCAACATTCCAAAGGGCAGTATTAGGAATTTTTTCTGATCTGATACATGATTGTGTAGAGGTGTATATGGATGATTTCACAGTTTATGGGGACACATTTGAAGAGGCTTTAGAAAACTTGGAAAAAGTCTTAAAAATATGTCAAGAAGCAAACCTTTCTCTTAGTCATGAAAAATGTTTTATGATGTTCACTGAAGGTATTGTTTTAGGGCACCACATTTCGGGGGATGGGATTAGAGTTGATGAAGCGAAAGTTGAAGTTATTTCTAACCTATCCATTCCAAGTTGTCAAAGAGATGTAAGAAGTTTTCTAGGATTTACGGGGTACTATCGGAGATTTATAGAAAACTTCACCAAAATAACATCTCCTCTCTTCAAATTACTCACCAAAGATTGTGAATTTAAGTGGACTTCTGATTGCCAGTTAGCTTTTGAAACCCTGAAAACCAAAATTTCTGAAGCACCTATATTAAGGGGACCTAACTGGAAGTTACCTTTTCATATCTCGACAGATGCTTCCGATACAGCTCTGGGAGCAGTATTGGGACAGAAAGATTTAATTCCCTATGCCATCTATTATATCAGTAAAAATTTGACTCCTGCAGAGTTAAACTGTACTGTAACTGAAAAAGAGTTTTTAGCTGTTGTTCATGCCATTAACAAATTTAGACACTATATAACCGGCTATGAAACTTTTATTCACACTGATCATTCTGCCATTAGATATTTAATGAATAAATCAATCACTAATGGTAGAGTTATAAGATGGTTGTTATTATTACAAGAATTCAACATTACTATTCTAGATAGGCCTGGAAAACAAAACACTGTGGCTGACTTCCTGTCTAGAATTCAAAATATCAAAGATGACACTCCGGTTGAAGATCAATTTTCTGATGAATATCTTTTTGCAGTTTTTACTCAAACTCCATGGTTTGCTGATATTGCTAATTATTTAGTTTCAGGAAAATTTCCTTCAATTATGAATGCAAGGGATAAAAGAAAAATCATTAATGATAGTGCAAGATATTCATGGGTCGCTAATGAGTTGTACAAGACAGGTTCAGATTTTATCATTAGAAGGTGTGTTCGTGAAGATGAGATGCCTGAAATTCTCAAGGCATGTCATGATGAACCTTGTGGCGGACACTTTGCAGATAAGAGGACAGCCTATAAGATCCTTAACTTAGGATATTATTGGCCATCTTTGTTTAAAGATGCAGGGGAGTATGTCAAAAGGTGTGACAGTTGCCAAAGGGTAGGGAAACCTTCTCCTTCAGGTGAGATGCCATTACAACCTCAGGTACACATTGAACCTTTTGAAAAATGGGCTTTGGATTTTGTAGGACCTATTAGTCCTCCATCAAGAAAAAAGAAATATATATTAGTTTGCACTAATTATGTTACTAAGTGGGTAGAAGCTAAACCATTACTTGTTGCTAATGAATCATCTGTAGTTACTTTTCTTTTTGAGGATATTTTTACTCGTTTTGGTGTCCCAAGGGAAATTGTTACAGATCAAGGAGCTCAATTTACATCAAGGCTAGTGGAGCAAATGATGGAGAAGTACAAAATCGGACATAGAACATCTACTCCTTATCATCCACAAGCAAATGGTCAGGTGGAATCCACTAATAAAGTCATTGAAGGAATCCTAACAAAGACTGTTCATCTACATAGAAGAGATTGGGTAGATAGGCTTCCTGAAGCCTTGTGGGCCTATAGAACTACATGGAGAAACACAACAGGCCATACTCCTTATGAGCTTGTTTATGGAAAGCAATTTTTGTTTCCCATAGAGTTCCAAATTCAAACATTCAAGATGGCAGTTCAGCTAGGACTTGATCTAACGGAGGCACAAAAGCATAGACTGGAGCAAATTAATGAATTGGATGAGATCGGACAAGATGCAGTTCAGAAAACAAGTCTAGTCCAACAGCAAAGGGCTAGATGGCATGACAAGTACATCAAGGAGAAGAAATTCAAAGAGGGTGACTGGGCTCTCTTGTTTGATTCAAAATTCAAGGATTTTAAAGGGAAATTTCAGACACATTGGCTTGGGCCATATGAAATTGTTCGAATTTTTGATAATGGGGCAGTAAAAATCAGAACTATAGATGAAGAAGAGGTCACTTTTCTTGTGAATGGCCATAGACTGAAGCTATACCACAAGCCACTCTCAAGAGAAGAGTTTGACAAGAAGTTCCAAGAAGACAATGATGTGAAGTTAATGAAGAAGAGTCTCTCTTCTTCATCAACTTGATTAAATTTTCTGAAGCATTTCTCTTCTAAAAAAATAAAAATAAAAAATAAAAAATAAAAATAAAAATAAAAATAAATAAAGGTATAAACATGAAAACCAATCATTGATTGGCATGTTTATAAAGAAAAGATAGGGTGAAAATCAGAGTCTCTCTGACACTCTAACTTTTCCCATTTTTGTTTTTATAAGAAGCTGTTATAAAAATCATAAGTTCAGTTCCATAGTGCTTATGATTCATTTCATCTCACTCCATTCACTTATCCATCCATACTCCATTTCATTCCATCACCCATATTTCACTCCATTCCACATTTCATTCATCTAATTCCATCTTTCATCCATCTCATTTTTCATATCAAAATACAAAATTTGATATCTTGCTGTAAGTGAATAAAACATGTCATGAATTGCAGTACAGTCCTTATGTTCTTTCACTCCATTTCATGAACTGAATCCATTCCATTTCATCATCCACTTCATACACATCATAATCCATCATCCATTTTCATTCATACCATTTAACATTTCACCCATACTCCAAAAACATTCCATTTTCATGATTAAAGTACTCTACAGGAACATTCTGCAGCTCAGTGGACATTCTGCAGCTGATCAGCCTTTCTGCAGCCCGACAGTCTTTCCGCAGCTATAAACCCTGAAGGCATCAACCAGCAGACATCAGAATTACAACAAAGTGACCCAGTGTATTCATGAATCAAAATCATCAAGAAAATTATGAAGACTCCTCCAAAGGTGAACAAGAAGACAAAGGCTACAAAAATCAAATAAAGGGCAGAGGTAACAAGTTTAAATTACAATGGCATTTCATAAAAGTTTAGCATAGTTTAGTTATGAATTGTTCGAAAAGGTTGTTTTAATTGTTTTTATTGATCAACACCAACAAACCCTCTACAGACTTTGGATTAAAATCTTCCATTTCAAATTTCATATCCGATAGCATTTAAGCGGTTAAATGGCCGAGGTGTTTGAATTTTCCACGTCTCTTAACCAAATCTTTCAATGATGATTCCCTCTGCCGTCGTAAAATCCTCCGCCGTCTCTTCAATCATTAATACAATCCCTCCACCTCACTCCACTACTCCATTCCGTGACCATTGCCATAACTTCATTCCGTAGCCGGCATTCCATTCCGAAGACAGAGATATTATTATCACCAGGAGCAGAGCTAAAGGATATCAGTTTGAATAGCATTGAGCATTGTAAATGCAGAGCAGAGCAGAAGGGTAAATTTGGAAGTATAACAGTGTGAGGACTTGAAGCCACTTGATCCCGTGGGCAGATAAAATATCACTGTGGACGGAGTTTGAAGCATTTTCACTATCAACACAGAATTGTAGCAGTGTGGAGTTTGAAGTCTTTTGTTACCAAAAGACAGAGGTGTTAAAATTGAAGTCTTTTGTTACCAAAAGACAGAGGTGTTAAAATTGAAGTCTTTTGTTACCAGAGACAGAGGTGTTGTAGTGTTGAGTTTGAAGTCTGTTGTTACCAGAGACAGAGATGTTGTAGTGTTAAAATCGAAACTCATTGCTACAGAGCGGAGAATTGTGCCTGAAAATTTGAAGCCATACGTGTTACCCTGATTCGGAGACATATGTTCAATTTGAAACTGCTTTCATTATCAAACAGAGGCATATCAGCTAGAGGTTTTGAAGCTGTTTCCACTATAAATCAGAGGTATGTCATTCCAAAATTGAAGCCATTTTCATTTAGAGCTTGAAGCCATTTCAATCCGAAAGTGAAAGTCATTGTTTTGTGGGTAGAAGAGTGTTAATTTGATATTGAAAAAAATCATGGGTTTCATCGTAAGGACTGAACTAGTGGGTTTAAAATATTTAGAAGGCTACCCACAATGCAAAGAAATGTTACAACAAATAGGATGGCTTCAATTTTTGGAAAAATTTAATGGCTTCCATAAGGAAGTCACTAAAACATTTGCAAGATCATTTCAAGGAACCGAAGTTGAAGTAGGGGATGTCAAGTTTACTGTCATTGAATTTTTTATTGCAGAGGCTACAGGATTCTCAGAACTGGAGAGAGATGGTTTAAAAATAGAGAATTCCACAATGACTCCTGGAAACAAATTTTAAAATCACCAAATATGGATGTTAGTGTATTCAAGAAAGGAATTCCTAGTTCTGCATTGAAAAACAAATGGAGAAACATACTACTTCTTTTGCAAAAATTTGTTACATGTGAGGGTAGATATGGGACATTTTATGTCTACCACATTAGAATAATGATGCATTTTCTGGGAGAAGACTTAAACCTACCATATTTCTTGCTTCAAAGTCTGAAGAAGATGGCTTCCTGCGTTCAGAGAAGAGTTCAATTTTTAGAGACAACCCTGTATCATCATGGTTTGGTCAAAATTTTTATTGAGCATCATCTAGCTAAAACAAATGATACATGGGATGATTTCCTAATAAGAAATAATTTTGAAGAAGCAAAAGAACCATCACCTGAACCACAGCCTACAAAGAGAAGTAGGAAATAGAGGGCTTCAAAAGTTGAAATTGACAAACCAGTCCAAGAGAGCAGTGAGGAAATCATTTTAGAGAAGTTGACTCGAATCAAGAGGCAACTTAAGGAAGAGAAGATAATCAAGGAATCTGCCACAAAGAAATGAGAGGGATCCTCTCAGCCTAGGAGAAGCCACAGATTAAAGGGAAAACTGAAGAAAACACTAATCAAACAAACGGGGGTAATCAATATAGAAGATGAAGAAACACCCATTGAAGAGGATGATGAAGAGGATTTTTATGAAGGAACCCTTGAAATTGATCCTGCTCAACAGGAAATTTATGACTATGTGGAAACTTTAGAGAGGACAGCTTCAGAAAGCAGAGAGAGAACCCCCAGTCCTCCACTGTCTGAAATAGATATATTAAGAAGGGATAGGTATGAGTTGGAATTACTGAATAGACACATCAAAAATGAGAATGAAATTCTCAGGGATCAAGTCAAGCTCAAAACTGATATGAACTCAACCTTATCCTTGCATATAGACAAAGTGGAGAAGACCAATGAGAAGTTGAAGACAAGGAACAAAAAGCTAATCAGGGCACTCACCAACCTAAGGTTCAAACTTGTTATCAGAAAACCCAGAAGACCTCTAGCTTCCAGACAAAGGAGAAGGAGAGGATTAGATGTCCTTGCAGAAGCCTCTGAGTTCATAGGATAATTTGCATGAGGACATGCAAAGAGACAGCAATGGGGGTATGTTGAGCCTCAAAATTGTGCTTTCCTTCACCTCATTTTACCTCATTTTCCCTTGTCCATTTCTATCTTAAACCCAATTGATCAATAAATATAGTTAAAATTACTTCTAGAATGATTTACATGACTGACTTGTTGAATTTTTTGATTTTTGCCATTGTTAAGCATTTTGACCGGAACTAGCTGCAGAATGCAGACATTCCGTAGCTAACCGGCGATTCTGCAGCTGCCTTCATGTTTGAGTATGTTCCAGGTGGCCTCTTGAGAAAAAACGCATATGAGCATGATCCACGTCATGTCTACATGGTTCGTTGCTCATCATGGAGGAAGAAATGAATTCTGGGTATGGTTTTGAACGTGGGGAACACATTTAGGAAGGAAGACTCCTATTAGGACTGTCTCAGTCCAGATGTCTTTTCTTCTTCACGTAGCCACTTCAAAGAATCCTAACGTGATTTGGATAAGGAAAGACAGTGTTCCTGAATTATTGTAATTATTGTTACGTGCATTTGCTTTATAAACTCTTGGGAGACCGAGAGCCATGTTAGAGATTTTATGTTAGATTTGCTGCTAGATTTTGTTTAAACTATGTGTTACATTCCTGAAAACGCAGAGTGTTATGTTCAAACTATTGCATCGTTAATGGAGCAGACAAAGTTATTTTGAAGGCGTGATTTAATTTGGAGTTGAATGCCGTCAAGTGGTAGAGGGCCCCTGCCTCTTGCATGGATTTATTTTGCGTAAATTAGATAAGTTTTCCTAGCTGCCTTTACGTTTTGCATTTGAATTGGTAGTTGTTTTGTTTAGCTACTGTAGTCGTATTCATTCTAGCTCTTCCACAAGAAGACACTCTTCCAACAGATTAAAATGATGAATGTTGAATGACTATAGTATTGTAGGATTAGGAGTTGAATTTATAGTTGTTTTAACTAGCTACTGTAGTTATATTCATTCTAGCTCTTCCACAAGAAGACATTCTCCCAACAGATTATAATGATGAATGATGAATAGCTATAGTACTGTAGGATTTAGTTGTAGTTTTTTTGCTATTCACTATCACAGTTACACTTGTTCTAATCACTCTTCCACAAGAAGAAACTCTTCCAAGAAATTCTTAAGAAGTTCAAGACATGACTGTGATAATGAATGATTTAGTTGTGTGTTTGTACTATGTATCATCCCTGTTCTTGCTCTTAAACGCTTGCCCAAGACATCATAATGACGAGTAGGGTATGGATGTGATAACTTAGTTTTTCATTTGCTTTCAGTCCATTTTCTTACAATTGCACTCAATTACACAGTCAGAATTGTTCTACCCCTTCCAAAAGAAGGAACTCTTCCAAAATATCACTAATGATGAACAAACAGATTGTGTAACTTCATAGAATAATGCATGTTAGTATAGTTAGAATGCTCCAGAGTTTCATTGCATTTAATTCATGATCAGTTACTTTGTTTCAAGTTTGATGATGACTTATAGTTCAGCATTGTTCTAGATTAGTGGCATCTTAGGTTCATTCTTAGATTAACTCATTGCACTTGCACTTCATATTTAAATTGTCTTCCATTGCACAATAAATTACTTCAGTTGTTAGGATTAACAAGACATCCTTCATTATTCACAAACTTCTTCTTGTTCTGAAATCCATAATTGATCTATAACCACATGAACAGAAGATAACATCACTATAAGGTCTGAAGTATTTCTGCAATCTCCTCATCATTTTATAAACAGAGCTCTTCCTCAAAAGAACTACTTTGAAAAAGAAACCAATAACTCTTTGAGTAAAGGTTCTGTGATATTCAATTAAATTGTAGAATAGAACTAGGAATTAGTCATAGAATAGAAGAGCTTAGAAAAAAATGTTGCATCATGGTAAGATTAGTGTTTAACTATTTAGTTAGAGGATTTGCATATTTAGTGATAATTTCTCAAGTTTAGTTTGTGTCATTTGCCTAAAAAGTCATTATCAAGCTTTTGCTTTTATTTAGTCATAGTTCAGATTCTGCTTCAGTGTTTCCAATTGCATTTGCCATTCCATACATTAGGTTTAACTCTGTTTTGACCACCAACCCCTTTCTATTAGTTTTCTAGACATTTCCATTGTGAACATAAAAATCATCACAAAAGACCAATACTCATCATTTTATAAACAGAGCTCTTCCTGAAAAGAACTACTTTGAAAAAGAAACCAATAACTCTTTGAGTAAAGGTTCTGTGATATTCAATTAAATTGCAGAATAGAACTAGGAATTAGTCATAGAATAGAAGAGCTTAGAACAAAATGTTGCATCATGGTAAGATTAGTGTTTAATTGTTTAGTTAGAGGATTTGTGAAGATGAATGATCAGCCACCAAGTTTGTTCATTATTTATCAAAGTTTATCCACGTTTTTATTATCATAGTTTCCAGACTGCTTTGTTTTCCAATGTTTCACAACCATAATAGTTAACTCTGACCACCATGCTTTTCAATATTTTTTAACATTTCAATTGTAATACAAACTATCACATCAAACACTATACAACCATCACAAAAGACCAAAAACATCACAAAACACTACACACAACATGCTAGGAAACAAGCACCTAGGTACATATGGTACACTTCACTTCAGCAGTTTACAAATCCTGGTTGACAATTAAATGAGCTCAATTTAGGAGACTAGATTGAGACCCCAACAATTACTTTGATAAATTATTCCTCACACAGACCACTTAAGAGAGAATTCATGGCTTTGGCATTAGCTATAAAATCTTGTTTGGCTTCTTTCTCTATGTCAGAATCCTTTGGGGCATATCCCAAATACACAATAGCCCAAAATTCTATTCCTAGAAACATTATGTACGTCCTCATTCTTATTTTCGAAAAGGAATAATTTGTACCAGTAAACAAAGGGGCTTTATTTGTTAAGCATCCTTCTAGACTAGCCATCTTGGGGACCTAGGATCTCCTTTCAGTTGTTAAAATGATACAGAAGGAACCTGCTCTGATACCAATTGTTGAACCCTTGGTTAAACTGAGAGGGGGGGGGGGGGGGGGCTGGTGAATCAGTTTAATGCAGTCATGGTCTTGTAAAACTTTCTTTTACACTTATTTACATCTTCAATTCGTGATCAACGTAATATACAATGGAACAAAAATGTTAATAAGTGAGCAGCAGGTATTAAGAAGATTAAGTATAGAATATCAACACATAATCATCATGCACATAGGCAATAGATATAAGTGGAAACCCATAAGGGAGAAAACCACATATTATTATTGTTGTGATGCAAAGGAAAGCTCCAACTCCCTCTCACCACTGATTTTCTCTAGGCTCCAACCTACACGAGGCTACTACCTCAATTCTGCAAGCTACAACTTGTAAGGAAGCTCCAAATCCCATCTATTTTCTGCAGGCTACAACCTACAAGAGGCTCCCACCTCAACCAGCTACAACTAGACATCTATCAAGCTACAACTTGATATAGAAGCACCAACTTCCTCATTGTAGAATAAAATCATATGTTGATTTACCTGTATATCAACTCTGTTTTTCTCCTTCTTTACTGTCGTCCTTCTAGCCTTCAAATTTTCTTTATATCATCTCTAGATCTTCACAACTCCTCTCTCTGCTCCTTCTTCTTCTTACACTCTCTAACCCCCCTATGCATACCGATATTACATGTTTTATACATATAGCTTTATGATTGTTTGCATTCTACAAGGAATATGAAGTGAACAGGCATGACTCTTTGCCTTCCACCATCTCATTTTATTGCTCATCATTTCAGTAGGTTACAACACTATCTACTCATTTCATAATTATATTGGAGTTTTTCTTTTCCTACGAAGACTTGCCTTTGCATCACATAGAATAAAATAATTAAATCATTTACATTACAGTTGCAACAGATAAATCTCACTCAACCCTTTCAGCTCTTGGTTTGTCGTATATTTGTCTTTTCTACTGCTGTTATATTCTAGCTCTAGTGCATAACTGCTATGTTTCTTCCATTACCTGTGTATTTTCTGTTGCGTTCACATACATATAAACCTTTCATCAATCAGACGGTCATCGCACTCCGCCTTTTCTTAACTTTCCAATCTGATGGAAATTACACATAAAGTTGCATTTTATTTAACTATTCCCAACCTATATGAAATAGGTGGTTTTAAAATGCCATGCATTGCTCGCTTAATGTTATCGTGTTCGTTTCACCTTTTACCACTTATCCTCCAAAAGCAGTGTGACAAACACTTACTGGTTTTCTAATCCTGCTTTCACTGTTCTTCTTAGTTGTCGTTTCTGGTTCCAAGTATCGTTTGACCATTGCCGATGATTTACATGCCTTGCACGTATCTCGATGCTCACTTAGCACTCAAATCTCTATGGTCAATCCTTCGTCACACTGTTCTACACATGCTCTGAGTCCTTTTTCATGTTTTTAGGTATTTCCTTTATAACTCGAGTCGACCTCCGTTTCCATGGTTTTCTTCATAAAACACTTAGCCCCGGACTTAACTTTGGTTGAAGGGTCCCAAAACATAGTGACCAATCACAGCACATCACATTTCGCATTGGATCGCATCACCACTTCACGGTATGTGGTGAACTTCGCATCGCCAATGTGCGATATTGCGTTGTGCTGCCACGTGTCCCTTCACATCGCCACATCGCATCACAACTTTTCTCATCCATCCAGCAGCTATTACATTCACCTGCAATGTCCACTATGCGATCGATTCCCACTTGATTGCGCTATTATTCCTGCCCTGATTGCGATTTAATCTCTGCCGTCAATCTCCCTTAATTCTCATCCGTTGATCGCGCTGGTCCACGACCGTACTTTTGGGCTTTAGGAATGCGGGTCCCAGTTCACGGTACTGCGGAGGAACTCCTTGGTACAGAATGATCATCGGTCTTGTGCTACCACAGTGAATGACACTCGTCGATCTGCAGTCAACGCTTGATGGGCGGGTCAACTGCAGAGGCACCCCCTTGGGTTAACCATCGAGCTGTTTGTGCCCCCGTAGTACCGTTGATCCTAGATCAACGTTAACCATGGTCATAAGACATGCATGAGGTTTAAATAATATTCCATTTGGTCATCTTCCTCCTTTGTTGCCCATGCATGCTACCTCCTAGAATGTAAATTCTTTTCGCTTGACACAAGTCCACTTCACCTGTTTCGCCTGTTTGTTCAACTGTCGTTGTACTTTCACCTGTTTCGCCTATTTTTTCAACTTGCACTGTACTATTCTACCTCTTTTCTGCGCATCAGTGCTGCTTTCCTCTTTTTTTCATAATGTTACTCCTCTTGAGCTTTTTACTCTAATTTGGGATTATTTTACTTGCTGCACGCCTTTGTTGCTTCTCTTCTTCCTTTGCTGCCTATGCTACCTATGCTTATTTTCTGCTTCTGTGAATCTATTCTAAGCTTGTTCTTTTGGTTACTTCACTTGTTGTACGCGTCAATCTCTCCTGAGCTCCTTTTGCTGCCTTTTCTCCTTTTCTTCCTTAACTGCTTCTCTGCTGCCTTTGTTATTACCAGTAATTCTAGTGTTACTCCTTTCTGCTCCTTTGCCATCAATGACAATATTTCCAACACCATTTCCAAACTTACACAATGAAGTATATCAACCCACTTACAATGTTGAAGTACAACACTACCAAACATATCCTCTTGATTAAATGGTATTTTTCTTAGCTCAGGAAGAGTATTGCAAAAAAATGATTCTCTTCATGTCATTAAAAGACAACATTCAGAAAAAGAAGATTCAAATGAGAATACCAAAGAATCATGGTCTGCACTTGATGAAGAGAATACATCATAATTAGAGTTCGAGGAAGTTACATTATGTTCACCATTATATCCTCTATGTGTTCAAGAGAATAATCAACAAAAAGAAGAAGATATGAATTTCATGGAAGAAAAAAACATCCAAGATGATCCAAATCAACAAGTGGACTAGGGGCATCACAACTATATTGAAATATGGTTCCATACAGTCATTAAATTGCAGCAACACACTCTTCTTCAATAATTATTGATCTTATTTCCGTCAAAACATTTGGTATCTCATATTGAGTTACATGTCAAAGCATACATTTTTATCTTTGCATGATTTTATTTGTCAACTTGATGTGTATAGGGCTTCATTGTAAGTATTCATATACTTTAAAGAGATTTTTTTTTTTTCAAGTAGAGAAGGATGGGAAAAAATTAAAAAAATGGAAAAAGAGAAAAAAAAAAGAATAAAATCTTAGGTGAAAACCTCTTTTGAGGCGTCTGAGATTGGCTCACTGATTGAAAACCTCCATGAGGCATTCAATGGGTTGGAAAAAGATAAAATAAGAGAAAAATAAAAGATCCTAGTTGAAAACCTCTTTTGAGGCGCCTAGGTAGGCCTACTAGTTAAAAACCTCATTGAGGCAGCTAGTAGGCCTAAAAAAAAAATGAAAAAATGAACAGAAAAATATTATTTTCTCTGTGTATCTCCCTCTGATGAATGCATGTGCTCTCCAACCTTTGCAGGCAACAAAAAAAAGTTGGCACCAAAAGGAAAAGTTGGTAAAAATATCTAGTCAAAGGAATTCAAACTTGGACTTTCTCTTCCTTTTCTCATATGATCCAAAATGACCAAGTTCATGCCAATCAATCACTCTAATCCATTTTCGATATCCACCCATCATTTCCAAGATTTTCCTATTGATTTTTCTCGCTGTCCTAAAATTCTATAGGAAGTCATGTTTTTCCTACTGGCAGTCCTGGTTTTTAGAAGAAAATTGTTTTCATTATATCTAGAAAACCGTATATCCATTTTTTGATTTATTTCATGGGGATATGCATATAGATGATGGTAACATGCTCAGGATATTTCAACAAAGTCCAATGCACAATTTGTGAGAAATCAATGTCCATAACTTACAATTATTTTTATTTTTTCTTCAGATTCATGCATCCAATGGCCAAGAATTTTTATGGGGAGGTGCATAAGGGTTATGGTGACATGCTTAAAAAATTTCATGTCAATCGAGTATACATTTTGAGAGTTATGAATAAAAAAATTTTACTACAAGGGGGTTGTCCTGAAATGCTTTAGGAAGTTCTGTAATTGCTATAGGAAGTTACAATAAGCTATAGGCAGGTGGATCAAGGACAAAAAACAATCACCACAGGATTTGAGGTGTAAAAAAATCAATGAGGAGAGTCTTCCCATAATTTCCTTCCACCTTCTCATCACTCCTCCATCTTAAACACAAGGGCTTTTCTTTCTACCCTTCACTTTGTCCCATTTCTAAAAAATAAAATAAAAAATACAAAAAACATATTTTCTTCACATCATTCTTACAAGACCACACTACTCCTTCTTAATCCTATCACTATACTAAAGCCTTACCACCCTTTCCAAGAACATCCAAGAGACTATCC
This sequence comes from Pinus albicaulis, assembly GCA_034641835.2. NCBI lineage: Eukaryota > Viridiplantae > Streptophyta > Pinopsida > Pinales > Pinaceae > Pinus > Pinus albicaulis. Next base: position 761,692,505 of record CM076571.1, on the reverse strand, counting down.
AAATGCATGAGACAAGTATTTCTTCCAAATCTTATATGGCCATATATTGCTTCTATCATCAATTTCAGCCTTGTTTACAATGAAATCCTTTGGAATAAATAGGCCAAAGTGAGGAAAACCTCTTAGTTCAATTTGCAATCTAATTGGCCTATCCAAAATATCTTATCTTGTCCTTGAGGCTTTGCAAAGCCCAAGGCACAAAATATCTCATAAAATATCTAAAAAATGCTAAAAGAGGGAAATAAATTGACTTTTCATAACTTCTCATGTGCAAAAATAGCTAAACGCACATGAGGAAAAAGTAGTTTTTAAAGGTTCAATTTTTACAAAAATACTCAAAAAATACATCAGCAAAAGGTCCCCTGACTTGCCGGCAACTTTTGACAGCCTTCCCGATGTCGAAATAAGGCTCATGATAGCTCGTTGGAAAGCTCTGAGTGTCTAATTTTTGGAAAAACTATAATTTTCCCAATATTATGCCTAGAAGTCCTCCAAAAATAGGCATGTGTGTAAAAAACCAAAAATTAAGGCTTGCTGATAGATCGTGCAGAGTGTAGAAAAAGCGAGCATTTTTCGCCATTTCGGGGGAGAAAATGGTATTCAAATGTCCTGAAAATCACTGAGTATGTGCTCCTGAAATTATGGCATCCAATGATACCATTATCATCCTTTGATGATCCCCAAAATTGAAATGGCGAAGCCCATGAGTTTTGGCCAAAAACCCAAAAATGACAAAAAACCAAAATACGTCGAAATTTGCCCAAAATTGGTGAGCATGACCCTCAAGGGTTCTCAGCAACATGTTGTGAAGCAGATTCAAAAATATGAAGTCTTGAGGTGTCTTTCCTCAACTTCTGTGATGGGCTCTTCCCTTTAGCCTCCTTGAGTTTTTCTTGAGTAGCCTTCAACTTGCGCTGGGCAAACTGATTTAACTTTTTATAATGCCCCGTCATTCTCCTTTGAAGGTCTAAATCCTTGTTTTCCTTCTCCAATTTCTTCTCCAAGTGGTCATTGACTCTCTCAAGCCATGCCTCCCTATTCTTCTCTATCTCTTGTTCGAACAATGTAGTGAGAGGGGTAGATTGGAGAAGGGCATTTTCCTCTTCTTTTTGCCTCTCAAGGGCCTTTTTAAGCCCCATGGTTCTTGGTCTCTTTCTCCTAGGCTGATCTTCGCCTTCACTTTCATCAAACTCGCCCATGAGTTCTTCCAACCTCACTTGGGCTTTGGAGGCCTCCTTCTTGTATTTGGTCGCCCGTGTCTCATAAACAACCATATGGAGACTTAGTTGCTTATTTTGGATTTGCAAAAATTGATTGAAATTCTTAGCTCTATGAAGATCATCCTCCAAGGCATCAATTTGGCTTTCTCTATGGATCAAGAGGTTTTCTAGAATCTGGGCCTCATTATCACTATCATCGCTTTGGATTTGGATGATGTCAAATGCACTCCCCTGTTCATCACTACTTTCTTCCTTGCCCTTCCCTTTGCTTTGGGTGGCTATTCTAGTGCTCTTCCTCCTGGGAAAATCAATCATGGGCTTCTTGGGAAATTTGACTTTGCTTCAGAGGGCCCTTGTCACATTTGGAGTCACAACTTTAGGCACTCTTTTCTTTGTTGTTCGGGGCTTGGCCATTTTTGGAGAAGAGGGCATGGCCACTTTACCCTTGTCACCTTGCCTCTCTTCTTTTTGAGTTTGTTGTTATTCTTGAGGAGGCTGTTGTTCTTGAGGAGGCTGTTGTGCTTGAGGAGGCTGCTGTGTATTATCTTTTGGCTGCCCTTGTTCATCACTTTCATGCTGCTCCTGTTCAGCACTATCATGTTGCCCCTGTTCAGTCTCCTTTGGCTATCCTTGCTGCTCTGTCTCACCCTCATCATAAGACTGTTGTGTATCATCAAAGGTATGCTCACCCTCACTGTGTTGCTTTTCGTCACCTCCTTGCTACTGCTCATCATAAGGCTACTCACCCTCATCATGAGTATGCTTTTCTTCATGTTGCTGCCCTTCCTCATCAGTCTGTTGTTCTTCATGTTGCTGCCCTTCATCATCTCCCTCATCATCATGGTCATGCTCTTCTCCCTCTTCAGACTCCTCTGCTTGCTCTGTGGTAAACTTGATTTTTTTAGGAATGGATCTGCTAGAGGAAGGTGAAGGATGATGAGTAGGAGGTGTAGGGGATGTGTGAACTAGAGGGACAGTGGATAAATCTGGATGGGTGATGAAAGTATCCCAAGAGACCTCTCTCTTTTCAAGCTGATGAAGAATGATGATTTTGATGAGAGAGTGATGGAAAAGACAGGCTATTTGCTGTGAAGAAGGCTTCTTCTAAACAATGGAGGCCATTTTCTCAATGCTTTTGTGTAAGAAGAAAGGAATATTTAGCAGCTTGGTCCTTGTGAAATGCATGAGCAGTCGAATTTGATAAGGATAGATTCAGGAGAATCTTCCCTCACAAGTGAAGTATTTCATGATGATCTTCATGAGGGGGGCGTAGCTGGCTAAAAGATATGAGAAAGGGAAAATAGAAGGACATGACTCTCTATGCTCAGGCTTTAAAAAGGGCTTGTAATCATCTTAGTCCAAATGGCTTTGTTTAAACCATTTCTCACCAATATAGGGGATTTTAGTGGCCTTGGAGATGGATCTTGGAGAGAATTTGAAGTCAAGGCCTGCCAGCTGGAAATGCTTGTCTCAAAACCTCAAAGCGCAAAGGTGTGTCAAAGGAGAAAGGCTCTTTACTTCTTGCACCCTTTGACAAAAATATAAACACCCGATCTCATGGAAATTGAACAAGACTGATGGGTGGGCATTAACTTCTTCAGTGGAAATAGGCTCAAATATCTTATGCAATCCACTCCTACTATCCTTCCTGGGAGGCATCTTGTCTTGGATGCTCTCTTCAAAACCAAATTGCCTCAAAAAGGTTTTCAAGAATGTTTTCTCAAACAAAAAACTGGTCTTCTTTGTCAATCATTGTTTGACCAAGGAAAATTTGCCTCAAATGCTGTGTGAAATGTTTTCTTTGATATTAGGTTTTTTCTCCTTCCAAAACACTGTCTTTTCTCCCTTTGTGTGCCAATCAACCAATATTTATAATGACAAGCGCACAGTCAAAGAAAAGGTACACACAGTCAAAGGGTCACTGTGTTTGGGTAAGGTCACCAAGCTCTTTGTGTTTTGGTGTGAGCACAAATAGACTTGTAGCAGACAAACACCCCTCCTAATAAAAAAACTACTCTTGTATTCACTATTCCTCACCCACAGTTAGACAGAAAACCTCCAAACTGATTTAAGTAACTTCACTTACTAATTCTGCTTCATGGAACAAAAGAGAAAACACTGTTTTTTGCCTTTTTCCACACAGAGAGGACTTTTTGAAATGACAAAACAATTATACCATGATCACTACTGTTTGAAATTAGGCCCACTATTTCACTTTTCAAACCCTGTCTTTCCTCCCTTTAAACAATGCCTCTACCTTTAAACAATGTTTTGAGGGCAGTTTATTGGGTCTTTTGTCATCAATAAAAACCCACCACTTTCCCTATGTCAGCTTGAGCAATCATAAACCACAGAAAATCTCGATTTTTAAACACAAGATCAAACCTCCTTATGTTCACTATCTCTTACCCACAGTTAGACAGAACACCTCTAAATTTTATTAACAACTTTACTCATTAAAGTCTGTTTCATGGACAAAGATGGCAGCACTGATATTGCTTTTCACCACTACAACAGAGCTGATAGAGTTTATGGTTTTGCCTTATCTTGAGGGTAGCTTTAGGTTCTTCGAAATTAATGAATTAATCCACTAACCCCCACTGCAACAAACTTCTTCAACACATTTAACACATCACCTTGATTCACACCGAAGGTTTCATTTTTTCACCATCATTTAGTCTTTGAAAAATGCAGCATTGATCACCCTTTAGAAATTTGAATATACCAAGGAGGCACATAAATACCTTGAAAATCAATGGCAGTCGTTGTTTGAGGGGTTTGAGTAGCTTTCAAAGCATTTTGGAGGCGTTTTGATGGTTTGAAACAAGCGCGACACATTTACTATGGAAGGCGCCGCGCAAAGAGAAATTGTCGGGTCACTGACGGGCAGTCGTGACCAGCGCCTACAGGTGCACCGCGCAGTAGTGAAATCCTTTGAAGAAACTTCGCCTGAATGCGTCGCACAACTCTACAGGCGCACCGCACAGTCTTTAAGCCCAAAAATCTGTGAATTTTTCTCAAAAACTCGTTCTCCAGTCTAGTGAATAGCAAGAGGGGATCGATGCCTTGTGTTTTGAGAATGTCAAATGGCTTGCAATGGTCTCCTTATTCTCTTTTGAATGCAAAAATCCAACTACCCTTAAGTTTGATTTGTGAGGGTTTTGAAGGCTCCTTTCTTTAAAACCACTACCTTTGTTTATTTGAAAACAAAACCACAGTGATTTTGAACGTGCTATAAGGGGCCCATACTTTTAAATAATGTTGGAAAAAAGGCTGTGCATGCTACCTAGCCAGTTTTGGTAGATATGACTCTTTCCTCTTGTAATAAAATCATCCAAGGGTCAAACTCTTTTCACTGTGTTTTATTATTAGAAAAGGAAACTCTACCACTGCCGACCCTTTAAGACATCTTCAAAATGGGAAATCTGCTCAAAACATACCAATGAGTGGTGAAGAATCTTTTGCCATATTCCAAGGAGATGACCTATCTCTTTAAAACTTGATTGACAGCTTCTATTCCCTATGATCATACCTGCTTGTGAGAGGGAAAATGGCTCAAATCCATATAGGGATTGTAGATGTATCCTCCAAATGATGCTTTTATTTGACTGTGGGTGAGGGCTAGTTGTATTCACTTAGGCTTTATTATCCTCTATCCATCAAGAGGACACTTCTTCTGAAAAATTCTTCTCTACTCAAACTGCAACAGCAAGGTACCTTTGGCCTATTTTCATAAGGAGAATGCCTTCATTTGCAACAGTGGCATGCATTACTGGCTTTGAATATTGTTCCAGAATTTTGAAACTCATGCCATAATCCTTCTTACATATTTATGAGCTTGTATGTTCAGTTGTACTACCCCTTGGGAAAACTAAACTCAAGTTGCCTCTGTCCTTTATGATGAGTTTGTTGAAAGGAATTTTTCATGAATAGGAAGAACATGATATTTTGAAAAACAATTATCATTCTTTGGCCTATGTCTAACCCAGCTGATTTCAACTCCTTTTCACTTCTGTTTTGTTTAAAGGAACAGAGATTAAATGTTGATCCTGCTTATCAAGGAGATGGGTCTTTGTAACTTTTAAGGAATTTATACCTCTCAGCAAGGTTTGTTCATTTCTTGGCTTCAGACTGTCTTTGAAAGAGAATCTATAATAGGAGACAAGTCAGCTTCTTTGATATTTTATAGCACTCATGCTTTTCCTTTTTTTTTGAAATGATTGCTCTTTTCAGAAGCTTTCAACTATCTTCTGATGCTCTTACCTTTTGTCTCTTAATCAATGAAACCCTGAAATCAATCACTGCTTTGGCCCTCTGCTTATAGATGAAGGAGGCCTATTTTGACAAATGCCTGATTTCCTTCCAACTTCTGTCTCAATCAAAAGAAGAATGTTTGATGAACCTACTGATAGTGGTTTCCCTTACATATGTTGGCAGAAGTTAGTTAGAGGCTAAGACTGTTGGATTCCTTTGGCCATCTGCTCAATAATATTTCTCCATCGATGATCAACTCATTAGCTTCATATTGTAACTCAATAATAAGGGGGCTTAAGCAAAAATCTTTGAAAAGCACCACTTCTTGGCCTTTTCCTTTAATCATCATTTTATTTCAAAAACCCTTAGTTGTTGTCTCACTATACTTCAAAATTTGTCTTACAGTCAGTGCAATTCTTAAAATCAAACTTTGTCCATTGGCCCTCTACTTATAGATGAAGGAGGCGCTCTTAACCCTCTACTTATAAAATGAAGGAGGTTCTTCAATCTCCAATCCCTTTTCTTATAGATGAAGGAGGTTTTTTAGTATTACCATTTGATCAGCTTTTGACAGTGTTATTTTTCCTTTCACTGTACTTTCATGCTTTGACTGTGATCGCAGGAGCTTAATGAAAAAACTCTCTGTCCTGTAGCCACATCCCAGGCTCAAAATCACATGAGAAGAAATTTTCTTCTCATGTGGAACCAAACACTGTCTCCTGGGAATTTTGGTGTACTTCTGTTCTTGAAAGATCCATTAAAACACTGTAAAACCACCTAAAATCAGTTTGACCTATGGTACATGTATAGCTGAGACTTAAGGGTTTATGAGTGGCATGACCTAGGGTTGTAACCAAATTTATTTGCAGAATGGGAAGGTCTGTTATGACTAGTCTACATCAGATAGAGGTTCTTTGGCTTCAGGATAGTTTGCCAAGGGAGAAATACCTAAAGCGCCACTACCTAACTTAGGGGAGACTTCTTTGGACAGATTTGGATTTTTTCTTTGGAGCTGATGGGAAAACTAGTATGGCTGAAGGTAGATAGGGCTTGATAATGAGGTTCATCTTGTGATGGGTGGATTGAAAAAGGTAGGAGGGAAAAAAAATGTTTATGGGTGTTTTCCAGCTTGCAAATTTGACAAATTTTTAGATCAACTGCTAGAAAACTTGACTGTTATAACTAGTCATCACCATTTAGAGAAAAATAATGATGACTAACACTATGTACACAAAATATGCAAAAATGACTCATTCATAATATTTTTTAGGATACAACCCATTTCTGGGTTGATCTAGAGGATGACCTTTATAGTCAATAAGCTCATAGGCCCCATTCCGTAAAACACGTTTAACAATGTAGGCCCCATGCCGCATGGGTTGAAATTTTCCTCCCCCTAGATTATCATGAACTTGGTCGTACAGGAGGATGAGTCCTCCCTCTATGAAGGAACAAGGGGAACCTGACTAGTCAAAGTGAGCTTTGACCTGCTTTTTCTGTGCTTTAATGACCAGAGTATCAAAGTGACGAGTTTCATCAAGCCTCTCCAGATAGAGAAGACACTCTTCTTCTAGTGAAGTGTTTGGCAGCAATTCAACAACCAACTTGAGCGAAGGTATTTCACACTCAATCGTAAGGGTAGCTTCTAGACCATAAACAAGATGAAATGGAGTGAATCCGGTCACATCCTTAACTGAGGTTTGGTACGCCCAAAGAGCCAAAAATAACATGAGATGCCATTTTGATTTGTGCATCCAAATCATACGTTGAAGCATGGTGACAAGAACTTTATTCATGGCTTCAACCTAGCCATTGGCCTGAGGATAATATGGCGTTGAGATGTCGTGATGCAAACCCAACTTAGAAGTCAACTCCGCCACCATATAATGCCGAAAATGAGAACCATGATCGGTAACATTGGCTTGAGGGACACCAAACCTAGAAATGATTTGATTGAATATGAACTAAGTTGTTGTCTTACCATCAGCCATGAGTGTAGGCATTGCTTCGGCCCATTTGGTGAAGTAGTCAATGGCTATGATGATATAAGCATGCCCCCCATCTGAGTGAGGGTTACACGTCATAAAATTGATGTCCACTTTGAAAAGGGACCAACGGTAATGACAGGGTGCAGATGTGAAGGCGGTCGGTGCATCTTGCACTGATAGATCTGGTAGTCATGGCATTTATGAAGAGCGAAAATGCACTCCTTAAAGATGGTGGGCCAGAAATACCCAGAACGAAGAATTTTCTGTACAGTAGCATAACCAGAAATGTGACTGCCACAGGTGTGACTATGACAGTCATTCAGGGTTTTCTTAGCCTCCTCGAGAGTCAAACACCGGTGGAGAATGGAATCAACTCCGATGCAATAGAGTGTATCTTTGACTATATGATAAGGTTGCGATTGATGGCGGATGCATTAGTGAGCATCCTTTGTCAACTCAGATCTGAAGGTAGAAGTCTGAAGATATACGATGATATCAACATACCAAGGGTCGAGGGTGCTAATCAGAAAAAGCATATCATCTAGAATGTATTCTTCAGAACCAAACATAGCAGAATCAGAGGGGAGGGAGAAGATTAGATCGACAAAAACTAATGATTTATTTGACGGCAGTAACAAATTACAAATCAAACTCTTGGAGGATGACAATCCACTTCGAGTACTTGCCCCCCAACAATTTTCTAGACAATATATAAGTCATAGGGTTGCAGTTAGAAATCACAGTCACTGTACACAATAGGATGTAATGACGAAAACATTAAACTGCTTGAACCGTAGCCAATGCCAACTTCTCGACATGTGCATAGTGTGTTTCAGTATCGAGAAGGTTACAAGATAGATATTAAATAACATGCTCCTCACCGTCATCATCGTCTTGTAACAAAACCATGACAATCGTGTTGAAAGCAGCGACTAAATAGAGGGAAAAATTGCGATGATAATTAAGAGGATGAGACAGAGGAGCATTAACAAGAAATGTCTTCAATGCATCGAAAGACTTCTAGGCAATCTCATCCCAAAGGAATGGGATGCCCTGATTAATTAATCATGTGAATATTTTAGCCACATCAACATAGTTAGGTATAAAACGGTGCAAAAAATTAGCCTTCCCCTATAGACTCTACCGCTAATGTAATGAGGATGGAGAGGAAAAATTAATGATAGCCTCAAATTTGAGAAAATAGATGCAAATCCTATCTTTGGAAACAATAAACCCTACGAGTCTACTAGAATCGACGTAGAAGACGCACTTATGCGGATTTAGCCAGATGTTGTAGTGTCGACAGCGAAGGAAAATCTGACGAAGATGGTCAGGGTGGTCCTTACACTTAGCTGAATGAGCCAGAAGATCATCCAGATAAGGCTAAAAAATGTGCTTAATATCGTGAAAATCATATGACATTGCTCGTTGAAACATAGCCCCAACATTTTTCAAGCCGAAATGGAGCCTTTTGTACGCGAAAGTACCCCAAGGACAGATAAAGGCAATCTTATGTTGATCGGTCGGGAGAATGTTAATCTGGTTATAGCTAAAAAATACATCCATAAGGGAAAAAATATCATTCCCCGCACATCCATTAATGATTTGATCAATAAAGGGAGTAGGATAATTATCCTTGGGACAGGCTCAGTTTATGTCATGATAATCAACACAGACTCGAATGGTACCCTATTTATTATCTATAGGGAAAATATTAGACACCCATTATGTCAAGGGAATTGAATGGATAAAACCAACTTTGAGTAGTTTTTCAACTTCACCCTTAATGGCAGCAGCCTTTCTATGGTGCACAGGATGAACACGCTAGCGAACAGGCTTCGCACCAGGATAGGTAGGGATCTCATGCACCATTATACTGGGATTGATGCCATACATCTCTTCATAATTCCATGCAAAGACGTCACTGAACTCACGGAAAATGCTAGTATAAACCTGAACTTCATATGAAGAACAGGTGACCTCGATATGGATGTTCTCGACAATTCCCAGTTTCACGGAAATGTCGATAGGCATCGTTTGTATGATATTACTCAAGTTACCCTCCGTAAAAAATTCATGTGTCAGAATAGGAATTTTAAGCGGAGGAGAAGGAAACTGAGGTGCAAACCTCTCAAGACATGTATACATGGCCTCGAGGCCAGGCATGAATGACGAACGATGATGACTATCGTCCCACGGGGGATCCTTGAGACACATAGTTTCCATGATGGCTTCATCGGAGGGAAATATCTCTTTCAGGGGATTGGGCAAATCTGAACCATCGAGTGAAGGGGATTGAGAATAAGTGTCAAGAGACATTTCCAAAGGAGCATGATCAGGAGGTGGAGACTCCGAAGCCAAAATAAGTTCACAACAGTCAATCTCGATTGGACTTAACGACATTGAATCTCCAAAAGAATCGATCATTTCAGGCGAAGGTGTTACACTGAAAATTGTCACCTTGACATTTTACCATGAGTATGAGCTTATCATTACTCATACTTTCTCCTTTTGCAAGTCCAATATACCAGCTCCTCATGTCAAGCTTCAAAATCAGAGAAAAATCCCTAAAATTCCCTAAGAATTGGTATCGCACTTTCTCTATGCATTCCCTGCGGTCCCGCACCTAAATCTCAGCCTGCCTGCGGAACCATACCGCACGTTCTTTGTGTAATGGGTGCGGACCTCTGTAAAACATAAAAAGGCGAGAAAATGAAGATAAAAAGATGAATTCCAGGTGAATTCTAGAAGATTCTAGACGGGAATTTTCGGGAATGGATACGCTTTGAAGAGGTTCATGCATCCCTCACTTAATGGAGCTAACCCCTTGATGTAAGGAGCTTATCCCTTTGAAGGAGGAATCTATCCCTTCATATTTGGAACTAGAAACCTCCTCTCTTTCACTATAAAAAGAGGCCTTGGGTAGCCTCAAGGGGAGTTCAAGCTTATGAGATTTGAAGTTAAATGCTGTTGAGATTCAGACTTAGTTAACTAAGACTTTCTGTGAGGTTAAATCACTCATCTCCATTTGTCTTAGTTTAAAGAGTGCAATGCTTGTCAAAGTAGAGGAGATTCCTGCTTCGGACCCCGGGAGGACCTGCACAACATCAAGGCATAGGTTGTAAAGGTTTTATATCTTTGAAATTAATACAAATATACTCATTTCTCTCATTAAACTGTCAATTCATGGTTTATTTCATAAATTCCTTGATCATTATGATAAGTATGATTTGTAATAATGCCTATACAGGTGCTGCTTAATATTTTTTCTTGTTTGTGATTGCAGATATACGAGGAACGTTCTTTCAGTGCACGGGAAGGACTTCAACAAAATCAAGCAAGCGTTGGACATAAGGTAGGCATTACACCCGTATAGTGTTTTTTATAAATCTTATATGCTTAGAGAGAGATTAGTATAATTGGATGTTTGTTGCTAGTTACCTTTTGTACTAGATAGATCGGTCTTGTCCGCAAGACAGATTAATCTACACAACAAAATGGCGACTCCACTGGGGAAGAACTTGTTTGTTCTTGGTTATCTTTGATTTTTGACTTGAGAAAACGTTTTTTTCTGGTTTTTGATTGATTCACATCTGTCTGGGTACTTTAGATTTTTTCTGTTTTTGAAAATTTAGAAGTGTTTTGAGTTTTTCTATAATTTTTTGCTAGGACCGCACTCTGCATAACTTTGATAGTGCGGGCAGTTTCGCACGTTCTTTACAGAACACAGTGCGGGACCGCACCTGTCAACACTGCTTACATGCGGACCCTGTAAAAATTTTAGAAAATTTCTAGGTTTCTTTTTCTGGTTAATTTTTAGATCTTTGGTTTCTGCCCAGACTGGTTATTGTGTCTATCAAGAATTCATTGTGAATGAACTCCAACTGTGTTAGTATTTTGATGATTTTCTAGAAGACTTTGCCAATTGGATTATTTTTCCTGCTTGGTCTTTGTAGTGATTCAAACTTTTGACAATTTGCAGTATCTCAGATTACATTGATCTCTTTTTGTCTTTTGAATCCGACCTGATTTTGGAAACATCCTATGTTGAGAAATTAAGCCTTTTGATTTCTTTGCAAATCTTCGAAAGAACTTGCTTCAAAGTTTTGAATTTCATTTATTCTTTGAGTGTTTTTTGATCTGTTTGTTATCTGAACGAATAGATTCTTAGTTTGCTGAACAACTAAGAGAAACATTCATAAAAAAAACTCTAAAAAGCTTTTACTCAATTTAGATTAGTTCTTAAGATTAGTCTTTGTAGTTTTGAATAGTTTTAATTTTTGTAGATTTCTTTCGAAAGAGAATTGTTTTGTAGCTTCTTGTTTGGAAAAGAAAAGAGTTTTTCTTGTGAGCTTTGATAGTTTATTGAAAAGACAAAATAGTTTCTTTCAATTAGTTTTCATGTTTGAAGAAGGAATTTAAAGGTTGCATTCCCTAACTCTTCTTTAGATAGAAAGTTCATTGAAAGAAAAAAGAATTGAATATCATCATAGGTGCACTTTAGTGTTTTTGGAAGTCGAGTCTTCACATCATACAAAGTTTCATTTCCACACCCATTGACTTAAGAAACAGCTCTTAAAAGTAACGCTTAAATAAAATTCATCTAGTAATCTTTTTATTTCTAGGGCTCTCATCACCAACATAGCTTAGGCTAGTATCTTGGATTAGGGAGTAATTAACTCTCCAAGATAGATAAAACAAACAAGTAGATATATCTTGCGGTAGGAAGAATTCCAGTTGTTGCATGTATGCTCTGGGAAGCTCCTCTTAAAGCATTTAAGCACGAGATCATATCTGAACCAGTGGGGTAATCAATCCTTCCTCATTGGGAACGATAGAAGATATACACGTATTAAAAAAGGTAAACCTCGAATAGACCATTGTCGAGGAGCCAGGGGTCACTTGTCGGTAAACCTTGGATTCTGTTCAAGGAGCCTTCAAGGGGATTGAGCTTTGTTACTCTGCCCTTGCGTGTGTGTCGGATCGTAGACTGTTCCCCCAGGTATATTTGTTTCAGTTGGTAACCTCAGAGGCCATAATCTTTAGGATTCTTTCCTAAGGTGACGGTGGAGGGAAGATCCCACTGTACCTGGAACAGACGTCGACTAGACTCACTTGGACTCTCTGGGGGGGTTCTCTTCACTCGAGATGGTTATGTGAAGAAACTTGTGCCAGTCTGTTTCATTAAGCAGGTTGTCGGGGTAACTGTTCCAACCGCCCTTTTCGTATTAAAACTCTACTAAGTTGGATTTCATCACCAACTAGTGATTTTAGTACGGAAAGTTACTTGTTTGTGTGTGGTTTGAACTCTTAGATTTTTTAAGCGAGTGGTTCAATTGTTTGTTTCTTAGAGACTTTAGGTGTTTTCATTGAAATTTTTCTTTGTTTGCGTGTGATTAGATAATTTTTCATCGTGGCGGAATTGCCGAGACAATCCCGGAGAATACAAGGGAAACCCCCTGAATTTACACCAGGTCATCTTGAAGGGCTTCGAGCTCTGGTACCACACAGTAGCCGTAGACTTAGATCAACAGAATTTGAAACCTCTGCTATTGTAATACATCATGATCATCAAATTCCTACAACAGAATATATTCAAGAACCGATTTCAGTTTCCAAAGTTACTGAAAATATTTCTCCTTCTGGTGAATTATCTGACGAACCTGAAATCTCTAAACCTGAAACTGAATCTTCTGTGTTAGAAACTTCCTTAGGATTTATCTCACCAACTTCTAGCGATCCAGGTTCACCTAGGGTAAGAAATATAGTTATTGAAAATCTTCCCTCTGGACTTATTTCTATAGAAGAACTTACTAATCCAGACGAAGATATATCTCTTCCCAACTCCCCTCAATCGTTAAATCTTAGGGAGTGTGAATCTATTTTCTACAGCCCCATTTGAACTAATCCCTGGTATCTATCTTTAACTTATTTTTTAGAGAATCCGGGTCTTGCTTTTTATCCACCTTGAGTTCCTTTTCATCCTACACCCAGAGGTTATTATCCGTCATCTATTATGGCTGGAGAGTCATCCATGTTTTCGCAAATGCCTGAATCTTTTTTACATGGTGGTCCTTCTGTTCCTTCGGGATATCAGTCTTTGTCTGGTACTTTCTCAGGAGCAGCTCCTCAACCTATCGAAAATGTGTTATCATCTGGTCTTAGTGGACTTAAAATTGAAACGTCGAATGCAGAGCAAGTTTATATGATGTCTGGTAATATTCCTAATCCTCAAGCTCAAGGCAGTCAGTTTCCTTCTGGGGGTCAACCTCAGGGAACTCAGTTACTGCCTAGGGGGCAGCCTCAGGGTAGTCAATTACCGCCTGGGGGGCAACCTCAAGGTAGTCAGTTACCACCCGGGGCACAACCTCAAGGTAGCTTTTTCCTAGGACAACCTGTGGATCCATATTATTTTGGGGGGCAACCCCAAGGACAGTACATACCTCAGGGTTACCAACCTCAAGGACAGTACATTCCTCAAGGTCAACCCCAAACTCAATATGCTCCTCAGGGTCCTCAACAACCCCAACTTCAATACGTGCCTCAAGGTTATCAACCTCAAGGGCAGTACCCAATGCAAGGTTACCAACAGCCTTCTGGTCAACCATCTGTTCAAGGAGCCGGAACTTTACCTTATTATCAACCCTACATTCAACCAGGTTTTGGTCCTTACGTTCAACCTTCTACGGGACAATACCCCGGAATGATGGTGTGGGATCCGTCCCAATATCAACAGCCTTTGCAGCCTAATGTGCAGTTACCTTATCAACCTGGTCAACCTTTGGTTTCTGGTTCAACCCAGCAGCCTGTTCAGCCAGCTATTCAAACTCCTGCACCTAGTTCAGTTCAGCAGGCTGGGCCTAGTACACCTCAGACTCCGCCCCAAACTGCTGCAACTGCCGCAACGCCTGTTCAACCTGTCACACCTATTTCTGGAGTATCTGTAGCCCCGAGTTCGGCTATCCCTGTATCCGTGCAAATCCCTCAAGTCTCTGTACCTCAGTCAGGACCCTCAGTTCAGACCACAGTTCAGATGCCTGCAGGACAAGCCGGTACAAGTACAGTTGTTACGAGTCAACCTCAATTTACTTATCAACCGTACCAGGGACAGCCGCAATTCGATCCCTATGTACAGAATCCAAGCTATCAACCATACCCTGGTTATACTTATCAACAACCTCAGTATGGTCCGATTCATCCTGGTTATCCAGGAGGTTATACGATACCTAATGCTAATCCGATTCCTAGTTATCCTGGGTATCCGCCTCCTGGATCTGCTTTGGCTTCTCAAGGTTTTCGTGACCCTAACCATCAATTACCGTTCATCGCAACTTTGGACTTACCTGATTTGACGCGCCTTACAAATGATCCTATTTTTTATTATCAGAATTGGCCGCCAATGCCTCATAAGTTGCCCAGTGATATACCAAAATTTGAAGGTAAGTCAGGAGAGGATCCATCAAATCATGTTATGACTTATCACCTTTGGTGTGCATCTAATTCGATTATTGATGATTCGATTCGCTTACGTCTTTTCCAAAGAACCCTCATAGGACTTGCAGCCAAATGGTACATTGAGTTGCCACGAGGCTCGTTTCATAATTTCAGTCAGCTAGCAACATCTTTCTTAACTCATTTCCAGTTGCCTGTCAGATACGACAATGGCACAAAATTATTAACTTCGCTAAAACAATCTACGTCCACGTATATTTCTGATCATATCCATGAGTGGCGACGTAGACGACGTTTAGTGAAAGTTTATATTCCGGATCAAATTTTGGCAGAATGGTTTGTTAAATCATTATTGCCTAAAATCACTGAAGACGTAGCTAAGGCTGGTGTTGTTACTGAAGAGCAAGTAATTGCTCAGGCTCAGTACCTAGACCTCGTCTATACGCAGTCAGGTACTCTACATGAAAAAATTCCCGATCTTCCCAAACAAGGTCAAATAGCTGCTGCTCCTTCAGGGTCTCATGCCGCTGACGGTATGATTGGTACAATTAGTTCTAAAAGTAAGAAGAAATCCTCAAAGAATTCTTCTCCAATTATAACTTTACCTGATTCCCCGAAAGGAGAATCCTCTCAAGAAGTTTCTGCCGATATTCATGTCGTTGAAACATCTACGGCAAAATCAAAATCCGGTGGTAAAAAGAAAGGGAGGAATAAAAACAAGAAAAATTCGAAAGAGAAAACAGATAAAGAAGAATCCAATGATGAGAAACGTAAACCTCGCTATCCTTGCTTCATTTGTGAACAAGATCACTTCACAAAAGAATGTCCATATCGAGAAGAAGTTACGAAACTCATTAAAGGATCGCAACAACCTGCTGTCTTGAAGGATCTTTTTCCAGTTCAAGATAGTAAGATGATTGGTTCTTCCTCGACTACTTTAGAAGAGCCTATTATGATGATGTCTCATGTACGGATTGCGACGTGATCGCAAGATTACGGTTCTAAGAATCCCGTCGATGGCAAAGAAGGAGAGTCTTCTAATGCCTACGCATCAAATACAACTCCTCTTGTTTCCCGTCTGCTACAGATCGAGAAACAAAATCCAGACTTGATAATCAAACCGCCTGCTAAAGGTGTTCTTCGTAAATCAGCTTTCAATCCACATGCGAGAGCTGCTCAGAATTACAACATTGTTGAAGATTTAGCTGTTTCTCCTTCAGCAATGTCGGCTTTGGAAGTGTTGCAATCGTGTCCAGCACAGCGTAAATTATTATTGTCTGCCATAGGAGCTGTTGATGTTCAGGATTCTAACCTTATAATCTTCGATTTAGAAAATAGTACACCACGTCTTCCTCACCAAATGGCTTTCCAGATTCTAGTGTTAGTCAAAAACAGACCTATTTTTCGGACTGTGATTGATGAGGGAGCTTCAACGTGTATTATGTCGATTCAGTGTTGGAAATCTCTTGGTTCTCCTACACTTAATCAATCTCCGACGATTCTAAAAGCTTTTGATGGTCGAGGTTTTCAACCTTATGGTATTTTGCAGGATTTACCCATAGGGGTTGAAGGGAAAATCGTTAATCTAGATGTGGAAGTGGTTGATGCCCCTCTAGATTACAACCTTCTACTGGGTCGTAGTTGGTCTTATGCTATGACTGCTGTTGTCTCTTCGGTCTTTCGACTTATAAAATTTCCATATCAAGGAAAGATCGTAACAATAGATCAGTTAACCTATTTTTCGTCTAACCCAGCCTCTACAGAAACAATCCAACATGTTGGTAAAACGGCTATCCCTTATAAGGATGTTGGAGTAGGTTTGGTTAAAGATTCTGGTTTGCTAGGAACGTTTTCCTTTCCTCCTCCTAATGTATCGTCTTCTACTGCAACTATTCATATGATTTCGTCAGACACGGTTATGTTTGATGATACTTGGATTATTCCTTCAGAATCCGAGATAGATTCATTTGATGGCGCAATGCCTTTGAGTCCATTTGAAATTGCATACCAGACTGTACAGTCTTTTTCCAACCCCTCTTCAACCGAAACCGATCCAATGAATGGGATCCAAGAGGAATCGCTTTCTATTTCTAGTTCAGATGCAACAACATTTCCTGAAATTGTTCATACAGATGAGCAAATTCGTGAGTTTTTGTCTGTTGATGATTTACCATGGGAAGATCTCCATCACCAGTCTTCATTTTTACCTGAATTAGATCATTTTGAAAATGATTTCGCTTCAATTTTTACTGCTGAATATGCCAAGGAACCTCAGAATCCATTGCAAAATCCTGATTCTGAGTTAAATTTGGAAAATATATCTAGAACGGTTCCAATTGACATTTTAGTAAAACCAGGAATAATTGAAAACATTGATATAGGTGCTTGTTGTTCAGACGAAGAAATTCAGACTTATAAAGCCCTATTTCAAGAATCCCGTGACGTGTTTGCCTGGTCTTATGAAGAAATGCCAGGAATTGATCCATAAATCGTGGTTCATGAAATTAAGACTTATCCGGATGCTAAACCTGTTCGTCAACGATTACGTCAAATACATCCTAGAAAAGCTGCTGCTATAAAAACTGAAGTTGAAAAATTACTTCGAGCAGGATTCATTTATCCAATTCCCTTAATGGATTGGGTATCGAATATTGTTCCTGTCACTAAAAAACAAGGAACGATAAGAGTATGTATCGATTACAGGGATATTAATCGAGCGTGTCCAAAAGACAATTATCCAACTCCCTATATCGATCAGATAATCGACGATTGTGCTGGTAGTGAACTATTCTCCTTTATGGATGGTTTTTCCGGCTACAATCAAATAAACATACTCCCTGCAGATCAACCTAAAACAGCTTTCATTTGTCCATGGGGAACGCTTGCCTATTGTAAACTACCTTTTGGACTAAAGAACGCTGGAGCAACTTTTCAACGGGCGATGTCTTATGCATTTCATGACATTAAGCACATTGTTCAGCCATATCTCGATGATTTACCTGCTCATTCATTACGTAGGGCCGATCATCCCACTCATTTAAGAGCAATTTTTATGAGATGTCGGCATTATCGGATAAGGTTGAATCCGCATAAATGTGTTTTCTGCGTAGAATCCAGGTCAAGCATCGATTGTTGTTTCAAATCAGCATTTAAGGCTGATCCTTTTAAGGTTGTGCTTACTACAATTGTCTCCTTCGACATTGTCGCTTAACTCCAAAGCTCTGCGTGGAAAGCAAACTTTTTAATAATGATATTTATCTCAACTATGCCAGTCACATTGGGTTTTACCTTGCTTGTTGTTGAAACAAAGACATTCCATTTGTTGACGAGGGTCGATCGATCTTTTGATGCACTTAAACACTGCTGACCTTCCTACTATCCTTACGATTCCTCCCAACTACAACCAAGATTACATTTTGTATCTCACTGCTTCTCATTCCACCATTGGGATGGTACTAGTTCAGGAAGATGAATCT
This sequence comes from Pinus albicaulis, assembly GCA_034641835.2. Classification (NCBI taxonomy): domain Eukaryota; kingdom Viridiplantae; phylum Streptophyta; class Pinopsida; order Pinales; family Pinaceae; genus Pinus; species Pinus albicaulis. The sequence continues at coordinate 761,674,115 of CM076571.1, read as the reverse complement.
CACAATGAACATGTGATTTATTATCTTAGTCAAAATCTGCATTCGACTGAAATCAAATACACACATGTGGAGAAATTGGCCTTGGCAGCTGTTCAAGTTGTTCAACGTTTTAGACATTACATCTTGTTACGAAAAACCACGGTAATTTCTAATTGCAACCCTATGATGTATATTTTGACCAAACAATTGCTAGGGGGAAAATATTCCAAATGGATAGTTATCTTGCAGAATTTGACTTGAATTTGAAAATCCAAGCAAAGAAATCTTTGGTTTTATGAACCGATGTGTGATTTCCTCATCGATATTGAGACAATGCGTAAGAGTCCATTGCGGACGAATCTTTGTTTCTTATCAGTACACTTGATCCATGGTATGGGGATATTATTGTGTATCTCCAAACCCAATATTTTCGGCCTGACATTTCACGAACTCAGCGACGGAAAATATGCTTCCAATCCCAACAATATAATATCATTGGTGATACACTTTATCGACATGGAGCGGATTCTGTTTTCCGACGTTGTCTAACTCATGAAGAAGCTGAAAAGGTGTTAAATGACTGTCATTCTGGAGCATGTGGCGGTCATATTTCTGGGTATGCCACCGCCCAAAAGATATTGCGTGCAGGTTATTTCTGGCCAACATTATTCAAAGATTGCATTTATGTGGTTCGGAAATGCCACAACTGTCAAATTTTTGATCGAAACATGCGTGCGCCACCCGCTCCTCTTCACCCTATAATTGCTATTGGTCCTTTTGCAAAATGGGGTATCGATTTTATCACATGTAACCCTCACTCGGCCGGGGGGCATGCCTATATTATTCTCGCAGTAGATTATTTTACAAAATGGGCCGAGGCTTATGCTTCATATTCAAACACGTGCAAGACTGCTGCAACATTCGTATTTAATCACATAATTGCTAGGTTCGGTGTTCCTCAAGCTATTATTACAGATCATGGAAGTCATTTTCGGAACATCATGATGACTGAATTAACATAACAACTTGGCCTTCGCCACGATAGTTCCACTCCGTACTATCCACAAGCAAATGGTCTCGTTGAAGCCATTAATAAAGTTTTAGTCACCATGATAAAACGAATTATTGGTATTCACAAGACGAATTGGAATTCCATGTTATTTTCAGCGCTTTGGGCATATCGAACCTCGGTCAAAACATCAACAGGTTTCACTCCTTTTCAACTGGTCTACGGTTTAGAAGCTGTGCTGCCGATTTAATGCGAAATACCGTCACTAAAATTAGCCGTAGAATTACTTCCAGCTACGTCTGAAGAGGAAAAACGTTTCTTATACTTGGCTCAATTAGATGAGAATCGACAAAGTGCTGCAACAGCAAACGAGGCTCATGTTAAAAGGATAAAAGCTCAGCATGATAGAAATGTGACCCCTCGAAATTTTTCAGAAGGAGACCTAGTTTTACTTTATGATCAAGCTAATGACAAGCTAGGAGCTGGGAAATTCGTGCCTATGTGGCATGGTCCTTACATTGTGAAACGAAAGTTAGAAAAATGGGCCTATGAGTTAATAGATTTTGACGGTGTCCCTTTGGATAAACCCAGAAATGGACTTTATCTAAAGAGATATTATGCTTAAACGAGGTGTGGAGATTTTTGGTAGTTTAGATTTTCTTTACTGCTGGTGTGTTTTAGATTAGAAAAGTGTGCCTAGTTTAGAAGTGTGTTTTTGTCACTATGACTGCTTATCTGAGTTTTACTCTTGATATTGCAGATGTCAACGTCTCTTCAAACCTACATTGGTTTTGCTGATGGTGCTTGTCGTAGTACACGGAACATTTCTTCCGCAGCTTGGGTTATCTATTCACCCTCTGACGAGTTAGTATCCATGCATGGGGTAAGCCTTGGTCAAACAACAAATAACATTGCCGAATATAGTGCAGTGATTGAGTTATTATCTGAGTCCATGTCATTTGGAATTCGGATTTTGATTGTAAGGTTGGATTCTGAACTTGTTGTATTACAGCTTAACAGGGTTTATACCATTAGAAATCTGGTGTTATTACAGTTGTTTTTGAGAGTTCGTCTCTTGGAACGTGAGTTTGATTATATTGAATATCAGCATATTCCAAGACATTTAAATACATTAGCAGATTCGATTTCTTCTAGTATGATAAATAGACATTTGCAATAATTAAAAGCAGCAAAACAAACAACATTGTACACAAATAGTCGTCAAAATAGTGATATATATCATAGGAGTGTGTTCAAAAAATATACATCGTCTTCGATCATAGGTTGAAAACACCTTATGATCGGCAAAAATGATAATACAAAAGTACAAAAATTAGTCTATACGATCATCCCATCACTGATGATGATCTCGATAGGAAACAACTGCTCGGGCCACCCTGCATAGGAACCTCCTGAAAGGTCCTGGGACTCCAATCACATATCTTTGTAGCCTGAGAGGAATGTCATCTATACTGGTCTCTGGTATATCTAGAGTCAAACGCTCTAGATGATGCTCCAAATCAGTCAAAATCTCTACTGATTGGCCTGTTGGGGCTGGTGCGGGCGCAACTAGTTGTCTCCTCTCGAAAGGTTGGAGATGAGCTGGTCGTTGTGGACCCACATCTGTATTCAAAAACTTTTGGTTATTAGTTTTCTAAGATGATAAAAAATTAAAAAAAATTAGCACTTAGCAAATGTTGAAAAATAATTTTACCTGAATCATCCCACTGTTCCCCTGCCGGGAGAGACATCTCTCTATCACCGTGGAAATCCATCCTGGCATACGGAAAATCCTCTATAACAAAAAGTTGGCGATCCAGCCAACGAAAATATGAAGATGGGAATCGTACAATCTCAGTGCCCTCAATAGCATGACGGGCCATCAGCGCAGACCAACGAACCATTCTTGGTTCTCGAGGTCGACCGGTACCAACGACAATACTTTGTGGAGCTAATAGGAGGATCCTCTCCAAAGCAAAAGAAACGACGATGGATCCGTATCCAAAGTTTTTTAGTTTCCCGGTTTTTGCTCTGGTAAGTTGGCCTTTTATATTGGCCAACACAGCTTCACACCAGTTGAAGATGGTGCCGCAAAAACAGTCCACTGCAACACACATTTGGGAACCAGTAGCTACATGAAGCACGGCGCTCCCACACAGTTTGGTGATAGTGAATGCTATAACTTTCAATTCAGGACGGATGATATGTTTTATGTCAATCCTTTTGTCCCGAGGATTTGCCTGATCATTGCAAAATTCGAGTTGAAGACTAGCGACAGTCTGGCCACCTGGCCTAGTCCCAAACAAGGATACATGTTCGCCCCTCTTGGACAAACCAGTCAAAAAGTATATATCCTCCAGCTCAATTTCGAGCCGGTGGCCACCAATGAAGAAACATTGGTCCTCCACATGCCATCTGTCTACCAACCATGTTAAGAGTTCCACTTGTGCCCTCATGCCAGAGATGGCCCATAATTTGTATAAGCCGCATGCTTTTAATTCCCTTTGTGTGGGCAAATGAAGTATTGCAGCTTCATCCACTTCCTCATGCTCCCTTTCTCGCCAAATAAGCATCTTGTTAATCCTGCAACACAAAATAAGGCAAATTAGAATGATTTCATTTGAGAAATTTTGGCAGAAATTTGAGAAAACCGTGCTTTAAATTTAACCGCGCGGGTACCGCACCCGCTCTTTGTAAATAGAGCGTAGCTCTGCACGCGAGATGTGTGCCGGGTGCAGTACCCTCGATTTTTTCCCGTTCAGAAAAAATCGGGGTCCGCAGGTAACCTGTGTCCCGCCTGCGGACCCCGCGGGCGCATTTTTAAACCAATTTTTGCCCTAAAAAATCAAACTAAAGCCTAAAAATGAATTTTAAACGGATGAAAAACAAGGTAAGGAGGTCGTGGATTACCTGGGGCTGACGATTTTCGATTCCAACGGTCGAATTTTCCAGAATCTTCACGGGAACTTTTTTATCCAAAAGCTTTTAACTTTTCACTCTGCAACTGAACGGTAAAAATGAAATAGAAAAAGTCCTTTTTATAAGTTTTTTCGAATGAATGAATTTTTTATTTGTTTATTTTTCACTTTAAAAGGGTATTTTTTGAAAGCATTTTTACTTATCTTAAATAGGTATGTGTAATGTTTTGAGTTTTTGTGCAGAAACAGGATTTTTCAGGTGAAATGATCGTTTTTCAACAAAGAGCATAATTTTATCACTTTTTCGGACTCTTTAAAATTTTTTACGAAAAAGTGAAACCTTGGAGTCCTCTTTAAGCCCTTTTCAGACTCTCTAAATATGAAAAGATTGCCGAGTACTTGACTATTCGAACTCGTTAAAGTAAATGAACAGTCGTCCCTTCAGTATAAGTTTACCCCTTTTACGGATTGAAATGGACTATTTACGAAAAAGGTATACATTGACTAAATACGGTCAATAGAGTTCTCTCCCGCATTATTTTATCCTTTTTCGGGCTCGAGAGACTAAATTTACGAAAAAGAACACCCATGGAGTTTTCTTAAGTTTTTCTTCTGACTCCCTAAAACTGAAAAACACCGAGTTTCTCCTATATTGGACTCGTTAAAACTTAACAGTAAAGGACCTGTTTAATTTTCAACAGGAACGAACCACTCCTTCTTAGGGTTCGAATTTTAAACTAAGTTGGACTCATCCGAAGGATGAGCTTATAACCAAGCAAATGTTATCCTCCTCAAGCTTGTCAAAAATAAAGAGGTACTTGCCAGAAATGGTGGGGGAAAAGAGAGAAGAAATGGGCATGTTTGTTGTATTTTAATCTTTGAAAAATCAGTCGACTACTTTTGGACACGACACTTATATTCACCTGGGTTGGGAAATCTTTTGCCTAACAGTTAATCAAACCACATTGAAAGTTTTCAGCCGGTTTCTGGGTATTAGCTTTGGGTCAATTGTCACCAAGCCATCTGCAGTGTCGTTATGTGTCCAAGAGAACAGTTCAAATAAAACCATTCATCTGCAAAATATCTGTCATCCATTTTGACCATCCCTGAGTCAGTCCTTGCTAATATATTTTTGAAACTTGATCTATGATTTCGTGTTGTGGGCTTGCCTACAACAGATCGCTTTCTATCGACATCAGCACATTATCTAGGAAGTTGATCTAGAAATCATCAGTACCTTGAAATCTGCATGCCTTAATGGCAGGTTTCTCGCTTTCGACGACAGGTTGCATCATTGACCTTCGATCGAGTGATTTCGTGAGATGTTCGACTTCAACTCATTCATTCACATTTCATGGATTGTACTGAGTACTTTGAGAGCCATTGACATTACTGGTGGTTTCTCTCACACTTGTTAACAGTTCATATCATTGACTGGTAATCAAGTGGTTTCTACCATGTTCGACTTCGACACATTCATTCACATGGATAGAATCGTACTGGTTCGAGATGCGGAAATCAAGACCCTGGATCTAGTTTCCACCATCCAAGCTGCGAGGAATTTTGTTGTCATCTATACAGTAGACTATTGATAAACAGATGGCTGCGTCCATACTGTGTCTACATATATCTGTACTATGATGTATCCAAAATCATTCCTGTATCAGAACGATTTCAGTTAGTTTATAGTTAGTTTTTATCTGAGTATGGGAATGCCTACCTCAGTGATGACATATACGTGTATATATTTTGCATTGAATTTTTTTACAGGTACTGACTGGGGTGTCCACAGGATGATCTTTGAAATGATAAAGTACTGCACTCTTCATATATGACAGACTACAGCTTCATCTATTCCAGACTTTGCACTTTAGGGGGCAATTTGTTACACTGAAAATTGTCACCTTGACATTTTACCATGAGTATGAGCTTATCATTACTCATACTTCCTCCTTTTGCAAGTCCAATATACCAGCTCCTCATGTCAAGCTTCAAAATCAAAGAAAAATCCCTAAAATCCCCTAAAGAATTGGTATCGCACTTTCTCTATGCATTCCCTGCGGTCCCGCACCTAAATCTCAGCCTGCCTGCGGAACCATACCGCACGTTCTTTGTGTAATGGGTGCGGACCTCTGTAAAACATAAAAAGGTGAGAAAATGAAGATAAAAAGTGAATTCCAGGTGAATTCTAGAAGGTTCTAGACGGGAATTTTCGGGAATGGATACGCTTTGAAGCTGGTTCATGCATCCCTCACTTGATGGAGCTAACCCCTTGATGTAAGGAGCTTATCCCTTTGAAGGAGGACTCTATCCCTTCATATTTGGAACTAGAAACCTCCTCTCTTTCACTATAAAAAGAGGCCTTGGGTAGCCTCAAAGGGAGTTCAAGCTTATGAGATTTGAAGTTAAATGCTGTTGAGATTTAGACTTAGTTAACTAAGACTTTCTGTGAGGTTAAATCACTCATCTCCATTTGTCTTAGTTTAAAGAGTGCAATGCTTGTCAAAGTAGAGGAGATTCCTGCTTCGGACCCCGGGAGGACCTGCACAACATCAAGGCACAGGTTGTAAAGGTTTTCTATCTTTGAAATTAATACAAATATACTCATTTCTCTCATTAAACTGTCAATTCATGGTTTATTTCATAAATTCCTTGATCATTATGATAAGTATGATTTGTAATAATGTCTATACAGGTGCTGCTTAATATTTTTGCTTGTTTGTGATTGCAGATAATACGAGGAACGTTCTTTCAGTGCACGGGAAGGACTTCAACAAAATCAAGCAAGCGTTGGACATAAGGTAGGCCTTACACCCGTATAGTGTTTTTATAAATCTTATATGCTTAGAGAGAGATTAGTATAATTGGCTGTTTGTTGCTAGTTACCTTTTGTACTAGAGAGATCGGTCTTGTCCGCAAGACGGATTAATCTACACAACAGAAGGGATGATCCACAGGTCATCGGAACGAGAGATCATGTTAATCTGAACAGTGTTGGGTGGAGGAAGAGGAAAAATACCCATGAGGGTAGGATATTTGAAAAGACCTGGCCCCACGCTCTCGTAAGGTGTAGGAATTTGATCCACATATGGAATGTTTTCTTAGAAGAAGAAGAGAAGAACGAAAACTGATCAACAGTAACAATATTTCCTTCACGTGGAAATTTCAAAGCACGAAAGAGACTGTAAGTAATGAATAACATGGCATGATCCCAACTACGACTGAGGAGAAGATTGTAATTGAGCTTGGCATTAAATACTTCAACCTCGATATTGACCATCTTCCCTTCTAGAGTAATCAGTAAAATAGCGAGAACACCAAGAGGTTTAGATTCCCTTCCATTAAATGCTTCTAGAGCATTTGGAGATGAATTCAAAGTTGGAGAACCAATGGCATTCCAGTAGGCAGATGACATGATGCAGGTAGATGCATCCTCGTCCACAACGATGTGATGGATATTTAGTCCATTAATGCCAACTTGTATGATGAGCGTAAGCTGGTGTGGGAGACGTGGGATGAAATTATCCAAGTCGAAAGTGATAAGGTTGAATCAGAAGGATCAACCCTGTCGATCGTAGATAACAAAGCCTTCCATTGAGACAGACAAATCTGAAGTACTTCTAATGCAGACATTGCAGATGGCGCCTGAGCCAAATCCTCAACAATATTGTAATATTGAGTAGCAAGGGTGTTGGGATTGTAAGAAGACTTATGGAGTACACCTTTGGAAGGTGGTCGTACAACGGGCTCAGTACTAGGCCTTTGAATCTGAAGAGGTAAAAAAGTAGGAGTAGGAGGAGGACCATTAGAAATATCTTTCCCCGCTGCCTGACATGATTCGGTATAATATTTCAACCAGGTAGCGATAGAAACAAATGCAAAACCATTCATCATGAAGACCTGAGAGCCAAATGGGGCAGAGGACTGATGTTTCTCTACCATCTGGTTCTGCTGTGATGGAAAGGGTTCTTTGAGAACAACCATAGTTCCTTGGGTGCCTTTGAGCAATATACTCACTTCGGCCCATCGAGGACATCCTTGGTGTAGTGCTCTTCATCACAAATCAAGCAAGGATACTTTAGTTTACGCTGTGAACCATCATCAGCATGAGATTTTGAGAATTCTATTTCGGGGTATCGGATTTGGCCTTACCTTTAACCTTATTTTTTCCTTTGGAATTTTACCCACTAGATTTGCCTGAACAGCATTGACTTCTGCGGTTTTACTAGAGTTCGAGACCGAATGAGAAGTACTATCATTGGAAGGATGGGATTTTTGCTTCCCAGGATTCAAAGGAGGAGACTTCCAAGAAGTCTGAGACACGGAACCAATGATATCGTTGATCGATGGCGTCGTCGATGCTTTGGAAGTTCTAGGTCGAGGAGCATTAGGCAAGATATCATATAACATGCCAGACTGAGAGTACACAAGATCAAGGTACTGGGCATGAGAAATGGTTTTTTTTGTGGTTACACATGCCCCCATAGCTATTTCTTTAGCAATTTGATTGACAAATGAGGTGGTGAAACAATCAGTTAGAAGTTGATCAGGAATATCAAACTTGATCAAGCGATGGCGGCACCTCCATTCATGAATATGATCTGAGATATGAGTACCTTAGTCCCGTTTCAAGGATGTGAGGAGGTGCATCCTAGTCGCATACCAAACCAGTAACTGAAAATGCATGAGAAACAACATGGCTAAAGAGTTGAAATCTTGAAAGATGCAAAGGGATAATTCAATGTACCACTTTGCAGTGGCACTAGTAAGAGTCCGTTGGAAAATACAGATTTAGATGCAATCGTCAACCCAAGAGTTAGAGGAAAACCAAAGATGTTATTTCATAACGTGTGCTTGGGGGTCTTCTCCAGACTTGCCCTCAAAATTACGACAATCGCCAATAATTTTTGTTGGAACTCGAGGCCAATATGGATTATGAAGAATTGGATCATTTGTCAATTTTGACACATCACACAATTCCAATGTCATGAGAATGACAATTGAGGATTAAAAGGCACTGGAGGTCGTCGATAAGGACCAATTTTAACATTCCACCCAAGCTAGGAGAAATTATGCCCCCATATGTTTTGTCTCGGAGGATTTTGTCCATAGGGTTTATAAGCTAGATAGTTTTGCGCATTTTGGGGTTGAGGACTGGGATACCGATTCTAAGCATACCATTGACGTCCTTGCTGAGAAACATATGGATTCTACTATGGAATGTAAGCATTGCCTTCAGGTGGATTATACACCATCTAGGATTGATTTTGAGGGTAATAAGTAAAACCTTGGGGTGCACTATATACCTCCTGATATTGACCTTGAGGAGGGTAAGTAGCACCTTCAGGTTGAGTAGGTGGGACCTGCTAAGCAGGTTGAACGGGCTGCTGAGCTAGTTGAATAGTTTGAACCAACTCCTGAGCAAGTTGAGCAAGTTGAACCAACTACTAAGTGGGTTGAGTAGTTGGAATCGGCTATTGAGGCTGGGCAGGCTATCCCTGTGGAGTAGGTTGGCCTAGATACTAAGGGCCACCGGGTTGCCCTTGTGGGGTTGGTTCGATGGTTGTGATGGAAAATGTTGCCCCTGATAACCAGGTTGACCTGGAGTAGGACCGTAGGGTTGTCCTTGTTGTAAAAAATATTGGCCTTGCAGAAAGTAAGGCTACTGCTGTTGCACAAAAGGTTGTCCCTATGGTGGATACATTTTCCCCCCAGGAACATAAGATGCTCCTGGTTGAAATTGAGGTTGACCGAAAGGATGGTAGGGTTGTCCTTGTTGGACCAAAGGTTGACCCTATAAGGGTTACCCTTGTGGACCATAAGGTTGTCCCTGAGGACCAAAGGGTTGTCCCTACTGGATCAAAGGTTGTGCCTATAAGGGTTTTCCTTGTAGACCTGAGGGATGTCCCTGTATCAATGGCCCTTGATGAGGAACAGTTTTATAGGGCTCAGTCAGAGGTAGATAAACATCCTGACGAGGATCAAGAGGAGGAAAACAAAAGGGTTTACCGTAGACATCATAGTGATGGGGAGGATTGACAGGTGCTTGGGGCTGCTGAGAAGCCTGAAAGTTTTTCTAATGAACAGCCAAAAACTACTCATTGAAATTAAGGCCACCAGGTATAGAAATAGAAATTATAGCCGTACTAGAAGTAGGTGTGGTTTCCACATGGTGAGGTTGTTATCTACTCACAGTAAGCCTAACAAGCCATGTGGGATTAAGAAATATAGAACTACGAGTGTGAAAATATCCTAACGACTGAGTCATAACAACCGGTGCAGATGAAGCCACACAAATGGTTGGTCGTAACTGGATAGATGTAACAATGACCGATGAGCTAGGTGTCGAAGGTGACATTCCTAATGAAGGAAGGACCGAAATCCTTGCAGGATTCGATGTACTGGACTCTGCTATGGACACTACACTAGAAAAATATGACTCAAAGTATGATAATCGGGTGGAAGAGACATCGATTGAGGAGAAGGTTGACTAGAAACATGTGGGATATATTCTGGGAAAAGCTGATATTCCCTTGTAGAAATAGGTAGTTCTTCACTACTGACAGGATTGGAAGAATCCATGTCTGAAAAAGCTGTAAGATCGTCGAAAAGTCAACGAGGATAGGGAGGTAAAGCATAAGCTAAAAATTGTGACCCCGAAGTAAGAGGAGGGAATTCTTCCTCGATCCCAAAACCAGACCAAGCACCCTGAGATGGCCAATTGAACTCAACCGACTCTTTAGGAGGAGATCCCGGTAGCAAGAGGTAAGACAGTCGGGAGGATAGGCTGCCAAAACTCAATAGACCTAGTGGACTGAGGGGTTTCAAAAGAAATGTCAGGAAAAGAACTACCACTAGGAGGCAGTGAAGAAGATGACGAAACTGGTGGTTCCGCCACTGTGAAAATATTGCAACATAGGAAGGAAAACAATATAGCCTATTCAAGGCTTCAAGATCAAACTCTAAGGAACTACAAAAAAAAGCTAAGTAGAAAACTTTTAACGGGCATGTGATCGTGGGTATTTAATTTTACGACATTGAAACTGAATTTTGTTGTTTCATGTTTTAAGAGTCAAGAAACAGACAAAAGATGACTCTAGTCACTTTCAATTTTAAATGAGCATGAAAGGACAAGTGCTTGATGATCTCTTCACTTTTTAAGGAGTCACAAAAACATCGAAATGACTACTTAGGTAATCTAAGCAAGAGGGTGTACCAAGTTTCTGTGAACTGCCATATACACCTTGGTGATCAAATGAAAGAGAAATGACCAAGGACTTGACGTGTGTGCAGGTAGTCTCCTCGAATATTGTGTTCAGTGTATCACGGTTACAGGGTGGAAGACTCGGCTTCTTATGGATAAAGGATTTGAACCTATGAGGGTCTCCCTTTATATACGTGATGGTATGGGGAGAACAAGTCCATACTAGTGTTGTCTAAAGCTAGGTGGTGAACGACAACTACTACAACTACTAGGTTTAACGACATCGGAACACATAACTAGCCTAGAACTCTAAAAATGTTTGCATTAGGTTCCAATGCTTCCTTAGATTAATTGAATTGATTTTAAAGTTTATCTTGAATTAATGTTTGAGTTTCAAGGCCCTACCAAATTTGATCTCGAATTTCCTAAATGCTCACTACATGCAAAATAACACCATTTTCTGTTCGATGAATGCTAACTAAGAGAAGGATAGAGATCTTTTAGAAAGTAGCAGAAAATGAAATCATACGAAGAAGTCCACTAATGCATCTAATACAACCAAATGAAAAATCAAAAACTCTTTCCTAGTTTATGAAGCGCTAGTTATGAAAAAGAACTTTTCATTTCTGACGCGAACGAAATAATGTAATTTTTTTGTTTTTTGAATGAATGAAGCACATGATGCACTAATACATTAAAAATCAAATCAGACACTAGTTTTGAGCACTGCAAATGTAGAGATCTAAAATGAATGATTCAAAAGAAATATAGACATAAAAACACACTCAAACCAATGATGCACTCTTTCAAACAAATAGAAAGCTTTTAGAATGACCCAAACGAGCAATGTGATCTATTCTTGAAGTGATGAGAAGGAGAGTCAAATGGAAACCGAAGTGGTCATTCAACAAACCAAAAATGCAAAGGATCAAGAAAGACTAACACAATCGATAAGGGAATCAAACAGACAAAAATAAAAGACTTGAACTTCAAATAGAAGGTTGAGTGAACAAAAGACACCTAGAAACCCTAGGGCTATAAAATTCACCGCTAAGAGAATAGACAAATAGATGAGAAGAGAAAGCCTACAACAGTAAAAAAAAATTCCAAAAGACCAATTTCAAATCAAATAAATAACCCAGAGTCAAGAAAAACTGACCAAAAATTCAGCAAGAAGGTCAAACCAAATCCTACAGGATTCAGTGCGACTGTGAGGTGGTAATTTGTGCCAAACAGGGGTTGGCGCTACTGCAAAAAAAGAAACAAGCACCAATGGGAATGATTTTTCAAAGAAAACCAGCGCCAAGTTGGAAAATTATGGAAAAAGGGAAAAACCAGTGAGTAGAGGTAAATCTTGACACTCTAGAACTGAACAAGAGGAGTCCAAACAGTCAAGCAAGCCAAAAAAGACAGGCAAGTGATCAAACGACCGAAGTCAACTCGACAAGGAAAATTCCCAAGGAGCAACGAGACAAAAAACTCACACTGATCCCCAGTGGAGTCACCAAATTTTTGTGTAAGTAAATCCTCTCCGCATATAGAGACTATCCCTCTAGCCCTAGTGTGGGTCTAGAAAAAAGGGAACAAGCTAATGTGTAGGTTCCTAGTTAATGAATGAAATAGGTTGGGATAGATTGTCCTACTTTTAGTCCAACACAATTATCGCAACTGTAGCAGTTGTTACACAGTAATTTGTCACCATCCCTGCAATCCTCATCCCGCACATTGGAGGGCTTATTTTGTGACCTGTGAGCAGTGATATAACTTGAAAATACTTTCATGGTATTCCCCTGAACATGTACTTTCATCCCCTTGAAGACATCTCCTTGTGAAAAACCCTTAAAATGGACCTTTTTGCATTGGCACGAGTAGCCAGTTTAGTACCCGTGCCAATGGGGAAAATCCTTCAAAGAGGTCGCGCCAATTGGCGCTCTGTCCCAGAGTCGCACTCCCGCCAGCCAATTTAAGCAGTTTTTTTAAAAATAATTAGCGGAAGTTTCGTCCTAACAAATTCCTGGACTGCTATCTATCTTGAGTTGGGAGGTTTGGCTATGGATTTCCATAGAGAGGAAGTGTTTTTCCACCTCTCATGGAAGCTTCCTTGATGATAGGGCCAATCCCATTATTATAGGGATCCCAACTCCCCTTCCTCCATCTATAAAAGCTTGCTCATCTCCATTGCAAGCTAGTCTTCAAGTTCCCAAATTCCCAAGAGCCTTATGCTGAAAGAGCCTTGATTATTCCCCTAAGGCCAAATTCAAGCAAGGAGACCATTGTCAAGATCCGAAGAGAGAGGTTTGTCCCATCCTTGACAGGATTTTTGAGACGTGTTCTGCTGGCGACCCTCCGAAGGAGAATTCAGCATCAAAACTTGGTTGTAATTTTCCTTTGATTGATTAATAATAAGAGAATATTGGTTATGGTTCCACTCTTTTGTTGTTTATAATGATGAGTTATGTCCTTTCTGACTGACATATAGTTGCATATACTGGATTTTACGCTTGCGTTTGTTTTTTTTCTTGCGTGTGTAGGTGTCCATCACGGAGATCGCGGGGATCGTGATCTGCCTGAGCTAAGGAATGGGAGCACTACCTCTTCTACAAGAAAAAACGTTGGATTCCAGGTAAGCCTTCATCGCTAGTTGGTTTATTCGCAATTAGGAACCTGCACCATAGCATGAACGATTGTTGCTAGACCCGGTCTGGGCTAGTAGGGATCGCCTTTGTCCGCAGAGGGGATTTACCTCCACAACAATTTGGCGACTCCACTGGGGAGCGTTAGCTTGTTATCCTTCATTTTATAAGCTACAGAAAGAGCCTTAAGTTGGCTATATAGCCTTCGAAATGCTTTTTCTCTGCAATTACGAAGTAGATCAAAGCTGCTTCAGTCAATATCTGGTTTAGTTTGTAAAATAAACACTTGGAGCACTGTCTTGTCTTTTCGGTTGATTCTTGATTCTTCTTGCTTGATCAACTCTTTTGGGCTAGTTCTTTCTATGAATTTGGGTTTTTGAAAACTCCAAACATCACTGGTCTAATCTTGGATTGCTTATTTTTTATTTTGGCATAGCAAACTTGACTGGCGCATTTTTTAGCGTGACATTCGCGCCAATTGGTGCTAGTTGTCAATGTATTACCCGCACCAATTCTGATATGGCGCTAGTTTGCTAGGGTTTGCTTGATTTTGAGCTTTCTGAGCCTGATCTATGATTTTGGTTTCATTTTTTCGACTGCTTGAGTGTTTTGGAGCCTTGATTGACTGACTGTTACCTTCGTCCTTTGGTTGTTTGCCCATTTCCATCAATTTTGCATTCTAGCCCTAGGTCATCTAGGTGCTATTGTGTGTCGAGCCTTCCTTGGGAGTCTTTGGTTTCTATCGGTTCAGTCAACCTTGTGATTGCTTCTTTGCATTCGTTCGGTGCTTTTCTATTGTCTCATCGCGTTGTTTGAGTGATTGTTTCTTTTTCCATTCAAATTCCGCCTTGTCTCGTTTGGGGCCTAGATTACACGGCTCATTTGAGTCTTTGGGATTCTTTTCGTTTTGAGGGACTTTTGGTCGATTTGAGGTCTGATTGTGATTTCTATTGAGTGAAATTTGTTTGTTTTTTCTCTCTTATCATCATTTCTCGAATCGATTTTGCATTAGTTTTCAATTTTAAGTGCACTCTGCTCTGAAATATTGAAAATATAAAAAAAAAAAATCTCTTTTGCTTTTCATTAGTTAATGTGAATTAGATCTTTTCGATGTTATTAGTGATTGGTAACCTTGAACGAAAATCTTTTTAGTTTTCATTAGCTGCATCAGAGACATCATTGGTTGTTTTCTATTCATTTCGTTATTGTGTGAAAAGATCTCAACTCTCTCATAAATAGCTTTCATCGAATGAAATGATATACTGTGGAATATAGAGTGAATTTAGGAGATTTTGAGTCATTACATTCGCTAGGGCCTGAAAACTGAAACTTAATTGAAGATAAACATTAAAATTTACTCAATTTACACTAAGGTAGCATTGAAATCTAACGAAACACATTTAGTGGTCTAGGCTAGAGATGTGTTCCAGCGTCTTAAAACCTAGTAGCTGTCGTTCGCCTCTTGGCTTTAGACAGCGCTAGTACGGACTTGTGCTCCCCGTACCGTCGCGTATATAAAGGGAGACCCCACTAGGTTTCTATCCTTCATCCATAGGAAGCCGAGTCTGCTGCCCTATACCCGTGATACATCGGACATATCATTCGGGGAGATTGCCTGCATGTACAGAAAGTCCTTGGTTGATTTCTCTTTCATTTTGAAACCAAGGTGTACACCCCTTGCTTAGTATTCCTGAGTAGTCATTTGATCTTTTCTGACTCTTTAAATTTGAAAGGATCACCAAGCGCTTGTCCTTTCACGCTTGCTTCAAAACTGAAAGAGATAGAGTCACCTTTTCAACCGTTTCTCGACTCTTAAAATATGAAACGGTGAATTTTATAAAGTTTCAATGTGGTAAAACAAAACACCCGCGATCACACGCCCTGTTAGATTTTTCTTGTTGGCCGTTTGATTGTGTGCCTTGGTTTTTAGCCCATGTGCAGTTTTGAGTTGTTGATGGAAACTTTTCCAGAGTTCACCAACCAAGGAATCCCCTTCAATGAGAATCCTGGTCATTTTCCTCCTTTTGGAAATGTTGGTGCTCCTTATATGGCAACTTTGTCCCTTCCTGGGTTAATTGTTGGGTTACCTGTTTGGTTGTTTTCAACCTCTGTGGTCCCAAATGTCTCAGCTAATGTTCAATCAATTCCTCCACCTGAAAAACATCATGCTGATTCCACGGTGGACCTCTCCCCTTCTTCACCTGTTTCTGCATCCTCCTCTTCTACTTCGCCTGGTGAAAGTTTGGATTCGAGTAACTAGGTGGCAAAGAAGAAGAAGAAGAAGACAAAGAAGAAGAAGTCAGATAAAGGAGAGGCTAGCTCTATGGCTATTGCGCCTAAGAATCCTTCCATTGATAAACCTCCCAACCCTCTACAGAAAGTCAAGTTCCCTTGCATGTTGTGCACAGGAGACCATCTTCTTCGAGGCTACCCTGGAATTCCCAAGGTGCTTGAAGTATGGTCCAATGGTCGCCCGTCGTTGTCTTTGGCTTCCAGGAGTCAAGTTGGGGGCACGCCTTCAGCCAGTGCTGGTAAAACTCTTAAGAAGCAGGGTAAGCTCACCAATCCCTGTAAGTTGTGTGAAGGGCACCATGCCATTCACCTTTGTCCGTATATGGATGAAGCCAAGAGAGTTTTGGACAACTCGACCAGTTCTACACCATGCCTTCCAACTGGTTATAATTGGCTTTCTTTGAGTCCTCCACTTTCTGATCCTACGATTGGTCAAGAGTCATCCTTGGTCGATCCCGCTCCCTCGGAAATTCAAATTCAAGAATCCATCCTCGACCAACCATTGGTCATGGGATCGGTTGAACTAGCCCCGTCTATGGTGCACCATGTATTTTCCGTTGAGAGTGGGCCTCACATCCCTCAGGTTATTCTTGTTTCTTCGGATTCCTTGGACCTAGAGAAAGATTCTCCTGTCCCTATACCTCAAGAAGTTGCTCCTCCGCCTCCCGTGATGGAGGTCCCGGGGGATACTCCTCCCGCCTTCAAGATGGAGGTCATGGAGGATGCTCCTTCTTCTTCCGTAACACCAGGGGAAGACCATCTTGGTTCAATGGTAGCCCCTCTGAGTATTTTTGTCGCTTCCTTTGATTGTAATCAATTTACAGGATACCGCCTTTCGTCTTATGTGCCTTTCGAGATCAAAATACAGGCTTTTGGTCTGGTCGTACCCAACACCATTATAGATGAAGGTGTGTCTGTTAGTGTTCTATCCTCAACTACTTGGCAAGCTTTTGGCTCACCGCCTCTTGCGCCTGTTACGCAGAATCTGTTGGCATTTAACAGAAGAACGAGTCAACCGTTAGGGATCCTTCCAAGGTTACCTGTTACTTTTGGAGGTAAAACCATCCATATGGACATGATGGTTGTTCCAGGCCCCTTGGATTTCAATCTTCTCTTGGGGCATGATTATACCTATGCCATGGGAGCACTTGTCTCCTCCCTTTTTCGTGTGGTCTGTTTTCCACATGAAGGACAGATCGTGACCATTGATCAACTTTCGTTCTTTGGTCCTAATATGGAAGCTGGCCTGCCATCATCCCTTCCTGGTTTTTATCCACCCATTGTATCTGCCCCACCGCAGGTAAACTATGTGGCTACCTACCCCGTGCCTGTACCCAGTGATAGTGCCATTATGCATCAGGTGCTGGGGGTATTGGGTCCTGACTTCCAGGATGTTTTCCTTCCATCAGGAGTGGAACTCTTGGAAGCGATGACTTCTTGTTCATTATGATGAGGTCTATCGGAGCAGAGTTCCTTGTCTTGTGTCAAGCTCCTTAAACCATGAAACAAGGTATGTTAGAGCACAATTTGTTTTCTTGTGTCAAGCTCCTTAAAAAAATGAAACAAGGTTGTCAGAGCATAGTTCGTTTTCTTGTGTCAAGCTCCTTAAACCATGAAACAAGGCATCCTAAGGATAGCTATTTTAATGTGTCAACCTCGTTAAAACAATGAAACAAATTCCTGTTAAATTCGAGTCTTTGATAAGATCTCGTAAAATCCCAGTCGAGTCTTTCTCTTGATCTCGTAAATTGAACCTTCACTCCATCTGCCTTTCATATGGACTGAAGCTTGGGGGGCATGCACCTCGAATTGAGTGACCTGTTGGGGACATGCTTAATTTTTCAAGCATAGTTTGTTTCCATTTCAAGCTTGTGTAAAAATGAAACCGATTTCAAGCATAGTTTATCTTTCTTTCAAGCTGGTGTAAAAATGAAACCAACTTCAAGCAGAGTTTTCTGATTCCAAGCTTGTGTAAAAATGAAATCATTCCCATATTAACTCTTGTGATTGCCATTTTATCAGCCTATTTTTGCCAGATGAGCCTTGTTTTTGTCACTCCATCGTCACTATCTGCTTGGCCAATCATATGCCTTCACTTGGTTGTTTTACCCATTCCTGAGGAACCGCTGCGATGAGTGGTCTTGTTAGCCAGCCTCTTGACCTTTATTTATTTTAAGCAGTTCCACCATCACTGGAACCAGTAGCTACCCTTTATACCACTCATTCCTCCAGGTGGAGTCAACTTTCAGCTCTTTTCTGACTCTATAAACATGAAAAGATTGCCAAGTCCCTTGTCGTTTTTGATCCCGTTAAAGTGGAAACAAAACGACATCTACCCAGTATACGTTTACCCCTTTTTCGGGTTGGGATAGATTATTTACGAAAAAGGAATACCCTAGCCTATCGTGACTAGGAGGTTTTCTTAGATATTGTTTTCTACCTTTTCAGGTCTGAGGAACTATTTACGAAAAGGGATCGTTGGAGTTTACTTTTCCGCTATCTTTTCAAACTCTCTAAACATGAAAAGACGCTGAGTTCTTCCTTTGTCAGACTTGTTAAACCCAAATGACATCGGAAATTTTCAATCATGACGTTATTTGAGTTCCTCCTTCCTAGGGCTCGTTAAATGTACTAGGATGGATTTGTTCGAAGGACGGACTTATATGACAAGCATATGGTATCCTCTTCAAGCTTGTGTAGAAATAAAGAGGTATTCGCCAGAAATGGTGGGGGAAAATAGAACCACAATCATTGTCGTGTCGGCAGTATGTCGCTCTTAAACATGGCACTTTTCTGCATTCGTGTCGGGTTGGGGACATATCATCTTGTTTTTTCACTTGCCTCCATGGGTTTGGGTAATCCATTTTGACCTCTCATCTTCTCTTTGCCTCATCACCATGACCTATGATCTTTTGATGTCAAATACTACCAAATCCACTGTCGTGTCGTTTAGAGAGAAGTTGACCTCTGCAAGTACCAACCTTCCTCTGATTCTCATCTGATCATGATTCACAAAAACATTATGTTCCTCTGTCTAGTGTCGATGTTGTGGGAAACACTATGGCCCACCTTCGATCAAGGTCACTTCCTGTCGACTTCAGCTCATTATCCAGGAATTTGGTCTAGAGACTCCCTTCTGGTACCTTGGAGCCTGCATGCCTCAATGGTAGGTTCTTCGCATTCGACATGAGGTTTTCATTATTTCCCTCCGATCGAGTGATTCTGTGGGTGTTCGACGTCAACTCATTGTTCACATGCCGTAGATTGTACCTATAGTACCTTGAGGGCAATTGTCATTATTGGTGGTTCCTCTCGCATTTGTTAACATCTTTCATCATTGGCTGGTAATCAGGCGATGTTCTCGCATGTTTGACTTCAGCTCACATATTCGCATGCTTGAATTTGTACTTTGTTCGGGTCGATATGGAGCGCAAGACCCTGGATTCCTGTCTGTTATAATCCAGGCTACGATTTTGTGGATTATCATGACTAGTTACATGACTCACTGATTGGATGGATGTGACCATACCTGAGTCTATTTATCAATCCTCACTGGATGGCTGCGTCCATGCCTCGGATCTGGTTTATCACATACTCTGTTATGGATGGTTGCGCCAATACCACATATATATCATGTATTTGAGACATCAGTTGTACTTATTCACGCAGGTTTTCCGACGGCAGAGTTTTTAGTTGAACACGTTCTCGTAAAGCATTTCACCCCTCTCTCTCTCTCAGGCCTCATGCTTTAGGGGGCATTTGTTACACAGTAATTTTTCACTGTCCTTGCAATCCCCGTCCCACACATTGGAGGGCTTATTTTGTGACCTATGAGCAGTGATATAACTTGAAAATACTTTCATGGTATTCCCCTGAACATGTACTTTCATCCCCCTGAAGACATCTCCTTGTGAAAAACACTTAAAATGGCCCTTTTTGCATTGGCGCGGGTAGCCAGTTCAGTACCCGAGCCAATGGGGAAAATCATTCAAAGAGGTCGCGCCAATTGGCGCTCTTTCCCAGAGTTGCACTCGCGCCATCCAATTTAAGCAGTGTTTTTAAAAAATAAGTGGTGGAAGTTTCGTCCTAAAAAATTCCTGGACTGCTATCTATCTTGAGTTGGGAGGTTTGGCTACGGATTTCCATAGAGAGGAAGTGGTTTGCCACCTCTCATGGAAGCTTCCTTGATGATAGGGCCAATCCCAT
This sequence comes from Pinus albicaulis, assembly GCA_034641835.2. Classification (NCBI taxonomy): domain Eukaryota; kingdom Viridiplantae; phylum Streptophyta; class Pinopsida; order Pinales; family Pinaceae; genus Pinus; species Pinus albicaulis. The sequence goes on along the minus strand of CM076571.1, from coordinate 761,653,874 downwards.
GATTATAGGGATCCCAACTCCCCTTCTTCCATCTATAAAAACTTGCTCATCTCCATTTCAAGCTAGTCTTCAAGTTCCCAAATTCCCAAGAGCCTTATGCTGCAAGAACCTTGATTATTCCCCTAAGGCCAAATTCAAGCAAGGATACCATTTTCAAGATCCGAAGAGAGAGTTTTGTCCCATCCTTGACAGGCTTTTCGAGACGTGTTCTGCTGGCGACCCTCTGAAGGAGAATTCAGCATTAGAACTTGGTTGTAATTTTCCTTTGATTGATTAATAATAAGCGACTATTGGTTATGGTTCCACTCTTGTTGTTGTTTATAATGACGAGTTATGTCCTTTCTGACTGACATATAGTTGCATATACTGGATTTTACACTTGCATTTTTTTTGTTTCTTACATGTGCAGGTGTCCATCACAGAGATCGTGGGGATCGTGATCTGCCTGAGCTAAGGAACGGGAGCGCTACCTCTTCTACAAGCAACATCATTGGATTCCAGGTAAGCCTTCATCGCTAGTTGGTTTATTCACAATTAGGAACCTGCACCATAGCGTGAACGATTGTTGCTAAACCCGGTCTGGGCTAGTAGTGATCGCCTCTGTCCGTAGAGGGGATTTACCGCCACAACAGCAATGGTGGCCTCTTGATCTCTGACTCAACAGGTCGCGGTCCTTCAGCAATGGTACTCGGATTCCCACACAAAAATCAAAGTACAAAAGTAGCATACAAGAAGAGGATTGCATTCATAATTAGCTAATCAATTAAGGAAGATTAAACATATTGCATAAAATAAACCATATTAACACAAGATGTGAACCATACATTAGTCATGTATATATAAATGGAAAGAAAGAGATTACATCTAGAGCCTTGACATCGTAGCCTCCTTCAGTGGGTTCAGTCGAAGTGTGTCTTGAAGGTTCATCGAGGAATGGGACAAGGCAAGGACACAAGCCTAAGCTCTCTCTCAACAAAGGTATCTTTCTTTGTTCTATCTCACCAACAAAATGTTTAGAAATTCTCCTTCAGCTATTCAGTTGTTCAGCTAGTGTATCAAGGGAGATATCTTTATTATAGAAGGAGAGGAGGAGGTTGGGATCCATAGAATGGTGGAAGGGAGGCCTTATCCTTTGGGAGGTTTCCCAAAAGGTGGAAACAAGAAGCCAAAGGAGGGTGTTCATGGTTATTTAGTTGAACCACCCAAGCTGACTCAACCACGAAGTTGTTAGCATGGAAACTTTGCCTCTATATTTAAAAAAAAATCCAAAAACAACTTGGTGTGGGTAATGCACTGAGATAGAGCACCAATGGGCATGGGGCCTAGTGTTAATCTTCCTCATTGGCACAATGGAATAATGGTCTACCAGCGCCAACCCAAAAGCATGTGTTTCTGATGGCCTGCTCAGGGAATTGTCAACAGAAGGAATGTTGTCTTCATGGCAAGGAATGCAATGATGGTCTTTGCAAGGCATGAAACTCCTTATCGGTCACAGAAATGGTCCTCCAATGTACGAGATGGGGATTGTAGGGACGGTGAAAAAATGATGTGTAACAACATCTCCCTAGTCTTGTAGTCAAATGTTAAAAGTAACCTACTTTGGTCACTTGGTGTTTGTTTCTAGTATTGGGCATAATTATCTGCCTTTAATGACTCATTCCCGAGCTTGATTTCCTTGTACTTTTGCATAGTATCCCATTATTTATCTGCTAGCTTATTGGATGAAGACACTTCAATGCTATGTTTTTTTTGAATAATTTGAGTGTTTGATGTTGTAGGTTGGTGAGTTTCTTCAAAAACTGTAGGAGGAACATTGTTTTTTACCACTGTATCTGTGTCTATGATCTCAATTGTCTCAACTTCTTCATTTACAAGATTTAATTTTGGATTCTTCCTGTACATCAATTTGAATTTTGTTTCTGTGGTAGTCTGTGCTGAGTATGATCCTTATTCTCTTCCTCTTTCAGAATTCCTATCCTGTGGAGTCTGCAAGATGGAACTAGTATCACCTTGCTTCTCTGCCTCCTTCAAAGTGTTCTCCAACCATTCAGACTGATTGGAGTACTCCTCAATATCTGGCTTGGATTCATTGATCTGAATGGAAATATTTGTAATGCTATGCAAAGTATCCATTCTGATATAATTTAGTGTGCAAAGTGTTCTCCATGAGTTGTAGGTTAAACAAAGTAGTTTTGGTTATGTATTTGAGTTTTTAGTGTGAGGATTAGCTAAGTAAATTTATTGTTTCACATATCATATCAAAAATACACAGCAAGTAAAATTCACCATCACATAACATAGCAAATTGTTGAGGCAGTTCACCCCTCCTAGGCTACATATTTCGTTCCAAGGCTCCCCAATGGCATGTCCTTACTCTATTAATTTGCTTAAAATGGTTACACAAGTAAAAATATGCCTCAATAGGAAAAACCAACTATAAATTCAACTTCAAAAGATATAAAATAGCTAGAAATGGCTTTTGTTTCACCTTAAAGAGTGAAATACAACCCAATACAGTGCCTTCTCCATGATGGCCCTAATGACTCCTTCATATTCCCTGAAGCAAAAGATATTGTAGATCACCTCTATTCACCCTAAAACATAACTGAAACTACTCAGAATCCCGACAAAACCCAAAATTGAATAAAATTTCATCTTGTTTGGTCGAATATTGAGAAAGTTATGGAAAAAACAATTTTTTGCCCAGTGTCCCCCAAAATCCTCCACCAAAACTGGAGGAACTCCAGTTAGCCTGACCAAAATGGTTGTTAGGTCGGAATTGGAAGAATGCACCCATAAATGGTGGAATTTTTTGCAGTGGAATTTAATGTTGCAACTGTGCTGGTCACATGTGGCATCTCCGTCGGACTCGCCAGCTTAACCATGCGGATAAGCCTTACCACATCAACCTCTGCATTTAATTTAACTGAGTGGTCACATGTAATGGCTCCAACTACCGCCGTAATCGCCGTTTTTCAGGGCTTAACACTGTGGTTTCTAGCGTCAGGTCATGTAGATTGTTGAAGTATGGGGGCCGGCCCCCTTTACCACCCAACCATATTTCAATTAAACTTCAAATATAAAATGTCACCCATACAGGTTAAGAACCACATGTAGCCCGACTGGTTGGGTGCTCTTGCATGTGGAGGGAGGTCTGGGGTTCGAAATCCATGGACTCCATAAAATTTTAATATGCCACTTTGACTCTAGCCTGGGGCCACGTGGAAACCTCCGGGTAAGCCATGTGGCACCCACATAGGCCCTCCAAACTTAATATAAAAATAATTTTGCAAAATATATATCTTTTTACAAAAATTTTCCATAAGGTCAAATTGAGTGAAAGGTCAATTTTTGGAGCCTATTAGACGATTTCAAAACTCAATAAATTTCACATACGACCTCGGTTTTTAGAATCGTTCATGGTGCTAGAATCGCAGCGATGAGACCTTTCCGTTCGTTTAGATTCAAACCATTTCTGAGCACTTCCATTTTTGAGCATTTTCTTAACTTGGACATGATCTCCTGATCACACCTCCCCATTGGGACTCTTTTGGACCCGAAAAGCCTTCAATTACCTATTCAGAAGATGACGGTGTAAACCCCTCACCTTTTCCACCTCCATCCATTTTTCCTTACTCAGTTTGCTACCTTTAAGACCAATCCGAAGATAATCAACACTTCCCCTCTTCAAAGTGTGTGTCCTCCTGTCAAGGATAGCATCCTCTTTCAGCTCATCCAAATATTCTGGTGAGAAATATTCTACGGATGGTAGCTAAATGTCACTCTCTTGATCAAAAATTAAAGGAGGTTCATACAAACGTAAATTTTCCACATTCACAATGGAATACATTTGCATATATGAAGGAAAATCTAGTTGAAAATCATTATTTCCAACTTGTTTAAGAATATTTAATGGACCATAACGAATAGGGTTCAAATTTTTACCTTCTCCTTGCATTATTTCCTTACTAATATGTAGCCATACCTCATCTCCTTCTTGAAACTTATGATCAATTATGTGTTTGTCATGCCTCTCCTTGTACTTTCCTTGACTCTTTTCAAGATGTTCTTGAACCTGCTAATGTATAAGTTGAATTATTTCAATGAACATGCGAGCTTTGTCAATGTCACTATACCCATCATTGGAAACATCCTTCTAAAGAATGAAATCTAAAGGTGATACCCAAAACAAGCTTCAAAAGGTGAAGTATTTGTAGAGGAGTGCTTGGCCCGGTTATAAGCATGCTGGATGTAATGCAAGTGTTCATCCCAAAGCTTGGGATGATTGCTACAATAACCTCTCAAAATATGTACAATTTTTTTTTTCACTAGCTCTATTTGGCCATCTATTTGTGGATGGAAAGTAGTACTCTTTTTCAACTTGGTGTCCATCATCTTCCATAAATTGGACCAAAAATTCCCAAGAAATATGGAATCCCTGTCACTAACAATAGAAGTAGGCAAGCCATAATGGACCCATACATGTTGAAAATATAAATCATTAGTTTGTTCAGCAGTTATAGATTTCTTACATGGTATAAGAATACACATCTTGCTGAATCTATCAACTACCACATAAATATAATCATGCTTCTTTCTAGACAATGGTAGACCTCCAACAAAATCCATAGAAACACTTTCCCATGGTCTAGAAGGTACCAGTACTGGCGTATATAAACCAATCTTCCTATTTCTAGGCTTGCTTGTAGCACATAATGAACAACCTCTAATGAAACGTGAAACACTATCTACCATGCGAGGCCAATAACAATACCTCTGTAAATGTGTCACCATTTTTCTTACCCCGAAATGTCCAGCAATAAGAGAAGAATGAGCTTCTCTCATGACACTTAGTCTCTCTCCCTGTGGTATACATAACTTGCCCATATGAAACAGAAAATTATTATGCAATTGATAATCATTTTCCTCAACATGATTCCCTTCACTCAAGTTAGCATACACATCCTCAAAATCAACATCTGATGCATACTATTCTATGTAACTCTCATGTACGATAGAATCATTCTTAAGTAAAATAGTAGCACTAATAATAGGCCTTGAAAGAATATCAACAAATTTATTGAAAATACCTTTCTTGCACCTTATTAGCAAGTGAAATTTTTTTAGGAAACCCATCCATCTGAAATGTCGTGACTACTACAATTTACTTTGTGACTGCAAGTACTGTAAAGGCTGATGGCCGGTATGAATGGCTTCCTCTTTGCCCATCAAATAGTGTTTCCACTTTTCGATGCTTTGTACCAATGCATACAACTCCTTATCATATGTATGATCATTCACAACAACACCATTAAATTTATCAGAATGAAATGTGATAGGCTTACCACACTCTAAGAGAACTGCACCCATGGCGTAATCACTAGGATTGGTCTGAATCTCGAATGGTTGTCTCAAGTCCAGTAATGCAAGTACTGGAGCTGAAATTATCTTCTCTTTCAAAGATTCGAAAGCTTCCTATTTCTTGCCTCCCCATTAGAAAGCATGCTTCACACTTGTCACTGCATGCATAGGAGCTGCTACGGGAGAGAAGTTAGAAATAAACTTCCTCCAATACTGAGATGCACCCAAAAAACTTCTTACCTCTGTAATGGATTTGGGAGTAGGCCAATTCACAATGGCTTCTACTTTAGAAGGATCAATTCTCAAAGCACCTCCTCCTACTATGTGTCCCAAATAAACCAAAGAAGTCTTTCCAAATTCACACTTTGACATTTTAAGAAATAATTGCTTTTTCTTCAAAATATCAAGTACTTCCTTAACATGCATGACATGCTCTTCTCTAGTGTTGCTGAAAATTAAGATGTCATCTAAGTGTACAATAATGAAATCATCAAGAAAAGGACGTAAGACATCATCGATTACCCACATGAAAGCTACAGGTGCATTGCATAAACCAAAAGGCATAACAAGCCACTCAAAGAGTCCCTGTTTGGTTTTGAATGCAGTCTTCTGAATGTCACTTTTTGCAATTCTAACTTGATGATAACCACTACGTAATTCTAACTTAGTGAAAAATTTAGCATCTTTGAGCTGTTCTAACAAATCATCTATCCTTGGGAGTGGGTAATGATTCTTTACCATTATTTTGTTCAATGCCCTAAATTCCACACACATACACCAAGTTCCATCTTTCTTTGGAATCAACATTATTGGTGACCCACATGGCGAAGTGCTTGGTCTTATGAAACCTTCGTCCAACAAGGACTTAATTTGCCTCTTTATTTCATCATTCTCCATGATAGACATGTGGTACATGCCTATGTTAGGAAGAGGACAATCTTGTTGCAACTGTATTTCGTGTTGAATCTCCCTTTTAGGAGGAAAACCTGTTGGCTCCTGAAACATCTCATGATGTGCATCAACTACATCATATAAATCTGATTTTAACTTGGAATCACAATTTTCAAAGGACTCATGATTCACATCAACCTTAGGCTTAACCATAAGAAGTACAAAACTCTTACTAGAATTCACTAGCCTTTTTACTTGTCCAGCATTTACCACCGCGATATTTATCTTTTTGCAATGTGCTCTGACAATAAAATCCTTGCCATATTTAAAGAGATGATACTTATTTTCATGGCGATGGAGGATCTCTTTCCTGTCATATAAGTAAGGACTTCCCAAAAAAATTCCTGATATATCACGTGACACTACATCAAGTTCAATTGTGTTAATGAAATGTGCAGTAATCGCAGAATGCAATATGCACTTCCTTGAAACTTGTAAGTTTGCATCCTTGCATATCCAACCAAGTGGATATGGCTTTGGATGTGGAATGGTCTCAAGTTTTAGCTGTTTGACCAAGTCTCCTTATATGAGATTCTCTTGTGACCCACTGTCAAACAATGTGTCAATTTTTGTATGTTTTGAGATTACCTTCACATGGAAAAATTCAATCCTTTCTTCCTCATTTGGAGCTTGTACATGATAGTTTGAAGTACTAGTGCTTGGCTTAGTTTCAGTTTCTTTACCCTTCATATTATTCAAACCCATGGCTGTAATTTTGGTTTCTTCACCTGAATCATCACGTAAATCTTCTTGTGTAGTTGTAGTAGCTGCAGTTTTCTTCTTCTCTTTGTTTTTGTTAAATTGAGTTATTTTCTCAGGATGAAGTTTCCAATAGTTTTTCTCTTCATGGCCTTCTCTTCAATAGTGTTTACATATCACTTTCTCACCCTCCTTTTTGACAGATGCATTCTTTTTTCCTATTCCCTTAGAGGTTTTATCTTTTTTTCTCCCCTTAAAAGGCTTGTTTCTACCCTCATATAAAGTATGTTTCCCTCTAGCCTCTAAATGTGTGGCTTGTACACAAACCTAGTCTAGACTAGTAGGATTGAACATAAGGATAGTATGTCTAAGGTAGTTGTGCAAACCACCTATATATTTCAGCAAAGTGTCTTGACTTTGTAAGTATACCCCTAATAAGAGTGCTCTTCTCCTAAATTCTTGGGTGTAGTCTTGTACATTTTGTCCCATAAGTTGTCTGAAGTTTTGCCAATTCATGATAGTATTTTGTAAATAAGCTAATGGATAAAATTGATTTTTAATTGCAGTAATAAATTCAACCCATGATAAAGTGAGCTTACCATGTTTTCCAATCTCATCCTTGGTTTTGGCTTCCCACCATACCAATGTTGCTCCTTCCATTCTCAAATAGGGTAACTAAATCTTGGTGTCGTCATCATGAAGGTTTTGTATCCTTAAGTAAACCTCCGACTACCTTATCCAATTGTCAAGTTTTTCTACATTGACTTCACCATTAAACATAGGAAACTCAAACTTAACATCAAGCTTTAAAAATTTACTTTTACCAGTGTTCTTGGACTTGTGAGATTGGTTCACTGAAGTTGAGGATGACAATGTAGAGGAAGAGGATGAATATGGGGATGGTGGATCACCATTTCCTCCATGTCATTTCTTTGACTTGTCATCACTTTTATTTCCTCCTGAAGATCCCTCTCCTTCCTTGTGATGTCTAGACCCTTCTCCTTCAAGCCTTTCATTCCTTTCTTGGTAGAGTATCCTCACCATCTCAGTCATGTCCAGGAATGCCTTTCTGAACACCCGTTCTTCTTCTTTGGGATCAATGTCTTCAAGAACTTCTCCTTCTCTTGAAGACATGATTATGGCCTCTTCAGCTTCTCTTGGAGGTGAAATAGAAGGTGGAGATAATGGCACTCTGGCCCTCCTTGTTTGAGGATTACTTTGAGCTCTAACCAATTGTCCTTCTCCTCTCTTGAGCTTAAGCCTAGTAAGCATCAAAACTTGCAAACAGAAAACTATATCTTTGCATAAGAACAAACACAGAGTAAAAATATACCTTTGATACCAATTTGATCTAAATGTAAATATTTGTAATGCTATGCAAAGTATCCATTCTGATATAATTTAGTGTGCAAAGTGTTCTCCATGAGTTGCAGGTTAAAAAAAGTAGTTTTTGTTATGTATTTGAGTTTTCAGTGTGAGGATTAGTTAAGTAAATTTACTGTTTAACATATCACAACAAAAATACACAGCAAGTAAAATTCACTATCACATAACACAACAAATTGTTGAGGCAGTTCACCCCTCCTAGGCTACATCTACCGGTCCAAGGCTCCCCAATGGCATGTCCTTGCTCTATTAATTTTCTCAAAATGGTTACACAGGTAAAAATATGCCTCAATAGGAAAAAAAAATTGTAAATTCAGCTTCAGAAGATAGAAAATAGCTATAAATGGCTTTTTCTTCACCTTAAACAGTGAAATACAACACAATACAGTGCCTTCTCCATGATGGCCCGGATGGCTCCTTCATATTACCTGAAGCAAAGTCTGCTATAGATCACCTCTATTCGCCCTAAAAACTATCCCAAACTACTTAGAATGCTGAAGAAACCAAAAATTGACTAAAATTCATCTTGTTTGGTCAAAAATTGAGAAAGTTATGGCAAAAACAAATTTTGGCCCACTGTCCCCCAAAATCCTCCTCCAAAACTGGAGGAACTCTAGTTAGCCCGACCAAAATGGTGGTCAGGTCATAATTGGTGGAATGCACCCATAAATGGCAGAACTATTGGCAATGGCATTTAATGTTGCAACTATGCTGGTCACATGTGGCATCTCCGTCGGACCCATCGGCTTAACCGCACGGATAAGCCTTACCACATCAACCTCTGCATTTAATTTAATTGAGTGGTCACGTATAATGGCTCCAACCGTCACCGTAACCACCATCCATCAGGGCTTAACACTGTGGTTTCCAGTGCCGGGTTATGTGGACTATTGAAGTATGGGGGCTAGCCCCCTTTGCCACCCAACCATATTTTAATTAAACTTCAAATACAAAATGTCACCCATACAGGTTAATAACCACCTGTAGCCCGACTGGTTGGGCACTCTTGCACAAGGAGGGAGGTCCAGGGTTCGAAACTTGTGGACTCAATAAAATTTTAATATGCCACTTTGACTCTGTCCTGGGGCCACGTGGTAGCCTCCGGTGAGGTCACGTGGCGCCCGCTGACAGGCCTTCCAAACTTAGTATAAAAATAATTTTGCAACATATATTTTTTTTACAAAATTCTTCCATAAGGTAAAATTGAGTCAAAGGTCAATTTTTGGAGTTTATTGGATGATTTCAAACCTCAATAACTTTCACATATGACCTCAGTTCTAAGAACAACACCAGAATCGCAGTGACAAGACCTTTTCGGTCGTTCAGATTGCAACCATTTCTGAGCACTTCCATTTTTGAGCATTTTCTTAACTTGGACATGATCTCTTGATCATTCATGTACAAAAGGAGTTAATTTACATTTGACTCTTAACTTTCTTATTACTCCTAAAGGATCATAAAAGCACTCGAAACTATGATTGAACTTAAATTCCTGCAAATATTTTTCTTCTTGTGGACCTACATCTCTACTATTACAAATAAATGGACCAACCTGATTATTTATCTTAAACTATGTCTTCTTTTTGGCTGCTAAGAAATTTATTCCATCAGAGTTAAGGATCTGCCTGATATACTCAAGTGAAAATAATATCATTGGGAGGTATTTGGGAAACTTATATGGAAAAATGTTAGATCCATATGCTCTAATCTCTGTGTGGTTCTGATAAAGGTACCAATCTCATATCCTATTGTGTTCTAATAACTGCAGGACCTTTTTTTTATCATCACTGACTCTTGGTTGAATGTTGTTGTTCAACATGTTGACAATAGGATGGATAAAGGAGCCAATGAAGTCTGTGTATGTGAACTGTGTTGAATCTTTCCTGATTAATTGAGTCCAAAAGATAACTGACTTTGGATTACCTTCAACATCCAGTTTCAGAAAATTGATGGAAAATCTTTCAGGTTGAAAGTACAGAAACATGTGGAATAAAACATAGGAATACTTGAAGACACCTTCTTCAGGTAATTTGACCAATTGTTTATGAATTGTATTAGCAAGGTATTGGGAGAAATTTAATATGGTAGTAGGATGCTAACCAGGGGTGAAATTAGGAAAAAAAACTAAGACTGAAGCATCAACATGCTCATCAGTAAAATAACCTAGAATTCATGACAACATAGTGATGATATTCCTGGCTCACTAAGAAAATAAAGCTGCTAGATAAGGAGGGTTGGTCTTGGGAGTCTCTACTGATGAGGAATGAATGTTTGGAATATCTAGAACCTCTTGGGGAAGTCCAACTTTAGATATAACTCAATAGGGATCTCAATGGACAGAGGGGTTTCATCAGGCCTAGGTTGGATCTGCAGCATTTGATTGATTGTTTCAGCTGTGATAGTGAATAATATTTCTTTTCTAGGGGTAGTAGTGGCTCTTTGATCAAGGAAATAATAAGTTTGGAAAATTCTAATCACTTCTGGACATTGCAAGGTCTATGGGACAATGTACTTGGGAAAATTTGACTCCCAAATGAAAACCTCATCAGCTTGGTCAATTGATTTGTCATGGCTCCAGAATTGGAGCTCAAGAAGGTGAAACTCAATGATAGGGTCACTAATTTTAAATTCTCTCTCTACTAAGGGAGTGCGTTCCACATCTACAACTCGAGGTTGCAAGGGATCAACTGATACGATTCTCTGATAAGTCATTTTTTTGCTTGATTTATCAATTAATTACTCTTTTGACTTAGAAAAATAGGTTTAGGCCTTTAGGAGCACCTCAGAAATATATTTACAGTTTGCAACAGGGTTTGAGATGAAACATGAGCTTGTTCTTTGGTCTATAATGCTTCAATTGATCAAATTTACTTTTTGTGATAAAAAATATCCTCAAGCTTTCAGGAATTATGTGAAAATATGTCTAGGGTCTGCAGAGAAAGGATTGGGAAGCAATAGGGGATTTCTTTTGGTCTACAAAGGTTCCTAAACTGATTCAAATGATTGAATTAATTTCTTTTAGCTTAAAAAATGGCCTTAGCTCTTTAGGAATACCTGGATAATGAAGCTCTGATATGCAGAAGGGTTTTCAGGAGTAGTGGAAGCTTTCTAAAGCTTCATGGGTATTTATACTGCTTCAAATGGGTTCTGCACTAGCTATAGTAGTAAATGATTTCTGGTAAAAAAGGACTTGAAATAAGGTCTGGTAAAAAAGGACTTGAAATAAGGTCGACAACTATTTTTTTTCTCTAAAACAGGTTGGCAATGCTCTCTTTGTGCAATCAGTAACAGAAAAGGTGAAAAGGCGTGCAAAGGACGGCTATATACGTTTTTTAACCAACAGTGATTTAAACATTAAATGTGTGGGGTTAATTTCAAATGAAAGAGTTTTTCACAATGGGTGGAAATATCATTTGGCAGTTTTCAAATTGGCAAAAGCAGTCGGGTGGTATAATTTCTGAGGATGTGACACAATAGAATACTGCCACATAGTAGGGAAGCGGGGTGCGAAAACAACTCCTTTCACAAGGTCTTGATGGGATTAAATATCGGGTAATCGGAGATGCGATAAAGGGTATTGGCCATTGGATCTGATCAATTAATATCTGACGGATGGGTGAATAGCAGGAATTCATCAGGGATACGATAGGCGTGGGGCCCGGGAATTGTTATGCGACAGGGTTATATGATATAATAATGGTTGGGTTTATATGAAAGGGGGTTTAATATATAACCAATGGGGTTAGAGGAAAGTGGGACTGGAAGGATGTATAAGCGGGGTTTATATGATATACGGGAGTTAATAAAATAATGTGAGTTAATAGTTAGCGAGAGTTTAATATATAATGGTTATCAAAGTAGGGGAATGGTTCTAACCATATATATTAAATTGTATTAAGTGAAATATGATGCGGGAGTGATTTATGTGCGGGGATGTAAAATACACTAAGGATAGTGTTTAAAACTAATATCGGGGTGGGATTTTCATAGTAGGGCCCGATATTATTATTTTAAACTTGAAACATAGGATAAGTGTATTTTAGGAGTTATTATGAATGAAAATGGAAATTAATAAAGGAATTTTTACTTTTCCAAAGGAAAATATTGCATTTAAACTAAGGAAAATGGGTTTTTTGGTAGGGAAAAGCAGTGAAGGGGAGAAGGTTAAAATGAAGGGGAAGTATTTTTACAAGGGAAAATGGAATTAGAGGGAAATTTGTAAGTATGAAATGATCAATTTCCACTATCCATGCCTTGAAAAGAATGCTTCTGTCAACCCATCATCTACCCTAACATTTTTTCTTCATTTATATGGGTGCATTTGAGCTTGCATGCCCTTTTTAATTTCCTTTTAACAACAAACTATCTAATTCTAACCTTATTACTTCCAATGGCTCATATTAAACTGTTGATCTCATTTATAATTCTCTACTTGACTACTGATCTGCCTAGATTAAACGGCTTGGCTAGATCTTTATTCTCTATCTATCAGTATGAAATTTAAAGCATGAATAAACAAGATTAAGATGTTTGACTATCATGGATTGTGGCATTTTTGACAAGCTGCACACAATCCTATTTTGCAAAGTAAAGTAAAAATTAGTGGCATTTTTCTTTGCATCACTTTAATGATCTTTTTTTATCTCTTTTTTGTTGGGGTTCATATTTTTTTCTTTTTTTTTTATCTTTTTCTTTCAGTCCTTTGATTTTTATTTTAGGAATTTTACCCTCTTTACATTTTTTAATATGGGAAAACAAGTTACAGAAAGAAAAGTATGTACATATTACATGACTAATCATAGTAAATTCAAAATTATGAATCCTATTATTATAGGACTCTTACAGTGGCTCCACTTGGGGATGGAATTTCTTGGTGAATTGTCAAGAACTTTAAAATTAGTAGCCTTTGAACTTTGACTGTGCTTTCCTTCGAACTATTTTCTGAGCTCTTCTTTATTCATACTTATGATATTTTGTCCTTAAAAGCTTAGGGTCTTCTCTTCGGGCTTCAAATTTGCAAGAAAAACATCCAATCCAATCTAAACTCTGTTATGTTATGTACAATGAAAAAAGTAAGCAAAGTTAACTAATGTTAATCTGGGGTAAAGTAATTCTTCAACATTCTACCATTGACAGGTCCTCCTGGCAGATCTGATCCATCTAACTCCTTCAAAAAGAATGCATTGTTACCTCTGTAACCATAAATGATATAAGGAACTTTCCATAGGAAATCAAATTTACCATGTTTACCTTTTTCTTCTCTTCTAGAATCCCATTTAAGAACTTTATCACCTATGTAAAAATCATCTTCCTTTGTTTTCTTGTAAAATATCTTTTTAATTTTGTCTTAGATAACTTGTGAATTGGAATAGGCTTCTTCCTTGGTTTACTGCAGATGTATAGTCTAATTTATCCTTCTCTAGATATCATTGGGTTCAACGTGCAGTTCTTGAATCATCTTCATCATTGGCACTCCTAAAGAGGATGGAAAAACAACATCCATTCCATATACTAGCTGATAAGGAGATGTGCCAATGGACTTCTTTGTTGTTAGTCTATCTGCCCATAAGGCATTAACTAACCTTTTGTTCCATGTATTTTTGTTTTCTTCTAATAATTTCTTGTTGATATTAACCAAGATCTTGTTTGAGGATTCTACAAGTCTATTACCTTGAGGGTAATAGGTATTGGAATGGATAATTTTAATGTGGTATTTGTTACAGAAGTCAATAATTTTCTTAGACTTGAAAGCAGCCACATTATTAGTAATGAGCTTTTGAGGGCATCCAAATCTAGACAGTATATTGTTTTCAAGGAATGAGATTATGAAAAAATCAATGGCTTGTATAGAAGGAATGATTTCTATCCACTTGGTGAAATAATCAGTAGCTGTCAAAATCCATTTATGTTGGGTTGGGGATGGTGGGTGAATTTCAATAATGAATTCTAAACGCCATTGCTAAAATGGCATTTCTGTAGAGATGGGTTTAAGGGCTAAAGGTAGTAGTTTTTTCTTCCCTTCAAAGATCTGGCATTTGTGACAAGAGGTCACATACTTTCAAACATTAGCAAACAATGTGGGCCAATAAAAACCTACCTTTAAGATCTTATCTGCAGTTGATTTCCAGTAAAGGTGTCCTCCATAGTCACCTGCATGAAACTCTTCCATAACTTTATTAGCTTCATCTTTTAATAAACAATTCAATAAAAAGCCACCATGATCTTTCCAAAACAAAGCACTATCTATGGTACAAAATTTCATTGCCTTTAAATTTAAAAATCTAGCTTTAGTTCTAGTCAAACCAGGAGGAGCTCGTAAGTTTAGTAAAAAATTATGATATCTTCATACCAAGGTGAATCTACGAAAGCTTCACTGATCTGTGGAGTCACCATATCTTCCTAATCATATAATTGGGCAATAAAATTTATATCTAAGCCCTGACAATTTCATTCAGCCATGATTTTGGCTAAACCTTGGCCTTTAATGAGTTTGGTGGGCTTAATTTCAATATCATATTCCAAAATAGTGGCAATCCATTTGCCTCTCTTACCATCAGGCCCATTCTGAGTCATAATGTCCTTTACTAATGAATTTGGAACATATGCAATGATGTGTGAGTATAAAATATACACTGAAATATTTAATAGCCTTTAGTAAAGGCATTGCTTGTTTTTCCATTATGTTATACTTTAGTGTGGCATCTATTAATGTTTTGCTGAAAAAATCAATGGGTTTTTCATAACCCTTATCATTCTTTTGTAGCAAGACAACTGCAATAGTATGTTCTAAATCAAAAGAGAAAATAATAAAGTCTTTTTTGAAATGAGGAATTATTAGGTCTGGTGTTTTGTAATGGCTTTTTTGATTGATTCAAATAACTATTTGGTCTCTACTGTCCATTTAAGTGTTGAATCTTTCTTTAACATGTTATTCAATTATCTCATTAACTCTGATAAATTAGAAATGAATCTTCTAAGAAATTTTATTTTTCCTATGAATTCTTGTAACTCCTTGATATTTCTAGGATGACTTATGTTCAAAATAGCCTCTATTCTAACTGGATCTATCCTAATTCCCTCTTTTAAGATTATGTGTCCTAATAGTTTACCTTCTTCAAGTCCAAAGAGTGACTTTTTGGATTCAAAGAAATACCAATTTTTCTGCATTTAGTGAATACTTGTCTCAAATGATCTACATGTGCAATGTCTATTTTTGAAAATACATTTATATCATCTAGATAAATGACAAGGAAATCATGAATTTCTTTGGCAAAAGCTATGTCCATAGCTCTCTGAAATGTAGCTCCAGCATTCATCAATCCAAAAGGCATTTTCACATACATGAAAGTACCCCATGGAGTGGTAAATGTTCTCTTTGCTTGGTCTTCTGATTGGACTAGAATATGATTATACCCAGAGAATCCATCTAGTAAATAAATTCTAGATGAACCAACTACCCTTAGTAAAATATGGTCCATTTTGGGGAGAGGATAGTTATCTTTTAGTGACACTTTATTTAAATTCCAGAAATCAACACAAAGTCTGATTTCCCTTGTTTTCTTCCTAGTGGGAACTAAGTTTGAAACCCAATAAGAGCATCTGATAGGTGCTATTATATTTTCCTCATACATTCTTTTTACTTCATTTTCAATCGAAGGCATAAGAACTAGATTTAACCTCCTAAGCTTTTTCTTAAATGGTTTATGATCTTTTTTTATGGGTATTTTATGTTGGATTATGCTAGTGTCATAAGATTTAAGGTCTTCATAACTCCATGAAAAAAAATCCTGAAATATTTTAAACAAAGCTATGTATTTTAGCCTTTCTTCTTGAGGTAATGATTTTTATGATTTGATGAGTTTAGGCTTTTGTTCAGCTCCTATATTACATTCTTCTATATCAGATCTTAATGGCTCCATTTTTGGTTTCCTAGATACATCATTTGAGTCAAAAATATCTTCTAAAGGGGCTAATCCCTTAGGCAAGAAATTATCTTTGAGGTTCAAAATCTTAGATTCATCATTTGCTATTTCTTCTATTTCTACATTTTCTAAATTATCTATGTCTACTCTACTGAATTTAGTTGGTTCATTCAAATTTAAATTATTTACATCTAACTCACTATCTAATATATCATCTACTGTACAATCAGTATCTATGTTACAGTTTTGGAATTCTCCCTCTACATTCATAAAAATTGTAAATTTGAGCATCCTATGAAAAAAATGCCAATATTTTAAGTTGTATGGTATAATAGGCTTGTGTCTTACTTTTGATGTATATTGTTGATTTGGATGAAAAACCAGATTACAGGTGCTAGCAAAAGTTGCTAAACTATATGCCTGCATGTTTTGTTTCCTTGGTATTGCAACAAAGTCAATTTCAAGCATATCTTTAATCAGATATAAAAAAATTTCTCTGTATTGACTCAATCTAGGATTATTCACATAGTACTATTCTTTGATTTGTTTTATGATTAACTCTGAGTCTCCTAAGATAGAAACTCTCTTGGCTCCTAGTTTTCTAATAATCTACAGTCCTAAGATTAAAGCTTCATACTCAACCATGTTATTTGTACATTTAAAATTTAATCTAAAGGCATGACCTTCAGAATGATTGTTTTCCATGTTATGAATTCAAACTCCTGCTCTTGATCCTAATCTATTGACTGAACCATCAAAATCTAGGTGCCACAATGATTCATGAAATATATTCTCACTGTCAACTTCTTTATTTTTATGTTTCAATGTTGTGTTTTTATCTATACCAAAATATGAATTACATAAAATGAAGGAATCCATGCCATAAGGTACAGAATAAATAGGATAGACCTGTGGTTGTTCTGCACTACTAATCATGTATTTCATTAATGTCTCTAAGTAAATTTTCTTGGGTTGATGAAAGACTGAAATTATGGCATAAGGCATGCCAAATTGTAGAGATCCTTGCAATTTTGCTCCCCATGAGTGAGATAATAACATTCCATATTTTGGAGGGATGTCAGCTACTACAATATCCATGACTATACTTTTTCCTAGGTATTGGACTAGGGTAACACACAAGTCTTTTATTAGGCCTAAACATTTAACATCTAGATAACCTTAATAGGGACGGGGGATGTGGAATCAACAACAGTTGGCGACCTCTTCTTCAACAGATCTGTTTCTCAAAAGCGCAATCCTTCTAGGTACAATTTTTCAGGTAGAAGATCTCAGGTTTGTTTCTCTTCTTTTGAATTCTAAATGTCATTTTAATAATTAAAGTACTTACTTTTAATAATTATTCTCATTAATTAATTAATAATTATTATTAGTAACTACTATAACCCTAATTCTTCCCCTAACATAAATTAATTATAATATTAGTTATTAGATTAAATAAACATAATTAATTAAATATACATAATTAATAAATTAAAATAAATAATTATTTACTTTATTAATAATTATTTACATCTTTAAATAAATGTTAATACTGCCCATGTGGTGTAGAAGAGTCGATGATGGGGTGCACTGTTAAGGCACTCTGTTCTGTAAGGTCACCGGTTCGAAACCCGTGGGTGGGATGGAAGGAGAAAAAATGGGAAGATTAGGATTAGTCTAAACGAGAAAAAAAAAATATGTTAATACTAATTAGTAAATAATTAGTTTATTTTTATAACAATTAGTGATATTAATAACCATTTCTTAAAAAAAAAAAAGGTTTTTATTAAATGTATTTTATCCTAAATTAAATAATAAATTAAATAGATCAATTAACTAAATTAGTATCCATATAGCAAAATAATTAGTTATTTACTTGATTAATATTGATTTAGTAAATTAATATTAATACATAGTTACTTTATTAAATACTAATTAATTATAAATATTTATCACATAATATTTAAATAAATTAAAATTAGTTTATATTATTAAATTAAATTAGAAATAGAACTATTAAAAATTGAAATAAAATTATTAAAATAGGAAATAAATTATTACCTATTGTTTTTTGGAATTAAATTAAATAATAAAATTTATATATAAAATTAAAAGAAATAACTTTGGTTGGCTCCTGTCATATCCTTCACTATTAATGGCCTAAAACCCTTCTTCCAATTCTATAATCAATTGTCCTGAAGATGGATCCCCGTTGGGATTCGAAATGTCGACAAATGTTCCTTGATACTATGGATAATCCAAGAAACTCTTCAAAAAATGATACCACGGGAACCTAAAAACCAAAATCTTTGTATAGTCTGGTTATGTCTAAATTCAATGTTTCCATGATTTCTTTTGCCATTAAGTTGTGTGATGCTCCTGAATCTAGCATAACATTATGTAAAATTTGATCATGAATACTTAAACTAACGTAGAAAGGAGGAACACCACCTTCTTGATGTTTCCCATTAACTTCAAGACCAAAAAGTAATTATGGTTGATCATAATTTAGATTAATAGAGTCTTCTCCTTCATTTATGTTCAGTGTTTCAGTGATTTGTGATTTATATAAGTCATGTTTTACCAACTCTGTTAATTTGGTAATTTCAGTTTGAATGTTAAATGGTACTTGCGTTTTTCCTAACTAAATGATTTCTTATTTTCCAAATGCAGTTTGGGTACTTTTCTCTTGTTTATCTATAGTTGGTTTTCCAGTTTGTGTTTGCACTGTTTTGTTGTTTTTAATCTTCTTTTCTGGGACAATTTGAGTAGCAGTGGTAAATTTGGCAGATTTTGAAGTTTCAGCAGCTCTTTTAGGATCAGCCGATTTTTTATCAGCAACATATGTTGTTTTAGCAGCAGCAGATTCCTAAGGATCAACTAATGTTTGAACAACAGTATCTATAATTTCTACAATTTTAGGATTGGATGCAATTTTTTGACTATAATTTTTCTGATTTGAACTAGAGTTTTGCTGAGTTTATCTAGGGAGAATTTGTAGTACTTTGGTTGTAAGAGCTGCTACTGTTTTATTGTTTTGATTTTGAGCAGTTTTCTTAGTAGGGTCTTCTACATTTTTCTTACTCCTAAGGTTATATTGCTTGTGAACTTCATTAATGGCAAACTCGTAACCTTGTTTATAATCAAAAGACTCTCCAGATTCTAACTGTATTTGTTGAAGCATGTATAATTCCTGTTCTTCTTGGGTAAGAAAATTAGTATTATCATCATTAATTCCCATTAAGTTAATCTGAGTGTCTTCATATTCTTCATTTTGGTGAGAACATTCAGCATAGTTCTCTTGGAAAGGTGGTCTTATTTGTTGATCAGGTGTTGATTCTCTATTTTTACCAGTGTTGGAATTCTTTCTAAAGTTTGGATTTCTTATTTGTGTACCTTCTTGTTGGTTATCCCATTGTGGTTTTCTTTCCATATTTTCTAACCTATCCATCATTCTTTCCATGGCTTTTGCTAAACTATCTATTTTACTATTTTAGGTGGATGATTCATCCCTAATGGTTACTCTTCTTTCATTTTTCATTGTTGCTCTTTGTAATATTCCCAATTATCTATTTCTAGTTGGAATATTATGTGTTGCTCTATTTTGCAACTTAGAAGAATAAATGGGGTAGGGAGACCTTTAAATCTCTTTAGTAGGAATAAAACATTCCCAATGTGAAAGGGGCTCAGTTTAGGTAGGAAAAATAAAGCCACCTTTGGTGTGAAAGGAGGCAATGCATGTGGACTAGATCTTTGTGATGGAGCATTCTTTACAAGGAAGTAGCCTCATTAATGAGTGGGGTCAAGGGTGAGAAGGCTCACCAAGAATAAAAAGGAAGGGATGACAGCCATGAGAGGCATTCAGAATCATGTCTATGTTTGGGTCTTATGAATTCTTGCATGCTTCAACTATTTAGCTGGGTTTGCTGCACTGTTTAGTGCAATGGATTCTCATGTGGGAGTTCCATACACTTTCTTGGTTCAACTTGTTGAAGGGATCGAAGAGGATAATTATGGGCTACATTTCCACTATCATACCTTGGTTCAAGCAATCACCAACATCTACAATGCAGTCTCTTGTCGGAACTGCGTCATTTCTCTGGGTGTTGTTGTGGAAGGGTTCAACCCCTTGATTTTGAGCTAGTTTCTTAGGAGAAGGGGCCCTCCCTCTCTTGGAAGGCTAGTAAGGAGGATTCTTCATCCATCTTATGTATTATTCAACCATATCTATATAGAGCTACAGTATGCTACATGATTTCTGATCTAGATCTGCAGATCTACCATTTTGTATTGTTGCTTTCATGAAACCCTTGCTAGGTTATCTCCATATTGTTTAAAAGGGGCTAGATCTCCATTTTCTCAGCTCTTTGAATAATACAATATTCAGATCTGTTATTGTCCATATTTTTTTGTAGAAACCCTCATGGAATAACACTACCACATGCTTCATAATTTTTGTTTGATATAAGTCATGGGGTTTGGATGTTTTCGAGCTATATTGGGTTGGGGAGATTTGTTTAACATAGCTAGGAAGATTTGTTTCTGATCCCATTCTGTATGTGAGGGTTATAATGTATAAAATAAGGGATCCAAATCCTTTTTCTCAATTTATAGCGTAATTTTATGGAAACAACGTTTTTACTACCTCTATTGCTCAAATTCCTAAGGAATATTATAGTGGTATCAGAGCTCTATTCTTGGCTCAGCTTGCGGGGGAAAATACA
Organism: Pinus albicaulis; assembly: GCA_034641835.2. Lineage (NCBI taxonomy): Eukaryota > Viridiplantae > Streptophyta > Pinopsida > Pinales > Pinaceae > Pinus > Pinus albicaulis. The sequence continues at coordinate 761,632,831 of CM076571.1, read as the reverse complement.
TCTACAATAACAAAGGAGAAATAGATCCCAAATATTCTTCTTCAGACCATGCATAACATTGCCAAAGATATCAAAGAGATGTGTCAGAAGGAAACCCCTAGAGGGTTTCACCATAGAGAAAGCACCGGCACATCCATTTTTTTGGAACAATCAGCCATACACCATTCTTCAAAACACTCTACTATTCCCACGTTTCTATATAAGGAAGGTGAGGAAGAAAAATTTGGTGATTACTTTGTGGAATATGAATCACAAACCCGAAGGTTCAAAGAACACTTGAGCTTTCAGGAATTCTATAGGATTAAGTATGGAAGAAAAACTTGTCATCACCAAAAGAACAGAGGACTTATGCATGGGTTAGACCTACAGTGCAGTTTGGGAATATTTTTCTTGCCCTCATATGATGGGTCACCTAAGTTCACAACCAAGGCTTGGGTGGAGAATTTGGACACTTATTTCCAACTCAACAAAGTTTCTGAAATAGAAGCTATCAAAATAGCAGCACTGCACCTAGAAGGGGAGGCCCATGAATGGTGGTTCCATGGGTTGTCTACACCTGGGTATGCTCATATCACTTCATAATCAGATTTCACTAGGATACTAGTAGAGATATTTTATCCAAGGGATCCGTAGGCTCACTTTGTTGAGTTAACCAAGATCAAAAAAATAGGAGATCTTGAAACTTGCATTGCTGAATATTTGAAGCTCTCAGTAATGGTATCTAACCTCACTATGAGTAGGAGGGTATGAATGTTTATTGATGGGATTGATGAACCATTGCATGGGTTGATAAAATATACTAAACCCACTACACTCCAAGAAGTTGTGGAGAAGGCTAGAGATTTACAACATAATTTGCCGAAAACTAGAGCATTATTTCAGCAGGAGATTTCTTCATGTCCAAAAGAGGATCAAGGAGGGACACTTCATGGTAATAATCAGAAGAAATTAAGGAGGAAAAAAATTTGCGTTACTCGCCAAGAGTCATGGGTTCCAAAGCACAAATGTGCTACAGGGAAAGCACATTGCAATGAGGTAATTCTCTGATGAGGAGGAGAGGACCAACGCTGTACCACCCATAGAATATGTAGTAGAAAAATTTTCTCCAAAGGGAGGAGCTATTGCAGCATTAAGAGGGGTCCCCAAATATCTGACCTTGAAAGTTAGATGCACTATTATGGGGCAGAAAGTATCAGTATTGGTAGATAGTGGAGCTACTCATAACTTTATTGATACACAACTAGTACAAAGAAGGGGCATTCACATGGAAGACTTTGAGGGGTTTTCGGTTTTAGTTCCAGGAGCTAGAACCATGTAGTGTGCCAAATATGTTCCAGTATTATCTATCACCATGGGAACCTACACTCTAACAGACCACTTCTTTGTGGTTGATATTCCAGACACTAATGTTATATTGGGTGTCCAATGGTTAATCACTCTTGGGAGAGTCACCACCGATGGGGAAACTCTAGGGATGGAATGGAAAGAAAAAGGTAATGATAAGCATCAGAAAATCAAAGGCATACACACTTACCTCCCTCAAGTTTTTTTAGCCCACAAGATGGAAGCAGATTTATGCAAGGGAGACATAGAGTGGGCAGTAGAGCTGCATTTTTCGGAAGCTGGAGGAAACGATTCACCAGTACATCTAGATATACAATCTCTCTTGGACCAGTACTCTACTGTATTTGGATATATCCGACCAGGGAGGCCTCCTAATCAGGAATTTGAGCATACTGTTGAGTTGGAGCAAGGAATCCAAGCAGTGATTACCACCCCTTATAGGCATTCCAAAGCCTATAGGGATGAAATTGAAAAGGCCATTTAGGAGATATTAGCTCTAGGACATATCCGGCCTAGTACTAGTCCTTTTTCATCTTCAATGGTCTTGGTAAAGAAGAACGATGGCACATTGAGAATGTGTATTGATTATAAAGCATTGAACAAGAAGACCATGAAGAATTGATACCCCATTCCCAAAATGGATGAGCTGATGGATGAGCTAAGAGGATCAAAATATTTTTCCAAGATTGATTTGAGATCCGGGTATCATCAAATCAAGGTGAGGGATCAGGATATCCCCAAGGAAGCGTTCAAGTGTCACTATGGTAATTTTGAGTTCTTGGTAATGCCTTTTGGATTGACTAATTCCCTAGCGACATTCAAATCTTACATGAACCACATCTTCCCTCGTCATCTGAGAAATTTTGTATTGGTCTTCTTTGATGACATCCTTATTTATAGTGGCACATGGGAGGAAAATTTGCAACATATTGAGACAGTATTACACATTCTCAAGGAGTAGAAATTCTATGCTAAGCTCTCCAAATGTGATTTTGGGCTCACAGAGATGCTTTACTTAGGCCACATCATTGGAGTGGATGGAGTAAGAGTGCATGAAGAGAAGATCTGTGCTATCAAGGATTGGCCTGAGCCAACGAATGTCACAGAACTACGGGGATTTGTAGGCATATGTACATATTACCAGAAGTTTGTAAAAGGGTTCTCTAAACTTGTAACACCACTTATAGATCTGACAAAGAAAGGAGCTTTCGGTTGGACACCTATAGCGCAAAGAGCTTTTGATAAGCTCAAAGAGGTAATGGTAGTTTCCCAGTATTTTTCCTACCAGATTTTACTCAACCTTTAGTGTTGGAATGTGATGCATCAGGGGAGAGTATTGGAGCAGTTTTGATGGAAGGAGGGCACCCTATAGCCTTTGAGAGCAGGAATTTGTTGCCACATGGGAAACTATACCCCATATATGATAAATAAATGTTGGCTATCATGCATGCTTTAGCCAAGTTCCAGCAATATTTGGTGGGAAATAAATTATGGGTAAAGACTAATCATAATAGTCTTCGATTCTTTCTTGAGTAGAAGCAGCTCCAGGAGAGACAATAGAAATGGGTATGAAAAATCCAAGCATATGAATTTGACATAGAGTATGTCAAGGGAAAGAGTAATGTGGTGGTTGATGCTCTATCCATGAGGCCAACATAGATGTCATTAAGGGGCATAGATGTAGATTAGAAGGCTCAATTGTTGGTTGAGTATTCCAAAGATAATTTTGCATGTGAGGTACCATATGGGGTGAAATATAATGAGAGGTATAGAGTGATGGATGAGATCATCTATTACTGAGATCAGGTCTTCTTGGCTAGGTATTCTAAGCTCAAGGAGAATGTTTTACAAGCATCACATGATTCCCCACTTGCAGGGCATCAAGGATTCACCAAAACTTATCGGGCCATAAGAGAGACATTCTCATGGAAGGGTCTGAAGGAGGATGTACTCCAACACATTAAGGAGTGCATAGTTTGCCAACAAAATAAGTGAGAACACACCCATCCTGCAAGATTATTGCAGCCACTTCCTATTCCATATGGGAATGGGAAATCCTCTCCATGAACTTCATCATTCGTCTACCTTCAGTTCAGGGTAAGGATTACATCTTTTTAGTTGTTGATAGACTAACAAAGTATTCACATTCATTTTCCATTTCTGCACTTTATACTGCATCACAGGTAGTTGAGATTTTCTTTAGAGATACATTTAGACTCCATGGTCTTCCAAAGACCATAGTCAGTGGTCAGGATAGCCGCTTCATGGGTGGCTTTTGGCAAGATCTTTTTTGGTTGGTGGGGACTGAATTGACACCAAGTACTAGCTATTACCCACAAACTGATTGACAGATTGAAATAGTGAACAAGTGGTTGGAAGGCTACTTGAGAAACTATGTTTCAGGTCAACAGAGGGTGTGGCTGCATTGGATCCATTTGGGGGAGCATTGTTACAACACCACTTACCATATGTCCATTGGTATGACCCCATTTCAAGCTCTCTATGGGTATGATGCACTCTCCTTTGTTCATGTCATGTTTGGAGCAAGCAAGGCTCCTAGAGCAAAGGAATGGATTCAAGAGAGTCAAGACATACTTCGAGCCCTCAAGGACAACATTGCTACCGCACAAAACCAGCAGAAAGTATATGTAGACCGTGGTCGGGTGGAGAGACAGTTTGAGGTTGATGATTTGGTCTATCTTCTTCTTCATCCTTATATACAATCTACACTCAAAGATAAAGGGGTTGAGAAGCTCAAACCACGTTTCTATGGGCCATACAGGGTAGTCCGTCGTGTTGGGGAAGTAGCATATAAGTTGGAGCTTCATAAGGGGAGCAAGATCCATAACATATTTAATGTTTCATGCCTCAGGAAGGCCATTGGAAAAAATGTAGTTGACAACATGTATCTCCCACCTATTGATGATGAAGGCCATCTAGTTTTGCAACCAAAGGTAATCTTGGAGAGAAGGGAGAGGCAGCTAAGGAGCAGGGTGATAAAAGAATATCTGATTCGATGGAGGAATCTTCCTGATGAGGATGCCACTTGGGAAGGAGAGACGATATTGTAGCATCCTTCTTTGTTGTTTCTTGAGGACAACCAAATTTTGGTAGGGGAGGATTGTAATATTCCCAATTAGCTATTTCTATTTGGAATATTATGTGTTTCTCTATTTTGTAGCTTAGAAGAATAAATGGGGTAGGGAGACCCTTAAATCTCTTTAGTAGGAATAAAACATTCCCAATGTGAAAGGGGATAAATTTAGGTAGGAAAAATAAAGCCACCTTTGGTGTGAAAGGATGAAATGCATGTGGACTAGATATTTGTTAACCAAATCAACAACGCTGCTAAAAGAGGAGGGAAATCAGTAGGGACAACGTAGTTTTTATGGAGGACTCTTTACAAGGAAGTAACCTCATTAATGAGTGGGGTCAGGGGCGAGGAGGCTCACCAAGAATAAAAAATAAAGGAATGGAAGCCATGAGAGGCATTCATAATCTTGTATATGTTTGGGTCTTATGAATTCTTGCATGCTTCAACCGTTTAGCTAGGTTTGCTGCACTGTTTAGTGTAAGGGTTTCTCATGCTGGAGTTCCATACTCTTTCTTGGTTCAGCTCGTTGAAGGGATCTAAGAGGAGAATTATGGGCTACATTTCCACTATCAGACCTTAGTTCAAGCAATCACCAACATCTACAATGCAGTCTCTTGCAGGAACTGTGTCATTTCTTAGGGTGTTGTTGTGGAAGAGTTCAACCCCTTGATTTTGAGCTAGTTTCTTAGGAGAAGGGGCCCTCCCTCTCCCGGAAGGCTAGTAAGGAGGATTCTTCAGCCATCTTATGCATTATTCAGCCATATTTATATAGAGCTGCAATAGAATACATCATTTCAGATCTAGATCTGCAGATCTACCATTTTGTACTGGTGCTTTCATGAAACCCTTGCCAGGTTATCTCCATATTGTATAAAAGGGGCTAGATCTCCATTTTCTTAGCTCTTTGAATAATATAATATTCAAATATGTTATTTTACATATTTTTTTGTAGAAAACCTCATGGAATAACAGTTTCACATGCTTCAAAATTTATGTTTGATATAAGTCATGGGGTTTGGGTGTTTTTTAGCTATATTGGGCTAGGGAGATCTGTTTAGAATAGCTAGGAGGATTTGTTTCTGATTCCATTCTATATGTGAGGGTTATAATGTATAAACTAAGAGATCCAATTCCTATTTCTCAATTTCATAGCATAATTTTCTGAAAACAACGTTTTTGCTGCTACTATTGCTGAAATTCCTAAGAAGGAATATTGCACTTTTTTAGCAAACCAATTTTCTTCTACACTAACTGCATTGCTCTTCATTTGTTCAATTTTTTCTGGGTTTCTCTCTCTCAATTGATATGACGTATCTGTATTGAATCCATCAAGAAATTTGATTAAAGCTAGATCTGGTGGGGGTTTTATGTTTGCTGGGATAACATTATAAATACTATTGAACCTAGTACAATAGTCCTGAACTGACTCATTAGGAGCTCTTCTAATGTTTTCATATTCAGAAAGTATTTTTAAAGGGTTCTTTTTCCTTTCTCATCTATTAAGAAATAATTGATTAAAAGCAGCTAAATCAGCTATATGATTGGCAGGTAAAGCTTTAAACCACTTTTTTACATCTCCAACTAAATTTTGGGCAAACAGTCTCATTTGAACATCAACATCATTGATTTCATGCAATTAGAAATAATAATTCATTTTTTTAACATGTTGTTGTGCAATTTATTGACTTGTACTATCAAATTGAAAGATTTTACTTTGGTAGTCAATGGGCATGGCATTTAATTGGGTTTGTAAGACCAAAGGGGCATATCTGTTGGCCATGGCTAAGATTCTTGCTTGACTAGAAGATAAATTAGTAGTTCTTGGAGATGAAGCTGAAGTTGTTGAAGGAACTGAACTTGAGGATGGGAATAAAGTTGTGAATGGACTTGAAGTGCTTGCAAAGGAGGTTATAACACTTGAAGATGTACTTGGAAATGAGATTGAAGTGCTATAAAATGCAGCAGAAGTGCTAGAAAATAAATTTGAAGTGTTTGGAAATGGAAACAAAACTCTAGGTCGAAAAGGAAGCTTAAGGGTGAATGAATCTGTGGAATGAAGTGAAGAGGAAATAATAGATGAGGTGGAACTAAATAATGATGAATTTACAGAATATAAAGGAGTGGTAGAAGGCTTATGGGTATAAGCAGAAAATAAGTTAGCTCAACAGAATGTTGAAGTAAGTCTTCATCAATTTCATTAATAAAAGTTGCAGTCATAACATCTAATCTATCAAATGGTTCTAAAACTTTTTCTTCTATGTATAATGGAACAATCTCCTTATTAGTTTCAATAAATGAAATGAAATTAGAATCAATTACACTTTCATAAATGGAACATTGAGATTTAATTCTAAACAAAGGGTGTTCAAAAGATAGATCAAATTCAATGTCTTGTATACTTTATGGTTCTTTGGGGATTGATTAATTGACTTGTACTTTCTAAACTTTCTACTTTTTTTGTTTTCTTAAAATTCTGTACAAGTCATCTATAATTTCAGGAGGCTGTGGATAAGGATGAGCCCTGGTGTATTATATTCTTTTGAAAGCCAAAATTTTAATTTTCAATAAAAAATTTCTCTAACAACCCTAAAAAAACCTTAAGGTGAAAAGATGAGAAAAAGTATTTCCTTTAAGGTTTATTTTAAACTAAGGGACTCATTTCCCCAATATGGTTGACAATATGTTATCACTCCAATAATTTCCTAGGGTTGTTATGCTTTTTTTTTTAAATAAATAATAGAGGTAACCACAAACCTACTTTTAAGATTTAGGATCTAGCCTTCCTAATTCTCAGAGAGGGCTCTCTCTTTATGATTTAACTTTGTTGATTTTAGTTGATTTTAGGCTAGTTATTTAAGATTGAATGGTTTTGAATTTGGTTTGGTTTGGTGGTCGGATTACTGATTTAGATGGATATTTTTAGTTTTGCTTTCCATTGGGTTATGGAGTCAATGTATCAAACAACAAGGCGGGATCAAGATCTAAAGGGAAGTGTTCACAGCACAAGGTAGTTGAGCTATTTCAGATCTTTAGCCTGTAAGGTGAGATGGTTTCAATCGAGATGGGAGAGAAATTAAGGATTCTCAAATCCGGATAATGAAGGAAATGACAGAGGTCAATAAAAACTTAGGAGAAATGAAGAATTCCTTAATCTGGATATCATAAGAAAACATGAAAATGCTAGACAGTTCAAGACAAGGTGTAATTAAACATATTCTATAATAAAATTCCAGTTTTAGCATTTAGATTCATAAAAAACATAAGAGTATATGAAACACTTAAGAGAATAACATATAACAATTGAAAGTACTTCACTATAGTGGCTCAACACAAGAATCCTGTAATATGATGCCTTCATTTCTCAATCTAGTATGCCAACTTGAAAATGGTACAAAACCATTTGGTGTTTAGATCTTTACAAGTATAGAAATCTTCATCACTTCAAACACACTCAATACTTCGAATTGTGAAGTATTTATAGAAAAACTCTTACAAAATATCCTAAAACAAAATTAGGAATTATTCAAGGAAAAATAAATATCTTTATGTAAGAAGATAGAGACAACTATCTAACTAATGCATGTTGTCCCTAGTTTTATTGAATTTACTATTTGTTGTCTTTGATCTTTTGTTGATTTGTCTCTGACTGTTTGCTCAATGAAGGCTGTCTTTTAGGTTGTTTGAGTATCCTTTACGTTGGCTGTTGTAACTGTGCTTTGTCATCTCTGTTTTGTCTTTAACTATTTCACTTTCATTTGATACTCTTTAAAATCTGATACTCTTTACTTTGACTACTATTTTTAACTTTAACTTTTGAATGTCGTTTTAACTTTCAACTGCCTACTCTATCTTCACTTTGACTGCCCTGTTATAACTTTCAATCCTGACTAATCTGTTTTACCTTTTCACTTTCACAGTAGATCAATCAACTTTTCCCAATTCTTTTCTTCTGGTAATTTGATTTTTACCATCCTTATTAATATCTCATCATCCTCTATATACTTTGAAAAAGTAGGCTTGTTAATGAATAAATGTTTTACCTCATGTTGTAGGTAAAAGAGGTTCTCAAAATTTTTTTGGAGCACTTTCCCTGTTGGAATTCCTTGCATGGCTGAATTGTTTGCCTATTCCTTTACCACTTCTCTGATTTTCTTATCATAATCTTATTGTTTCATCAACCTATCATTGATAGCCAAAGGATTTAGAAGGCCTTTCTCTTTCAGCACATCAAACTTATTCATAAAACTGTTTATAGAAAACTCCATCGTTTGACACTTTTCTCCCAGCTATACCATCAATTTACTTTTATAAATAACCTTCCTGACTTCAAGAATGGTTTATGTCCTGTCACTAATTCCAATCTCTTCTAATTCCTGCTTATTCTTGGAATCAAGAAACTTTATGATTTCATTAGCCTCTTCTAGTTTCTTACCAAGTTCTTCCTTTACTTTTGTATGGCTTCACTTGCTACCTTGTTAAGATCCTTTTGTTCATAAATAACTTGAATGGATGGCCAAATATCATTGAAAGATTCAATGATATTGACCCATAATAGTTTATTTTCTTGTACCATGGGTTTGCCAATGTTAATTCCTTATCTAGCTTCTTTAAATTGTCATTTAACCTGTTAGACTTCTGAACTTCAACCTTATTCATTAATTGTGTCAATTTTTTCTCATCTTCAAGGATTTTAATTTTTTCTTTGAGTTTCTTTATTTCAGAAGTTAGTATGGAAATGTTTTCCATAGATTTGATAAGTTTTCCTGCTTCATCACTAGGCTGTGCTACTGTTGTAGATGACTCTGTTGCTGAAGTAGTTGCTGATGTAACAGGAAGTTCTATAGCTATTGGAACTAAAGGGGTCAATGATTCTACTAATGTAGAAGGAACAATTGTAGTGACTACAGGAATAACAGTGACAGGGAATGCTTCTGAGCTGGCCTTTTTCTCCTATACTAATTTTTCCATCTCATTTTCCATTTCTTTTATTTGGGAAGTTAACTGGAGAATGAGGTTCATCATCTCATCTTTTTGGCTTGCATCCTATAACACTTCCTTTGCTTGTGGATGTTCAGTACGAGGTAGTTTGAGTTTCTTCTTTAATGCAGCAATGTCTGCATTCCTTTTCTTTATGAGTTCTTATGTAGCTTTGACATTTTTGGGATCATATCCTACTTCAATAACCAAATATTCCAGAGATTTAATTCTTTTATCTTTAGCCTGTGAGGATGCTTTTTCTAGCTTAAGCTTACCTTTGATGTTTTCAAGGGTATTTTGCAACTTCTGTACAGTCATGGATTTATTTGTCATAGTTTAATCTATCATTTCACTAGCTTGCTTGTGAAATTCTATTTGGTCTATAGGATGAAGATATTTTTCTTGTCTATAGCTTTAACATTTTTGTGATCATATCCTACTTCAATAACCAAAACTTCCAGAGATTTAATTCTGCTATCTTTATGCTATGAGGATGATTTTTCTATATTAATCTAACCTCTGATGTTTTCAAGAGTATTTTGCAACCTCTCTACACTCATGGCTTTGCTTGTCATGGTTGAATATATTATTTCACCAGCTTGCTTGTGAAATTCTATCTGGTCTATAGGATGAATATCTTTTTCTTGGAATTTATATGATGTCTTTTTATAATCTATTGATGACTTAGGATGATTCATTGTTGGTTGTGGGAAGGTCATCTACATCTCCCTGGTCTTGCAGTCAAATGCTGAAAGTAACCTGCTTTGGTCACTTGGTGTTTGTTTCCAGTATTGGGCATAAGTATCTGCCTTTAATGACTCATTCCTGAGCTTGATTTCCTTGTACTTCTGCATAATATCCTGTTCTTTCTCTGTTGGATTACTGGATGAAGACACTTCAACGCTATTCTATTTTTGAATAATTTGAGTGCTTGATGTTGTAGTTTGGTGAGTTTCTTCAAAAAATGTAGGAGGAACATTTTTTTTACCACTATATCTATGTCTATGATCTCAATTATCTCAACTTCTTCATTTACAGGATTTAATTTTGGCTTCTTCCTGTACGTCAGTTGAATTTTGTTTCAGTGGTAGTATGTGGTGAGTATGATCCTTCTTCTCTCCCTCTTTTAGAGTTCCTATGCTGTGGGGATGGAGTCTGAAACATGGAAGTTGTATCACCTTGTTTCTCTGCCTCTTTCAAAGTGTTCTCCAAACATTCAGAATAATTGGAGTACTGCTCAATATCTGGCTTAGATTCATGTACATAAGTATTTAATTTACATTTGACTCTTAACTTTATTATTACTCCTAAAGGATCATAAAACCACTGGAAACTGTGACTGAACTTAAATTCCTGAAAATAATTTTCTTCTTGTGGACCTGAATCTCTACTGTTGCAAATAAAAGGAACAACCTGATTCTTTATCTTAAACCGTGTCTTATTTTTTTCTGCCAAGAAATTTATTCCATCAGAGTTAGGGATCTGCCTGATATACTCAAGTGAAAATAACCTCATTGGGAGGCATTTGGGCAGCTTATTTAGAAAAAGATTAGATCCATATACTGTAATCTCTGTGTGGTTCCAATAAAGGTACAAATATCCTATCCTACTCTATTTTGATAACTGCAGGACCTTTTTTATATCATCATTGAATTTTGGTTGAATGATGTTGTTCAACATGTTGACAATAGGATGGATAAAGGAGTCAATGAAGTCTATGTATGTGAATTGTGTTGAATATTTATTGATTAATTGAGTCCAAAAGATAATTGACTGTGGATTTACCTTCAACATCCAGTTTCTGAAAATTGATGGAAAATCTTTTAGGTTGAAAGTAAAAAAAGATGTGGAATAAAACAGAGGAATACTTGAAGACACCTTCTTTAGGTAATTTGACCAATTGTTCATGAATTGTATCACCAAGGTATTAGGAAAATTTGAATATGGTAGTAGCAGGTTGACCAGGGGTGAAAATAGACAAAAACCCTAAGGCTGAAGAATCAACATGCTCATCAGTAAAATAACCTAGAATACATGACATCATAGTGATGATATGCCTGGTTCTCTTGGAAAATAGAGCTGGTGGATAAGGAGGGTTGGTCTTGGGAGTCTATACTGATGAAGGAATGAATTTTTGGAATATCTGGAACCTCTTGGGGAAGTCCAAATTTATATATAACTCAATAAGTATCTCAATGGAAAGAGGGGTTTCATTTGGTGTAGGTTGGATCTGTAGCATTTGATTGAATGCTTCAACTGTGATAGTGAATAAGATTTATTTTCTAGGGGTAATAATGGCTCTTTGATCAGGGAAATAACAATTTTGGCAAAGTCTAATCACTTCTGGACACTAGAAGGTTTGTGGGACAATGTACTTGGGCAAATTGGACTCCCAAATGAAAACCTCATCATCTTGGTCAATTGATTTGGAGCTCAAGAAGGTTAAACTCAGTGATAGGGTCACTAATTTTAAAGTCTTTGTTTGGTAAGGAAGTGCATTCCACATCTACAATTGGATGTTGCAGGGGATTAACTGATACAATGCTCTGAGAATCCATTTTTTTTTGTTTGATTTATCAATTAATTACTCTTTTGACTTATAAAAATAGGTTCAAGCCTTTAGGAGCACCTCTGAAATATATTTACGGTCTACAATAGGGTTTGAGATGAAACGGGGCCTTTTTCTCTGGTCTATAATGCTTCAATTGATCAAATTTATTTTCTGTGATAAAAAATAGCCTCAGGCTTTCAGGAATTCTATGAAAATATGTCTAGGGTCTGCAAAAAAAGGATTAGGAAGCAATAGGAGCTTTCTTTTGGTCTGTAAAGGTTCCTAAACTGATTCAAATGATTGAATTACTTTATTTTAGCTTAAAAAATAGCCTTATATCTTCAGGAATACTTGGATAATGAAGCTCTGGTATGAAAAAGGTTTTCAGGAGTAGCAAAAGCTTTCTGAAGCTTCATGGGTCTTTATAATGCTTCAAATGGGTTCTGCACTGGATGTAGTAGCAAATTATCTTAAATTATGGTAAAAAGGGACTTGAAATAAGGTTGGCAGCTATTTGTTTGCTTTAAAACAAGTTGGCAATGCTCTCTTTATGCAATCAGTAACAGAGAAGGTGAAAAGGCTTGCAAAGGGCGGCTATATAAGTTTTTTAACCAACAGTGATTTAAACATTAAATTTTCGGGGTTAATTTCAAACGAAAGAGGTTTTTGCAATGGGCAGAAATACCATTTGGCATTTTTTGCATCGGCAAAAGCAGTCAGGTGGTATAATTTCTGAGGATGTGACACAATAGAATACTGCCATGTAGCATAGGAGTGGGGTGCAAAAAAAAATCTTTTCGTAAGGTCTCGATGGGATTGAAGATTGGGCAATCAGAGATGCGATAAAGGGTATTGGCCATTAGATCTGATCAATTAAGATCCGACGGATGGGCGAATAGTAGGAATTTATCAGGGATTTGATAGGCGTGGGGCCCGGGAATAGTTATGTGATAGGGTTATATAATATAACAATGGTTGGGTTTATATGAAAGGGGGTTTAATATATAACCAATGGGGTTAGAGGAAAGTGGGACCGGAAGGATGTATAAGCGGGGTTTATATGATATACGGGAGTTAATAAAATAATGTGAGTTAATAGTTAGCAGGAGTTTAATATATAATGGTTATCAAAGTAGGGGAATTGTTTTAACCATATATATTAAAATGGATTAAGTGAAATATGATGCAAGAGTGAGTTATGTGCGGGGATGTAAAATACACTAAGGATATTTTTAAAACTAATTTTGGGGTAGGATTTTCATAGTGGGGCCCGATATTATTATTTTAAACTTGAAACTTAGGATAAGTGTATTTTAGGGGGTATTATGAATGAAAATGGAAGTTAATAAAGGAATTTGTACTTTTCCAAAGGAAAATATTGCATTTAAACTAAGGAAAAGGGTTTTTTTTGTATAGAAAAGGAGTGAAGTAAGGGGAGAAGGTTCAAATGAAGGGGAAGGAGTATTTTTACAAGGGAAAATGAAATTAGAGGGAAATTAGTATGTATGAAATGATCAATTTCTACTATCCATGCCTTGTAAAAAATGCTTCTCCCTACCCATCATCTACCCTAATATTTTTTCTTCATTTATATCGGTGCATTTGAGCTTGGAGACCCTTTTTATTTTTCTTTTAACAAAAAACTATCTAATTTTAACCTTATTACTTCCAATGGCTCAGATTAAACTATTGAGCTCATTTATTATTCTCTACCTAACTACTGATCTGCCATGATTAAATAGTTTGGCTAGATCTTTATTCTCTATCTATTAGTATGAAATTTAAAGCATGAATAATGAAGATTAAGTTGTTTGACTATCATGGATTGTGGCATTTTTGACAAGCTATACACAATATTATTTTGCGAAGTAAAGTAAAAAGTAATGGCATTTGAATTTGCATCACTTTCATGATCTATTTTTATCTCTTTTTTGTTGGGGTTCATATTTTATTTTCTTTTTTGATCTTTTTCTTTTAGTCCTTTGATTTTTCTTTTAGGACTTTTACCCTCTTTACATATTTTAATATGGGAAAACAATTTGCAGAAATCAAAGTATGTATATATTACAAGACTAATCATAGTAAATTCAAAATTATGAATCCTATTATTATAGGACCCTAACAGTTTCTATGCAATTATTTTTTGGTTAAATATTATAGAGGCATAATTTGAGATGTATCAAAGGAAACAAGTGTTGTTAACTTAGTTGTGTTGAAAACGTTTAAATATTCTTGCATATTATATGGGTGTAAGTGAAAGAGAGTATATAGTAAGTGGATTTAATAGTTAAAAACAAGTGTTAGTTTTTTAGAAGTCATAAGACAAATTTGGAATGGGTAGAGTATGTATCCTTATTTAGGTTACATATATTCAAATTGTTGTGCGAATGGGGTTGTACATCCTTTGTTTTCATCTTGAGAAAAAGGAGTCCTCTCCTAGTGTTGGCTTGAAGGGTCCTGACCCATGTTCGGAGGTGAAGATTTGGCAACGAACCCCTATACTACTAGCCCTTTCAGCAATGACCTGCTTTCGCAAGCCAAGGTCTCACCCAAAGTAGTATGGGTGGGTGCTGGAACCAGGTTTCCACACCCTGGGAGAGAGAAGGTAATGAAGGAAAATCGGTATCGCAATTATCATATCTACACAGAGTCAGGCTATTCGCAGGCCTTTAACAGTCTATTCAGCATATAACCATAGCATAATTGTTAGATCTAATCAATACCTTTGCATCCATGTACGTATTACCAACTAGTACCATAGAGCACTATAATCATAGCCAATAACAGATCATAGATAAACTTATGCCAGAAAAAAAGATACTTCCTTAACTTAAAGCAATATCACAGATAGTTTCATAACTCAAATCAATAGCACAAATGCATATGTAGCTCAAACAGATGTAACAGCTTCTCGTTAACAGTAACATAATAGATCCATATAACACAGAGATACTTCAACTATATCTGCATATATTCACATCCAAAAACCAGTTACAACTCAAAATACCGCCTGCGCACATAGCCAGCAGGAGTGAGGATCTTCGCGCACACAGCCAACAGGAGTCCTTACCCAAAACAACCCAAAAAAAATCTAATAATTTGCACATAGCATCAATCACATCCATGCCTTCCTTTTGACTCTAACTTATCCATCTATTTATACCAACATAGCCTAGCAATCCTATGGTTTGAAAATCGTGGTTTGCAGACCCTAGGTCTACCCTTTGACCCATTTACAAAACATTGGGGCTTTGACCTACCCAAAATCCTTACACAAGACTTAATAATACCAAACTATACAAAATTTGCAGCTTATGGAGCCCCGCTCTAACAGTCCCCCAACCAAATCTTGTGACTTGTCCCGAGTCACTATGGTTGTGGGCTCTCCACCTTTGCTTCCAATAGCCTGATTGCATCAACCGGCTCGGGAAATACTCCTTCACTTTGCGCAACATCATTCTGAGCTATATCCACCAACTTTTGTGAAGTTGTCCCCTCTGTAGTAGCCATGATGCTCTCCAAATTATGGTTGAGTTGCTTTACTACGAGATCAATGTCCTAGGAGAGCTTGAGGGCTTCATTAGCCCAAGGCTTAAGGCGATTACTGACAGTATTCTTCTTCTGGCGGAGGTCTTCAATTTCGTCTCTCAAGGTGTGGATGGTACGCAGCTGTGCCAATCATTGAGCAGGTATCAGAGTAAGCATCGTGGCTTCTAGCTGCTCAAACTATTCTTCCTTTTGTTGCAGCGCCTGATTGATCTCACGGAAGAGAGGACCATGCTGCACTTTGGTCCATAACTGTATTTTTCTCTCCAACAGTTCTGTACCCTAAGCGATCTATCCTATGATGACATCAGTGTTTTCTGTAACCAATGCAGATCGTTGGGATCTAACCTATGGTGGCTTTTCCGGTTGAAAATTGGCCTGTAAGGACACAATATGTTGTTCCATGTATGTTCTGACTACCTATATCTCAGTCCATGAAGCCTTTAGTGTTGCAACCAATCCCTCAATCTTGGCCTAGGGGGTGGAAGAAGATAGAATATATTTAGTGACGTCCACGCAAAGCCTACTAATGAGGTGCTCCAACTCTGTCTATTGCCTGATAGCGAGGGTACATGCAGCTTGTACTTGGGATACCTCAACAATTTTTTATTCAATAGTCTGCTTAGCTGTACTACGCTGCTAATGTACTTGCAAATTTCTATAATGGATTTCTTCAAACAGGGACGCATGAAGGACCTACAATGGTTTATGCAGCAAGCGGGCTAGATCTAACTAGACCTCTGCGCAGGCCTAGACTTGTGCTCCTAAGTCGAGTGGACTTAGTATGAATGTTGTGCTCGAGAGAGAAAAGAGGCGACTTTTTGGCGTATTGATCACTGCGTTTCTTGTTGCTAGGGTTGAACTTGCTTGGATCATGCTAGTTTGCAAGGTTTCAGTTTTGAATTGTAGAGCCCGGAGCTCAGCCTAGAGTGTATCGACTGTGGCTTTCTGCTGCTCTTTCAAAGCCAGCCATTTTTCTTTTGCAGCGAAGGTGACCGCATCTACGATCTTCTCTAGATCATATTTTGTCAGGGTAACTCCTATGCCACGTTCCGGTCGGATGGCTTGTTGTCTCTTTTGTGGCCCCTTAACAGGGTCACCAGTTCATTTTGTACCCCAAGGGGAGTCAATACCTCCCGCATCGAGACCCTCTACACCCGGGTCCTGCTGCGAATCTTTCGATGGGGCTGATTCCATGCCCTTCCTAGTGTTCCTACCCTACTGCAAACCCTTCTGTGAGCTTGGGTCCACTTGCGTCCTAATACCCGTGCTCTATCCTCTAGTTTCTTTAGTGGTGTTGGGTGAGGTGACCTTTGTAGTGCTTGTCCCTGCGGTGCCTGTCACACCCAATTTGAACCTAATCTTCCATTGTGGAGGCCATGTCGCAATTAGACGATCAATGTCCTCATCTGCAACTATGTATGGGAGTGAGACCCATGCTAGATCCTTGCGTGCTCTGACTTGGACATTATGCATAGTTACCTGAAATACGATGATGCTCTTGTATTTATCATACACTGCCAGAGACAAGTGCGACCAGGAATTGATTGCTGCTACCAGGCCACTCTGAAATACGACCTAGAAGAGTTGCTTTTCCTCAATACATTGTGTGCCCTTGGAATCCCACATATTTTCATGTCGTACTCCTTCACACAGATTGGGCATCAACTTAGGGAGGACTAAATATTTTTGGGCTTCCCATGCGACCAACTCGATGAGAAGTAGCAACCACGAGCAACATAATGCATGCCCCTGGTTGTGGGCTTCATGGACATTCGCTGGAAATTCGTTGCACAAGTGTTGAGCGTAATTGAAGCAAACCCCCTTTTCACATTGGCCCACTAGTTGAATTACATATGCCGGAATGGTGGCAGCCTGGCACTTGCGCATCAACTTGCATGCCAGAAATAGTGTGACCATTTGTGTCCCAAGGTCACTAATGGAGTTGATAATGAACCCTCGAGTGTTCTGCAGCACATGGTAATCCTTGCACACTTTTTTGGTGATATTTTTCTCATACTTTTTGCTGACGCGAATATAGGGTCTAAACCTTCCATGTGGAGGCCATTAATTCAGTGAATCAACACGGAATCAATAGGGATTTGATTCTGGATCCACAAGCTGACATCATGGACCAAGCTAAGAAGCCGGCACACAAGTCGTTCTGTAATATTGTAATGGACAAAATGCGACATCCTTAGCAGGTTCAAGAGCTCGAAATCGGCCAAACAGTGCACCCAGCGCATGGGGATGATATTTATCCTGTCATCTTCTAATATCCTCTCGAGGTATAGGTCGTGAGCCAGCTCAGGGAAGGCCTCCAAATTGGCCAGGTCATGGTCATCAAATTTCACCTCATGGAGCTTGCCGAAGGGTTCTCCAATGACAGGGACCTCGCCCAAAGTTAGCGGCATCTGCAGATAGGTGCGCAGGCCATCGAAATTCTATGGCGTGCGTGTCAAGGGCATGCGAGGCCAAAAAAATGGCAATGGCCAATTGATAGGTTTAGCCATCTGGGCCTTTTCCTGAGCAGAAAGAGGCCTCTTTACTGGCCTAGGTGAGCTTGCCTAGCCCGCTACCCATGAGGACTTCACATAGCGAGGAGAGGTGTGGGGCTTCATCCCCTTCTGCTTTTCCTTCCTAGGCATTGACATAATCTCTTCAACTTTAGGGTGGACTTCCAGTACTTCCTCAGATTCTTGCTCGGTCAAGGTTACAGTTGTTGGTGTTCAAAGAGGTAGCTTATTATCAACAACTCTATTGTTTTCTCATTTAATTATCAACCCAGGGTAAGTCTTCTTATTTCCAGAGTGATGGCACAATATATGCGAGTCAGGTCATGTAATAGTTACTACTTGTCACTTATGAGGAAGAATTTTCTAACTTCCTAAGTTTTCTTATCCTACGAGGGGTGGCTTGGATTGGTTTTTAACCTAATATTGAGCAGCAAGATTGAGCAGCTATCTAATTGAATTAAACAACAGTCTAACTGAACCGAACAACAATCTAGAGAAATCAAGATGCAATTGAATTTAATTAAACAATGGTCTAAATAAACTGAACAAAAATGGAATTGAATGGAACGAGAGTCTAACTAATCTGAACAGTAATGGAATTGAATTGAATCAGCAGTCTAGCTAACTGAGCAGTAATGGAATAGCAGTACAACTAGCTGAGCAGTAATGGAACGACATTATAACTAACTGAGTAGTAATGGAACAACAATATAACTAAAGTGATTTAAATAAATCGTACAAAAATTAGTTAAGTAATTTTCTAATGGAATTCTCTTTATGACTTAATTAATCAACATTGATCGATGGTTGAATGCTTCATTATGCTGAAAAAAGAATGCAATTCATGAAGATAGATAACATTGAAATCAACTTATTCTACGATCTGTACCTCAAATGCAAAGATATTAAAAGAATTGGAACTATCTACTGATAAGGAAATATTCCCATAAGTCGGAAAATACGATTGTGATTGTCCTAATTCAAGAATTTCATTTCTAACAATCCTCAAGAAAGAGAACTGTAACTTTATTGAATAGAAATATACTTTACAACTGCATCAGATACTTAAGCATTGGTTCTGCAACTACACAGAGTATGAAAACTTGAGTGGAACTTCCAGAGGTTGGACCCAGACCACCATAAGCTCTAGCACAGTAAAAAACTTGAAAAGATTATTGTTCAAAGCTCTATATTACATCCAGTGATGTTACAAAAATACAATTAGACAGACTGTTTCTGATGCGTCAATTACAGAATGAATTTTCTATCCTTTATTTGACTCCCCTTCTCGTTTGTCCTTTACCTCTTTAAAGGAGATTTCAAAAATGCGAAAGTATTTCCCAAACGACAGCCTGTTGTGTATGGCTGTCGTTTGAGTTCTTGTGCTCGAATTCGTCTGTCTTCCTTCTATCGGCCGCTAGGAGTTACCAGGATCTCATATGCTTGCATCCGTTGGTTAGCTTCCATTTCCTATCATCCATTCTGCCTTCCTGCATGCAGAGATAAGAGAAGTCAATTTTCTATTACAAAAACATCCTTTTCATCATTAGTCTAATTGTTCTCATTTTCATAATCTTTTATTCTCTTTATTGTTAATATGAAGAGGAATTCCCTTGAAATTATAACATAATTTGAAGTACTTACAAGGTGATAACGTACCTTAATTTGGGCCCAACATACTCCCCTACTTACCTAGTTGCATGTCCTCATGCAAACAAATGATTGAGATGTAGTTGCGTTAAGGAGTAGGCAGGGTAGGCCTTTTCGTTGTATGCTCTAAAGCCTTGTTTTCTTTTCATGAGTGCGAAGGCAGTGCCTATGGATCCTTCTGGTAATTCGTAATTGTGATTATAATCCTTAGGAGGATACCAGAGGAA
Source organism: Pinus albicaulis (assembly GCA_034641835.2). Classification (NCBI taxonomy): domain Eukaryota; kingdom Viridiplantae; phylum Streptophyta; class Pinopsida; order Pinales; family Pinaceae; genus Pinus; species Pinus albicaulis. Next base: position 761,612,926 of record CM076571.1, on the reverse strand, counting down.
AGGGCTTCTGTATCTACATCCCAACTAGGCAGACCCCATGTTGTAGACCAGGCTACTGTATGGGAGGAATCTGGAGGCAGCAACCTTGAAATTCCTATAACTGAATGACTCCCTATTCTTCACATTGTTCATGGAGGCCATCAATATTTTCTTGGCTACTGCTAAGGCCACTTCATGAATGTCCCCAAATTATTCTCGTGCATTTTCTTGATATCTTTATGGATGGGCCCCAGCCTAGTCCTCACACCTTGCCTTCTCATGAATTTTTTGTGCTGGATGATCAGTTGCAGGAGTTTTGTAGGCTCCCCCCTAACCCATAAATCTAGGCTATGTTCTCCTTTTTGGAAGATGCCATAGGCTTTGGCCCACCTAATCTAGTTTTTAGCAAATGAAAGGAAGGCTTGCAGCTGCACATCCCCTATAAAGGGGCTAGGGTTGTTGTCCATGTCTTCTTCTAAGAAGAAGCTATGTATGTAAAACTCACACAAGAGGCGTTGGACCTGCTCATCCTGATCATTACAACAATGGAAAAATTCTTCTATGGTCCTGAAAGTAGTGGATTTTCCTACCCTGATAGCTTTAACTTTCAAGATTAAATACCGTTCTATTAGGAACAAGGCATAGTTGGTTGCTGGAGCTCTGCACGATAGCGCATCATTATATAGAGAGAAAATTGTAGAGATTTGCTTCTTAGCTTGATCCACTTGCTCTTGTACCACCTTAACCTCTGCCTGTTCTCCTCTAAGCTAGGGGAATGTCTCATCTTCTATGGAGGAGAGGTCAGTGAATTTTCTTAGCAGTGGCTCATATTATTGTAATGGCACCACCTCCTTCCTGCACTGTGTTAGTTCATGTCGCACTTGCACTAGTTCATTGCGTAATTTCTGGTTGGTAGCTTTCTCTACTAGATGGGTGTAGGCAGGGGCTTACTCTGTTTGGGTCCCCTTTTCCTCTATAACCTTATACTCAGTTTGGGTGGAGGCATCGATGTTGTTTTCCAGTTCTATTTGCATTTCAGCCTTGATGGTGTCTGCTAGGTTGGTTTTTATTTCAGCCTCAATAGTAGTTATCAAATTGGTTTGTATTCCAGTTTCCACAATGTCGGATAAGTCAGTTTGCATTTCGCTTTTCATAGTATTTACTGGTTCTGTTTGATTTCCTGCAATAGAGGTTTCCTTCTTTGGCTTCCAGGCCCTTCTTTCTTTCTTCAATTATTTTCTCAGATATTTTACCAATTTCTTCAATCTCTTGCAAGTCCTTCTTAGTTTCTCACTTCTCCTTTCATATGAATCTTCACCTGTCCTTATTTCAGCAGGTGGTAGGGGAGCAGAATTCCCTTTTTCAGGGATGGTGTCTAAAATGGTGTTTCTGATTATTTCTTCATGATTTCCTTCAATGTGAGGGTCCTGACTAGGAGAAGCAATGCTAGCTCCTCGTGACAAAGGAGTCGTCTCTGTGTGTGTGCTCTGCTCCACAAGGACAATGTCACCTGAATGATCTTGTGGCTCCATTTTCTCCTCTGTCTGCCCATCACTATACACTTCATAATTATCGATAGGGGACAAAGCCTCATCATCTTATAGTTCCTCTTGGTCAGGTAGGACGTTAGTGTGACCAGAGCTATTGGGGGTGGCAGAATTATCAAAAATTTCCTCTTGCTCCCCTACTCCCAATGGGTTTCTCAACTCATATTCTGTCCTTATTTTTCCTAGGACTTGAGCCATTTCCTCCTCGAACTCTTGCAAGGGTGCATGGGATGGTTCTGCTTCCTCCATGAGGTTCGAGGTTCCTTGGAGTGCCTTGGACCATTTTTTCCTACTTGGCTCTGACGTTGAGGTTCGATGAGTTCTTTTTCTTCTTGGTGTATTTACCCTGGGAGCTCAATTTTGGTTCCATCAAGGTTTACTTCCGGTTCCTATGTCTCAGGGTTAACAAAATTATCCTAGGCTATCTGCTTCCTATCTAGCTCATGAATGATGATTAGTTTTATTAACCCCTGGTGACTAACCACTGCTTTGGGATTCTTGGCTTTCCTCAATTGAACAACAGTGTCATGCAATATAGAATTCAAAAAGGCAGGCAAATTAATTGAAATCTTTTGTTTAAGAGCAGCTTAAATTTTGAGCTGCCGACATTTTACCACATCCCGATGTCCTTCGCATGTAATAAACGTTTGGATGAATGCCGCTAGCTCCTGCCATGGCTGGTGTAGAGAGGTAGGGTTAATCCCTCTATTTTTGTGTTCCAACGATTCATCCGGGTCCTGGTATGCTGCTACTGCTTCTCTCAGGAGGAGATGCTTTTCTACCCATCTTTCTCCTTGCACTAGTATTCTAGAAACTTCCATGATATTTCCCTCTGTAACTGGTATAGTTCGACCTTTGACTCTGGTTTTCCCTTTTTGCATATTTTGCACAAATTTGATTGCAATTATCGTGTCGAATCCCTATAGTCTGTGTACATATGTCAACCATCCAGCTCGCTAGAGGATGGCACTCGTTGCCTCTAAAATTGGGAATTTTGTAGGCTTGTTTCTAAGGGTATTTCCTCCCATAGCTAATATGCTCTTTTCCTCTTGGATCTGTTGTTTCGACTGGATGTTGTATGCAAGCGAAAAAGAGATTGTGGCTCTACGTAGATAATCTTCATGCCTTAATTGTAGTGTTCCTTTGGTCTTATCGATGCGTCTAACAAGATTTTTGCAGGGATTTCACATGCTTGCTGAATTAAGGCCAATTATACCCCTTCCCTTGAAGAAAGTGTGCCCATGCCCTCAAGTATAGGAGATATTTTTTCGCTCATGAATGCAGTGTGGAGGAGCGGGCAGTTGAGTAATTACTAACATATGCAGTATAAAGGTCAGATTTAGAAGTTTTCATAATTGTATCTTGTGCAGAAGTGACCAAAAGTGAGAGGAAATAGCATAGCCATTATTGCGATATGATGTCCTAGTACAAATAAAAAGTTATAATGGAAGCAAGATTGAGTCAAGTACTGATTGGTGTTGTCATCCTGAAGTTCAAAATATTTAAGCATATCTTTGTTAGCTATTCTTATGGCAGTTCATAATTATTACTAATTTGAGTAATAGCTTGTTGTCGAAGAATGGAAGACAAGGTGTATATAAAAGCAATTGGCTATTGAAGGAGCATGCTTTCATACCACAAGCAGAGCCACTTCTACCAGCAGGCATTCATAGCCTCGACAGGGTTGCTATTTTAACCTAAAAATTGAGCTAGGATCCTTATGTAAGAATAGTTGTTTGTCCAATTTTATGGAGAGATCACCATGCTGGTATGGTGGCCAGATAACCATGGTGCCACTTACTAGAGTTGTAGCAAAGTGATCAAGTCGACTCGTGATGAGACCTCTTTTCCTTCAAGTTGTTAAGAAGGTTATTACCCTAGTTTGGTGGCCATAGTGGGCATGTCATTTGATACACTCTTGTGAACGTGGTAGGCCAGCTCGTGCTGAGATCCCCTATCCTCTCTTAAAATATGCATGTAAGTGTAGTACTTCCTTTTGAATTATAATATCTTGATCTATAAGGAGGTCACTGTGCTGGTGTGGTAGCTAGATGGTCACAATGCCATTCACTAGAATTGTAACAGAGTGATAAGGTCGGCTCATGATGAGACCTCCTATCCTTCTAGTAGATGAGAAGGTCATTACCCTGGTGTTGTAGCCATTGTGGGCATGTCACTTGTTAAATCCCTATGATCATGGTAGATTGGATCATAATGAGACCCCCTATCCTCTTAAATATTTTCATGAACACATAATGATTGCTTTTTATACATATAGGGAGGCTCATTAACGCCTTAAGAGTGAGGGATGGTGAAAGAAGTGAAAAAAATGCCAATACCATTAATACCCCATGTTCGATTTCTTCATGTTGTAGGGACATATTACTGGAATAGTGTAAAAAGATATATCATCATAAGATCATGTATTATATGATATCATATTTCAACTGTGGGTGACTTAGCCTTTCATTTCATGCGTGCATAATGTCAGCTTCCTATTTAAGAATTATAGTGCCAAAGGGCCATCATATTTTTAATTTTACCATTTTCCCTCTCTCTTCCAACTGCCATTCCCTACTCCAGGTTACTCAATTTGAGAAAAACACAAAAAGAATGGCTATTTAAGTTGGTCAAACAGCAGATGTTCAGAGATTGAGTAGCAGCTGTCCAAAGATTTCTTGACACAATTAAAAATGCTCAAAAAAAAGTTTGTTCACTTTGAATGAACAACAGCCATTCAAAGATCGAACAACAGTTGTTCCCGAATTGAAAGAAAAAATAAAAACACAGCAATGAACAATTGTTCAATTCGACTGAACAACAACCATCCAAGAAGTGAACAACAGTTGTTCAAGAATTGAACAGAAAAATTAAAAATGTGAAAATGGCTTTGCAATTGTGGTTGAATCGGCAGCCGTTCAAAGAGTGAAAAGCAATTGTCCATGAATTGAACAAAAAAAATAAAAATGCTGCAAATGGTTGTTCAATTCGACTGAGCAGAAGTTGTTCAGATATTGAACAGCAGTTGTCCACGAATTGAACAACAAAAAATTAAAACATAGCCAATGGCTGTTCAATTCGATTGAACACCGGCTGTTCAAATATTGAACAGAAGCTATCCACAAATCGAAAAGAAAAAATAAAAAACACAACAAATGGACGGATGTTCAATTTGACTAAAACGTAGCCATTCAAAGATAGAACAACAACTGTTCTTGAATTGAATAGTAATACAAACACAATATTACAAGGAAAATAAATTGCAAATGTGAAGAATGTACAACAAGGAAATATAATTATATACATTATTTATAAGTGATGCTGGCAAACCTCTCATGTACTTGAGTTTGTGGGGTTATCACCCCCTTGCACCACAACTTGGATGGTGGGATCTTTTCGTACCTGTTGACAGAAATATTCTTTCGTGATAGGTTTGCGATAGAAGCGTAATTTGTGTCCGTTAACTCGAAATGTTGAACCAAACCCATCTATGATGGTCAAGGTGAGGGTACCATTGCTATGTACTTCCTAAATCTCATATGGATCGAGCCACCTTGTTTGCATTTTTCCTGGAAAGTATTGGAATATGGAGTCAAAGAGGAGTGCCCAATCTCCTTTTTGAAATACCTTCTTCTTTATTAGGTTTTCGTGCCACTTGGCTTGCTATTATTGAATGATTTTTGTGCGTTTCAGGGCTAGCAGTCAAATTTCATCCAATTCATTTATTTGCTGGAGTCTCTTAACTTGAGCTTCTGTTAAGTCCGATCCCACTTCCTGGGCTCTTCTCAGAGTTTTAATTTTGAATTCAATAGGGAAGATAGGTTCTATTCCAAATACTATTTGATATGGTGAGTATCCAATGGTATTTTTCTAGGTTGTTCGATAAGCCCATAAGGATTCTGGTAGTCTGTAATATTCCAAATCTGGAACAGCTAGCAAGGCATGACTGGGAAATGCATTTTCCAGTAATGGCTGCTAAAGGAATTAAAACCAGGACCTGGATCCCTTAGAAAAATGTGTCTAAGTCCTGAATCCAAGAGGATCCTCCAAAGAAATCCTTTCAAGTGGGTTAAACAAATCTTCCTCAATTAGATGTCCTCAAAAAGTGCCCGGTGAGAGGGGCTGCAATAATAGATGCACAAGAACTGGAATGGCAGTGTTATTTTACAACCATGAACTCATGAAGATCTAAATATCCAAAAAAATTTGTTATAGAAGTAGAAAGAGTACAATGTCTTGAGGAAACAATCACTCAAGGATAGAGATGCAAGCCTCAACAATACATGTACAAGAAATGAAAGAAGACTGCTACATATATGAAACCCTTGGCTATAACAGCGTAGTCTATTACAAAGTACTGCTAAAAAATGATTTCAATACATGAATATGGCAATATATAGCTCAAATACAATAGGGAAACAAATCTCTAACCCTTGGAAACAATAATACATCAATCCTCCGAAGGATTGGCTGAAATATACAAAATGGAAAAAATTCCTGAGTTGTTGGGTAGCAACTGCAACTCAAAACTAGAACTGAATAGACAAGGCTGAAGATGATGAAAAATCTAAAGTAGACCTCCTCCAATGGATCTCCTAAGTGGAAGTTTGATCCTTACACTTTAGATCTCACCCTCCAATCAACACTACAGTCCCTCACTGCAAGTGCACTATGAAAATAACACAGTCTAAGAGGGTAACTACACTGTAGGTGGAATAGACTGATTTGGCCAAGTGCCAAGTTCTGCAATAAGCTCAGATGGCTTCCAAACTGATCCTCCAAAGGAAAGAAAGGCTCTCCCTCTGAAAAACAAGAGATGGAAGAGGTGTTGTGACTCCTCACTGAAACACCCTACAACACAGAATTATCCTGCTTCGGGAATAACATTGTCCTACAGGAGGATGCTTGGCCTCAAGCCTAGATGTGAGGAAAATCAGTACAACTCCTTCAAAAGGCTTCTCAAGAAAGGAGAAGGATTACTAAGCAGGAGATCCTTGTGCTAAGCAGCATAGCAACTCAGCTGAACAACTAGAGAATGCCAATAGTCTAAATAGACAAGAAATCTATAATCATATGCATGTGTAACAATGGCTGCCTTGCCCTCCTTTTAAACACATGAGAGATCCCTCTCCATGGGTCCCAATCTTTATGGTTTCATCCTTCAAGGAATATTCCCTCCTCTTTCTCTGCATTGTCCCATAAGATGATTTCCACGTCATACCTCTACGCTATTTGACTTGGTCAAACTTGACCTAGCCTCTTTGCAAATGTCTCCTTTCACACATGAGGGTGTGAAATCTAGTTCCAAGGCTAATCGCCTTTCATACTAGAGGGAATTTATCCATGTTTTTATTATGAATGGGCCTTATCACCCAATTATTCAACTCCTATGTGAAAATAGAAAAATTTAATATTCCAATTTATTGAAGGAAAAATTTGGAATATTATAGTCCTCCCCTCCCAAATGTTGCTTGTCCTCAAGCAACTGTAAGGATAGAACTAAGAAGTTTCTCCCAAGGCATGGAGACTGGAAAGTGTTGGGAAAACATATTCCCCAAATGGACCCTCCATCCCCAAGCAATCATCCAAACAAAATGAGTCACCTCCCAACATGGCAACTCATGGAAATCTCCTTCCACCTCAAGCTCCAGAAATGAAGGTGGGCTAAAAATCTGAACAAGGTAAGCATCATAGCTTACCCCATGCTATCCTTCTCCCCACTCATGATGAATGTAAAGTATGTGTTGATCCTAGGCTGCAAAATTATTGCCCTCAAATGGCAAAGTGAAGAATAATCCTCCAAAGAGTTCCCCTCCAACATTGAAGAACAAGTTGGCCCAAAATGTTTCATCCATGATGAATAGGAAAAGATCATCATAGAGTATCCCATTGAGAAGTTTGCTACAAGTTTTACATGATAATGCACGATACAAAAAATGTCTCAAAAGGGCACAACGTAGTTTCATCCACTGCAACTTCAGAAAATAGTGTGGCAACTGGCATACAATAAATATCTCATCTACTAATGGATAGTAAATAGCTGAATGTGTCATCAATACATGTTCAAATACATGCCCATGATTATACAATGGATGAATATCAATTTCATGGCCCACCTCAAAAGAGAACAAATATGTAGCTATGGTGGCCATATCTCTCCTCATGCTCCCATTAGAACATGTAGTGCAGAAAATATGGGAATTTTCTTCCCTCAAGGACACATCCAATTCATGCGTCAACCTCCCAATCATGCTTCCAATATAAATCAGATCCATATCAGAAAATGAAGTCATGATCAGCAACAATATGTGGAAAATTCTGAAGGTTTCATTTGGTTCAAGAAGGTACCAACAGTTTTCCCAATAGTGACAGCGCATTTTCCCAAACTGCTGCTTCAGAAAATTACAAGGCAAGATGTTTCTTGATACATAGTTAAGCATGTATGTCATCATTTGGAAAATAGTTGGACATAAAAACTGAACATACATGTAATGAGAAAACATTTTCCCAAGGCCACATAAAAGATGGTTGCCTCCATCATATAGAATGGCCCAACTATGAACATGGAGCAATGTGAAAAGCTTGCTCTCCTGTGGAGCATTGCACTGCAAAGTAATGGTAAGAGTATGGAATTCAATACTTGTAAAAACAAACTTCTTACCATATGCCAGAAGTAAGATGGTACATGGATCCATGAGTGACCTCCATAGTGTTTTGGCATGCTATGAAGAAGAATGAACCATGTGCTACAAGAAGATAATTATTATCATGCTTGGAAATCCAAGTCAAGAAGAATATGTCATAGTGATATATGTCTCTATCCACCACTCTATCATCATCACCTCCTCTTTTTTCACCAAGTTCCTCCAATTTGAAGTGATCCTGGGGACACTCCATCCATAAATTTCTACTCCCAAGTGACAACGTTGTGAGCTCATGCAAATAAGCTCTTGTCAATACAAAGCTCTGTTCTTTGACATGGTCCTTGTCAAAGACTCCTCTAATAATGCTACAATACATAATAATTTACTCCCAAGGTGTAAGTATCCCTCTATCATCAAAAATCCAAGGAGACACTACCATCTCCTTGTAATATTCCCAAATCAGGAAAATGCTACAACAATGAGAATATCTCAAGATATTCTAAAGTTGGAGCTCCATCCATAAGAAAGCAAAATAATGGTGCAGCAGCAACACTCAACTCATAGAAACATGAGAGAAATAAATAGCCATTTCATTAAATAATAGCAGCAACAAATGAATACAAGATCTTGAGGAAAAAGGGTACTCAAGATAGGCAATGCTCAGCCTCAAAGAAAAAGTACATAAACCATGATGAAATACTGCTATACATGTGAGCTCAAGCTATGACGACGCAGTTTTATAGATAAAATGCATGCTACATATGTCAAATACATGTATAAATCAATATATGGCCCAATACAACATTAGGAGTGAAGATATCAACTCCCAAAGACTACCTCATGTCAATCCTGGAAGGATTGGCAATAAAATACAAAAACTGCAAATGCTGGAGTTGCTAGGTAGCAACAGCAACTCAAAAATAGAATTGGATGGAGATGTCTCTAAATGATACCCAAACTAAAAGTGCCTCCTCCAATGGATCTTTAGGATGAAAGGCTGATCCCTTCACCAAAGATCTCACCCTCCAACAATATGCAAGAGCCCCACTACAAATGCTCCTCTCAAAATAATGTAGTCACTGGATGGAACTGTGCTGTAGGGCTAGGAAATGAGTTGGCCTTGATGCCAACGTTTGCAATATGCTCTGGAATGAATCCAATCTGATATCTCAAAGGAAAGACGGACTCCTCCTCTGAAATAGATGATGAAGGTGGTGTAGTGAACCCTCATTGCAACACTCAACAACACAACATTAATATGCTACAGAAATAATGTTGTCTTGATGGAGGATGCTTGGCCTCAAGCCTGGATGTGAGGAAAATGAAGAAAAATCCCTCAAGATACCTCTCAAGAAGGATAAGGAATCCTAAATAGGAATTCCCCCGACAATTCTTGCTAAACAACAAAGAATGCTCAATTGTCTGAATAGACAATGAGATGAATAATACAAGCATAAATGACAATGGCTGCCTTGACCTCCATTTAAACAAGTGAAAGCTCTCTCTCCATGGGCCCCATCAATTAGGGTTTCCTGCACAAAATATTCTCTTCCTCATTCATACTACGCTGCATCATAAAGTGATCCACTCCTCCTATGGCAGCGTTGTTGACTTGGTCAAACATGACCTTGTCTTCATGCATTTGCCCCTTTTCACACTTGAGGGTAAAAAATGAAGCTACTATGATGATCCCTTCCACATTATGAGGGATTTGTTCATGTTTTCCATAAGCATGGGCCTCCTTATCCATTTATTTAGCTTCTAGGTGATAAAAGAAAAATTTTAATATTCCATTTAGCTATGAGCTAAAATGGGAATATTACAGTCCTCCCCTCCCAAATGTTGCCTGACCTCAAGCAACTGCAAGGATAGAACTGGAAAGCCTCCACTCAGGGCATGGAGTCTGAAATATTTTGAGGAACATATTCCCCATGTGGATCCTCCATCCCCCAAGAAATCATTCATACAAAATGAGTTACCTTCCAACATGGCAACTCTTGACAATCATCTTTCACCATTGGCTCCTGCAATATAGGTGGGCTGAAAATCTGCTCTTGGTAGACAAAATAGCCTACCCCACACTGTCCTCCTCTCCACTTAGGATAAGTGCAGAGTATATTCTGATCTTGGCCTGCAATAATGTTTCCCTCAAGTGGCAAGATGAAGACTAGACCTCCAAGGATCTCTTCTCCAACGTTATGAAACATGATGTCCCAAATCATCTCATATGTGATGAGTTGGAAGTCACCATCATATGGCATCCAATAAAGCATATGGCTCACCTCAAATGGAAACAAGTGTTTTGTTGTAGTGGCCACATGTCCTCTCATGCTCCCATTAGAACATGCAATGCAAATAATGTGGGAGATCTCTCCCCCTAGGGACACATCCAACCAATGTGCCATTCCCCCAATCATGCTCTCAAAAAATACAAGACAACAGCAACATAATGAACCATAATGAGAACCATTCTTGTTGTCATGTGTGGTAAGGGAGAAGAACAATGGTCCCTCAATTGTAACCAATGCAATTTGACCCTCAAATGCAAAAGAGTATGATAAAAGGTGTGGCCTCTCAACCACTTGCTTGTTGTCCTACTCTCCTCAAATGTATGGAGGAAGTGAATGATATATGGTGCAAGGTGAGTAGGTCCTCCAAAATAAATTTCCTCCCCAATTCCTCCTAGGGAGTGGTCACCAATAGTGCTCATGGCCTTAAGTAGACCATGGGGTCTAGAAAGAAGAATGTTCCTCCTTGGAGCAACATCCTGTACAAATATGGTTAAGGGATGAATATACAAATCATCATGTAAATAAACTATACCCTCACCATAAGCTTTGCTCATGCAAATGGAGTGGCTCAAAAATGAGTCTCCTCTCATCCTAAAAGAGAAAAGAGGTGGTTGTACTAACTCCTCCAAAGAGTTATGTCTCTCCTCCATCTGCACATGATCTATGAATCTCTTCATATGTTGATCTATCAATATCATGCAAGCAATATGATCCTAAGAATACTCCATCAACAACCTGGAGCTCCAACATGGATCTATCCTCCATAGTGACAGCGCTGATGATTCCTCATGAAGGACATCTATCATATGGTCATCTATTTCTTTGAAATCTCCCATGCCAAAGATGCAAGTTGGAAGGCTGCTATCCTTCCACTGTTGCTTCTGCCACAGCGCAAAATCTGAAATGAGAGTGGGTGGAAATGATGTTGAGAGAATGGATCTCTCCTCCTTGAGTCTACCCAAGACTCTCAGCACTTTGAATTTATCTCCCAAGGTCTCCACTCCTCTGAAATCAATGAATGGTGCCTCAACATGTGAAGCATCTCTCATCATCTGTTGATCTAGTGGTCTCCCCAGCAAAATGTCTCCATGCAGTGAGACGTCATCATCAGGAGGTGACTGCATATATGAATGAAAAAATATGTCCATGCTTCCACTGCGAAATCCAATCACCTTCTTAGGTGCATCAACCTCATACAATAGACAGGGATGTGTGCTCCTCATCTCATCATGATGGTCATCCTCCCTATCTTCTCCTTGTGTCTCTGTGGTTCCACACCTCCTCAACCATGGCACATGAATTGTGCCTTGATCTCCATCCATAAGATCCTGGGAAATTCCTTGCAAAGATGCAGTAATCCCTCTATCTGGAGAAAGGTCTCCTCCTTCCTCTACATGAGGTACTAGATAATATCTAGGTGGCACAGTGCTGTTGCCCTCAGCTTCTCCAGCATAGATGGGCAACCCTCCAATAATGTTGCTGCGAATAAGGAATCTCTCCCAAGGTGGAAGTAATTCCTGATCATCATAGGTCAAGGAGTGTCTCCTTTGCACCATGATAGTGCCATATCCTACTCTTGCAACATCATATAAGAAATGAGAGCAAATCTACCCTTGCTCTCCATAAAACAACCCAAGAAAAAAAAGTTTTTGCTGCTTCTTCATGCTCTCATCATACAAGGTATATGATGAAGACATAGTGAATAATATGAAGGTTGCATCATCACTATGCATCCATAATCTTTGCTTCTCCATGATGGCATCATCCTGCTACATCTTCTCAATCCTCATACCCTTGGAAAGAGTGTATGCAAAATGATGGCCAAACTCCTTCAAGAGTAACTAGCGCAGCTAAGCTTCCTGCTACTCGGTATCATAAATCTGCAAGTAACTTACCAACTTCTTGCTCTCCCCTCACATCCACTCAACCAATTGTGGATGTCTTCTTCCATCCTTCATTTTGGTACTCCTCCCATGAGGGCTACCATCATCCCAAATCAGATTGCTGCATTTCATGGGATCTTGAAATGCAATCTTCCCGAGGATCAATTTGACCCTATGAGGATCCAAATAGGTGGTAGGAAAAAACCTCCCATCATGATGTGCATGGCTCAATAAATGTCCAACATAGTCATGAGATATGTTATCCATCCAAATATGTCCTCCATCTACTATTTGTTCTTGTGAGAAGGGAAGTACTTCCTCAAACTGATGAGGAATTTTGCACTCCATGATGTGTGGGAGTGCATCTCTACTGAAATCTCTCCAAGAGATCTCCTCCTCATGCATGGCCTTCCAAAACCAAAGAGGCCTTGGATTTGTTGCAAGTAGAAGTCTCTCTTTGAGTTGTGGCATGCTCATTGAGAGAGTGTCATCTAGAGAGGAGAAAGAGTTTCTTATCTCCAGATGTCTACTCCTTCTCACTTCTCCCTTCATGGCTTCCTGAATGAAGCTGCTCTCTAAATGCTCATATGAGGAATGATTCCTTCTTTCTCCATAATTTCTCAGTGCACTACTATTCTACTACTCTATATCAACTACATGCAATGATATAGACCCATCCAAAGTGTTTTCTGAAATGACAAGAGATGGATTTTCAATCATACCTTGGTGAAAATTGGAAGCTCCTTATAATGCTGCAAGAGTTTCCTCCTTATAAGTATTGGCCTCCCAAACTGCTGAAGATGAAGGCTACTCCTCCATGATCTCAACAGTGCTAGTACGTGCCTCATTAACTGGTGGCGAGGGCTCCTCCCTCCTTTTTCCAAACCTCCCGATCAATCTTTTAGAAAACTCAACAAGAGTAGAAACCCTTGTATGGCTTAGATGGTTGATCCACCAATTCATTGTTTCACCTCCAAGGTGCAGTGCTGTAATTTATATAGCCTCTCTATCTACTACAAGATGTAGCAGGAAGAAAGCCTCTAGCTTCTTCACCCAAACCTCTGCTACACATGTGAGTGATCCATCAAATATTGATAATAGAAATCTATTGCCTCTCATCATCCCAAAGTTGTGGGGTCTTTTTTCTTCTTTCTGAAAAAAGTAAATTGTGGAAAAGATAGTCTTCTTGAAGGCTCTAGGTTTAGCTTAGTATTCAGCCAAATACTCACTTATAATTTCAAATTCCAAGTGTTCTTCATGCTTCATGCCTTCTTTTTTGTGATAATAGGAAGTGCATGGTCCTTCCACTTCTTCTTCTTCATTCTTCTTGACCTCCTTGGAGAGGTTCTCTCTGGATCTAAAAATAGATGAGAGTAAGCTCATTTTTTCATCATCTTGATCTTCTTTGGCTAAGACTCACAGGCTGAGCCACATTTCATGCTCTAATACCACTGTAATATTCCCAAATCAAGAAAATGCTACAACAATGAGAATATCTCAAGATATTCTAAAGTTGGAGCTCCAGCAATAAGAAAGCACAATAATGGTGCAACAGCAACGCTCAAATCATAGAAACATGAGAGAAATACATATCCATTTCATTAAATAATAGAAACAACAAATGAATACAAGATCTTGAGGAAAAAGGGTGCTCAAGATAGGCAATGCTCAGCCTCAAAGAACAAGTACATAAACCATGATGAAATACTGCTATACATGTGATCTCAAGCTATGACAACACATTTTTATAGAGAAACTGCATGCTACATATGTCAAATACATGGATGAATCAATATATGGCCCAATACAACATTAGGAGTGAAGATATCAACTCCCAAAGACTACCTCATGTCAATCCTAGAAGGATTGGCGATAAAATAAAAAAACTGCAAAATGCCGGAGTTGCTGGGTAGCAACAGCAACTCGAAAGTAGAATTGAATGGAGATGGCTCTAAATGATACCCAAACTAAAAGTGCCTCCTCCAATGGATCTTTAGGATGAAAGGCTGATCCCTTCACCAAAGATCTCACCCTCCAACAATTTTTAAGAGCCCCACTGCAAATGCTCCTCTCAAAATAACGTAGTCACTAGATGGAACTACATTGTAGGGCTAGGAAATGAGTTGGCATTGATGCCAAAGTCTGCAATATGCTCCAAAATGCCTCCAATCTAATATCTCAAAGGAAATAGGGACTCCTCCTCTGAAAATAGTTGATAAAGGTGGTGTAGTGAACCCTCACTGCAACACAACATTAATCTGCTGCAAAAATAACACTGTCTTGATGGAGGATTCTTGGCCTCAAGATTGAATGTGAGGAAAATGAATAAAAATCCCTCAAGAGACCTCTCAAGAAGGAGAACGAATCCTAAATAGGAATTCCCACAAGAATTCTTGCTAAATATCAAAGAATGCTCAATTGTCTGAATAGACATTGAGATGAATAATACAAGCATAAATAATAATGGTTGCCTTGCCCTCCTTTTAAACAATTGAAAGCTCTCTCTCCATGGGCCCCATCCATTAGGGTTTCCTCCACCAAATATCCTCTTCCTCAATCACACTGTGCTTCCTCATGAAGTGATCCACTCCTCCTATGGCAGCACTATTGACTTGGTCAAACATGACTTTGTCTTCATGCATTTGCCCCTTTTCACACTTGAGGGTGAAAAATGAAGCTACTCTAATGATTCCTTCCACACTATGAGGGATTTTATTCATGCTTTCCATAAGCATGGGCCTCCTTACCCATTTATTTAGTTGCTAGGTGATAAAAGAAAAATTTTAATATTCCATTTAGTTATGAGATAAAATGGGAATAACACACTCCTCCTCCTGCAACATCATGCAAATTGTGATAGAAAATATGCTCTTTCTCTCCCAAGAACAAGCAAAGCAACAAAACATTTTGTTGCCTCCCCATACTTCCATCATACAAACCAGGTGATGAAAATAGAATGAAAGATATGAAGATCATACCAACACCATGCATCCATACTCTATGTTGTCCAATGATGCAAGCATCCGGCCATCTCTCCTCCATCCTCCTACTCTTAGGAAGAGTGTATGCCAAGTGATGGCCAAACTCTTTCAAGAGTAACCAATGTAGCCAAGCCTCCTGCTGCCTGGTGTCCTATATTTTCAAGTAGCCTTCTAGCTCCTTGCTCATCAACCACATCCACTCAATCACATGTGGATTTATTCTCCTTCTTTTCCCTTTGGCACTCCTCTCATGAGGGCTACCATCCTTCCAAACCAAATCTTCCTCCCAAATCAGATTCCTGTCTTTGCACTTCATGGGATTTTGAAATGAAATATTCTCAAGGATCAATGAGACCCTATAAGGACCCAAATAGGTGGTAGGAAAAAACCTCCCATCATGATGTGTATGGCTCAAGGAATGTCCAACACAAGCATGAGAGATGTTATCCATCCTAAGATTTCCTCCATCTTCTATCTGCTCCTGTGAGAAAGGAAGAAAATCTTTGCACTCCATGGCATGTTGAAGTGCACCTCTAGTGAGATCTCTCCTTGAGACCTCCCTCTCAACAATAGTCTTCCAAAACCAATGAGGTCTTGGATCTTCTAAAAGTAGAAGTTCCTCTTTGAGCTGAGAGGAGTTCAATGAGAAAGTGTCATCTTGAAAGGAGAAAGGGTTTCTCACTCCAAGATGTCTACTACTTCCTTCAAGTCTTCAAACCCCAACCTCAAGTGTGATGTACTATCCAACAATGGCTCATGAGTATGAGGGTTTGCTTCCCTGAATATTTCCATGTTGCACAGCACAGTGCGACCAAGTTGCTCTATAGCAGCAGTGTGATTTGACCCTTTTGTTGGGGTTCCCATGTTTTGGCCAGATTGGCAAGACCAAAAGATGAGACAACATCAGAACCACTTTTAGACCTTAGGATCTATCCCTCCTAGGTCCAGAGAGGGATCTCTCTATAATAGTCAAAGGTGCATGTCTTTGAGGCTTGAATTTAAGATTCTAGGCTAGTTATATGCACCAGGTTTGTTTGTTTGTTTAGGAGTTTGGTTGCCGGGAATCAGGAACGAAGTGTTTAGCATAAGACAAGGCTGGGCAAAGAGGAATTTAGGCAAAGGAGAGATAATTCAGAGAATTTCAAGTCCATTGGGAAATGGAGTCAGGAAAGGGCTTACTTGCTAATCAACATGCAAGATTTCAGTTGGGCTAGTCATCTAAAGCCTTGGATCCTAAAATGATAAGGTGGTATGGGACATTAAGGACTGAGAGTGAAAGAGAGGAAACCATCTAAACCTGTCTATAGATTAGGTCAGAGGTCATTTAACTCTAGACCTGCTTGGACACAATCATAGCCAATACAAGGGATCTTAGAAAGGTTTAATTGAAGTGAAAAAGATCCTAGTGAGGCAGAGGCAGAGTTCTAGACCTCCCAGTGTTCTCAATTCATTCAACTAAATCATAACAAGAACATCTAAAAAATAGATTTCATTAATTCATACATCAGCTAGCAGGCAATAACATCCACTACACTGGTTAAATCAATTGAAATCAATCTTTAGATAACACATTAGTGGAAAAAATTGAAGGCAAGGAGAGCAGAAACATAGGGTACCTAACAAGGGTAAATCCTATGCCAGATTTCTGATGCAAGCCAGAAGAAATGGAATGAAATGAAGATGAAATAAAACACAGAGATAGAAAAAACATCACTGCAGCTTTAGATCAGGATCCAAAGAAATGTTCTTTTCATATTAAATAACACCAATCATGTACAACATAGCCAACAGCTTGAGCATTCAGTCTGAATAGATCTTCCTCAGCCTATCTTACAATTTTTACACAGAAGACTTATCTTAACAGAAACTGCTTGCAATTCTCTAATATCTCATCAACAACCTTTATAATGTTTTCTCATGAGTTTTATAGGAGCAGAGGAGGTAGGTGAAGAACTATATACAACATTAAAACTTTGAAGACGAAGAGGGCCGAAGCCCATCCTGTTTTTAATTCTGTGCATTCTTTTCTGGCACTCTTTTGATGAAAGAGTGGTATTCTTCAGGCTTCCATTTACTCCGGATATGACTTTGATGCATTTTGGCTGCGGTACTGTTATAGCATCATTTTTCACCCTCATGTGATTCATGATTGTCTCCATGGCCTTGGGCACCCATTCCCACAGACTTGAACAAAATTCATAAAAAAACAGTGTTAAAAATCCCATACGCAGGTATGCCCAGACTTTTCCGCGTGTATATGCGAGTCCACATGTACTTTTCTACGTATGCCATTAAAATCATTAAAAAATATATAAAAGTTCCCTATTTTAGGGCTGGGTTGATGGTTACTCCAGTAGTTCAACCACCCCAGTACGTGACCAACTGTTTCCAACTGATTGAAACTACTATGAGGGAGTATAAAAGCCCCTCATGTGTATGGCCTAAGGGAGAGAGAAATTTTATAGATATTATACTCTGTTGGAATCCCAATTCAAGTCTGAATTCCCGTGCCTCCTGCACTTTCCCAGATTTTTACAGGAAACCCTTGTTTCCTGGAGATGTTCATTCATTTATATGCCATCTCGAGTGCACAAGTCTTGAAATTATCTTAGCGAGGCAAGGGCAGGACGGATCTGGACGACGGTCTGTTCGAAGATCTTGGAAGGGTTCAGGTGATCTCTCCACTTTGTATTTATGTACATGCTGTTCGTAATAATGAATAACCATATTGTTCCTGAACTTATGTGTTAGTGTCTATTTGCATATGTGAAAAGATTGATTATTAAGCATTTATTATTGTTTACATAATGTTTCACATGGATTACACTAACATTTAGGAGAAATCTATGCTGTACAACTAGGTTTCTGTGCATGTTCTTTCTTGTTTTTCTAGGTTGAAGAGGAAGAAGGGTTGTTGGGGGTTTGGACCCCGCGGGATCTACATCGAACGTAGGACAACGGGTGAGTTCTACTATCATTGTTATCTAGTTTTTAGCATTTAAGTATGGTTGCGTGTGAGTCCTTCTGAATAGCATGCCCTGATCTGTGGAGGTTTTGACCCAACAAACCTCTAGGTTTTTTTTCCCCGAAACAGTAGGAACACTCCCTGGAATCAAATTAATAGCATGAATAGGTGGGAGTCCTTTGGGAGTTTCAAAAATCTTGGAATGATTGTCCAAGACTTTTTGGAGATCAGCAGAAATAGATGATTTTAATGTTGGAACATCTAGTGAGCATAATTGTACAGTTATGCCTCATTGTTCTTTCTTTAGAAGCTTTGTCATGACATTAGAGCTTATTATCTTTCCCGACTTCCCTGCAATACCCCGTAATTCGACTTCCTTTCCTTCTAAAAAAAATGTCAAGAAACTTTCTTGAAAATTAAAATCTACCGTCCCCAAATATTGTGACCATTGTACTCCTAGTACAACATTAGTACCTCTCATAGGAATGGAAAGCATTGGACTATTAAATACATATTCCCCCATGGTTAGCTTGATATTATTGCATTTTCCAGAGCAATTTATAGTTCCTCCATTTGCAACCATCACTTGACATTCTGGTGCTAGGTATGGGAAACAATTCAATTCCTTGGCTACTTTACAATGAATAAAATTATGGGTACTACCTGAATAAATCAACACTATTACCTTTTTCTTCTTGATATGTCCTTCTATCTTGAGAGCTTGAGGAGTGGTAATTCCTGCCAATGAATTACATGATATGGTCGGACTCATTTCTTCCTCTTCTAGGGTTGGTTCCTGGTGTATATCCTCTTCTTGTTTATTTTATTCTTCCTCTTCACAATCTATGTAAAATAATTTCTTCTCAGCACACTTATGACCTTTAGTGTATTTGCTATCACAACTGTAGCAAAGACCTTTTGCTCTTTATCCTTCCAATTTTTGTGGTGTCAACCTTGTAGTTTGTTCAAATCTAGGAGTAGCAACACTTCCCTCTTTATAGAAGTGAGTGGTAGGCTTCCTTGTCACCATAATTTTACATTCAATTTTTCTTGCCAACCTGAATGCCTTCTCCAATGAATCAGGTTCCAAAAGGCGAACTTCATGCTGGATGTTATCCTTTAAAGTACTTATGAAGAGATCAATCATGTGTTCCTCTGGAATATCAGTTACCCTTATATTCAATTTTCGGAAGTCCTCAATGTGCTCCCCCACTAAACCCTTTTGTTTGAGATTTATCAATTGGCTAAAGAAAGTGTTGCTCTTTGTATCCTCATAATGTGCTATCATTTCCTTCGTAAAAATTGACCATGTGACAATTTTTTTACAGGAGCAAAGACATCGATACCATACAAATGTATTTTTTTCTAAATGTAAAGTTGCAATGCATACCTTTTGTGTGTTTTGCACATTATTGAGATCAAAATATTTCTCCATCTGTAGTATCCATGTTACAGGATCCTTTCCATCAAACATCCTCATATTCATTTTTGGAATATGGTGGTTCTTCCCACCAACATTAGAGTTTATGAAATCACAATTAACATTTATTTTTTTCTAATCATGAGTTTCCTCTACTATCTTTTCACCGTTAGGAAACATTTGTTGTATCAAATTTGTCAAAACTTCCATGTCTGCTTTTAGATCATTCTTCATGTTTTCCATTTTTTCATCAATCTTAACTTCCATGTCATCCATCTTAGATTCCATGCCAACGTCCATGCCATCTATATTAGATTCCATGCCATATATCTGAGCTTCCATTCCATTATTCAAACCATCCATCTTATATTCCATGCCTTTCTTCAAGCCATCCATCTTAGTTTCCACACCTTTCTTCAAAACTTCCATGTCATTTTTTGTTGCTCTTTGCGAGAGAGAAATTTGTTGCACTTGCTCTTGTAAATTTGATATGTCATGTTGCCATTATTCGTCTTCATGACTCATAGTAGAGCATTCTAAAGGCTTAATGGGTGTTGAATTATTTTTAGGGGCCATTTTAGAATCTAATACTGATATATATTCTACAATATACCCTTGGAATCAATTCAACTTGATTCTTGAAACAAGAGTCATGCAATTTGGGAAACAAATATACACACCTTTTACTTTCTTTTGAGGAGCTCTATATTGAAATTGAATTATCTCTCTAATTTTAGATCCTCAATATCTAAAATTGAGCCTTGTAGTATCCCTCTGAAGCTTCTTTCAAATGTCACAGGTCTGACCTGATTTGGATTCCTCAAGGAAACGTTATGTCCAATATCCCACAATGACCCAATTATGGACTAGTTCAGTAGATAGAACTTGTACGACTTGCCATGTGTCACTGTTTCCTCCTTTGGATTTAAAATTGGTGGAAAATAAACTAAAGTCTTTGTACCTATGGCCAATTTTTATAGCATTCTAATCTGATGCTCAGAGAGAGAATTATGAATATTTTCTCACGATGACCTCTTTGAGATGAAATTCGTGAGCCTGAAAAAGACCTAACTTCCACAGATCATATCTCCACAAATATTGTGGACCAAGCTCTGAAATTTTGTGATGATTTTCTTCAGGATTTCAACTTTTCTCTCTAAAAATTTCAGCTTCTAAAACTTCATAGAAAAAATTTATAGCACAAATTCCGCGATTACCTGTTTAGGTTAAATTCAAGAGCTTGCAAAAAGCCCTAACTTCCACACATCATATCTCCAAAAACATTGCGAACCAAGCTCTAAAATTTTGCAACGATGTTCCTTAGGATTTTAGATTCTCACTCTAAAAATTTCAGCTTCTGAACCTTCGTAGAAAAAACATTATAGCGAACATACCACGATGACCGGTTTGGAGAAGCGAAAACCCTAGAATCCAAAGCTCTGATACCAAATGTTGTGAAACCAACTCCAAAAATAGAAGAAAAGAGATATCAACGCCTTAGAAATAAACCACTTCAAGGGGGGAACCTCCAATACATTACATGAATGAAAACTTCTTGGATGATACAAATTACAAAACCTCCTTTCTATATATAGGAGTCCATGGGGCCACAATGTAATCCTAGCTGACCTAACAATAATAATTTAAGGGCACAATAATAACAATATGGGGGTTACAAGGGTACAATAATAAAAATAAGGGGGTTACACTAACAATAATAAGGGACTATCCTAGTAATGTAGGGACCTAACATTCTAAAACTACATCATGGATTAGGAGATATAAGCTCTGTCTCAAGACCTATTTTTCAGATAAAAACAGGGGAAATATGCAAGAAGTTAAGAAGTTATGAAGGAGAAAGCTAAATGTGTTTTTACAGTCAATATGGTTTTTAAATGATGGAATCAGGTTTATTTTTAAGTTTTGGCACATTTATAGTTTTCACTTTGAAAAAATTTGGACAAAACTGCTCACTGAGCAGTTTCGTAGCGCAAACAGTGTAAAAGAGTGAAAAGCGCTATGAAACTATTGTAGCAGCTTTTTTCACTCTTTTTCATCGATTTTTGAAGGGAAATTTTTTTTTATTATGATCTGAAATTGATAAGGAGGATGTATTTAGAGAAAATGAAGACAATAATTGACGAAAGAAATCAAAATTTTGAAGAAAAAAGGGTTAAAAAGCAGTGCTACGAAAGACGTTACGAAACTGTGTTGTTTTCGTAGCACAGTCTATTTTATCTCATTTGAACAGTCTAATGATGGTTTTTGGAAACCTGGAGCTCAGGGAGGATTCTTGCAAGTGTTATTTCAGTTTCCAATAGCAAAGGAACTCGAAATAATGAGTTCATGGTGGTCAAAATGTTTCAAGATGTGCAAGGGATCCTATGCCTAGAAAACAAGAGACTGTTCCTATTTTGGTGGAAGTCAGCATCATGGTCATGAAGAGTTGAAGTCTATCCTCTGGATTCGACCATGTGTTAGTACACTTGGAAAATGATGTAACTTAATTAAGATAATCTGGTTATAGATAGTGTTTAAGAGTTTGAATCCTATTTGTAAAAGGACTATTTTATTATATTCGTTGTATTTTTGTAATAAATACCATGTCATATGGTTAGACAAGGTGTCAAGAGTTAGGATTTCGAGGTATCTAGCATAAGATAAGGTTATCTCATGTGGTAAAGGGTCTATTAAAGGCCAAGAGGTCAAATTAGCAAAGGGTTGGACATTTTTTAGCAAATACTGTGTTTATTGTAAGTGATTGATTTTCAGCTTAATATAGATATTTCTACTTAGCCAACTTGAGATTCATAAAGAGTTATAGTGCAATATTCTGAAATGGAATTCAACAGAATTTTCTCCACTGAAGTGTTCCTTTGTTGGAAATATAAACAAGGCTATTTCAGAGATGGACTGAGTGGGAATTTACCGAATATGTCACCCCTAAAAAAAGGATGAGATCTGGAGGCTAGCTGGCCCCTTCTCAAGCTCTGTCTATAGCTATGTAAATATTCCTCCTTGGGAAAACTCAGGAAGCGAGAAGCAAAAATGCATTTCCAGCCATGAATGCAATAAAAAACTGAAATGAACTCTTGGATCCTATAGATACAGCAATAGTAAACCTAAATCCAATAATATATCTGAAACAAATCAAACTAGGTGGGCTAAACAGATCTCCCACACTAGTGTAGTCAAAACTAGTGAAAAACCCCAAGACTGCAAAATGCCAGAGTAGCTGCTCAAGGGACTGCGTAGTCTAAGAGAGGGTTTACACATAAAATTATTATAGAACAATATCTATACTCATATATTAATTAGAAATACTCAAGGAATGAGATCTAGTCTCCTTATACAAAAAGCAAGACAACTCGGCAAGGGTTTCTTGTCAAACACTCTAAATACAAAATGTAATATTCAAAAATCTATGAATAATCACTAAAAAATGAAGAATGAGAGTGTAAGAGGCTGATAGAAATCTTATCTGATGCATATCTTCCGAAGGTTTCCTCCCATGAGAGAATGAACCTCTCAATCACAAGGAAAAACCACAAAGAAGCCACCAAACCCTGCAATGAAATCTGCCTCCCAAAATAACGCAGTTCCCAGCTACAAATATGCTGGAAACCTTGAGAAGAGTGTGGTCTAATACCACTGATATGAAATATTTCCAAGACCCTCCAAATAGATCTCTGGATGAAAGGAAATCTCCCTCCAACAAATATTAGCTCAGAAAGTGGGATATCAATCGCTTCCACTGTTGCACCTAGCTACACTGCACAATATCTGATGTAGAAATTGTGCTGATGAAGATGGCTGAAGCTTGGCCTAAAAACCTGATGTGGAATGATGAATGAAAGCTCTCCCAATGAGGCTCCTCAAAGGAAGAGGTGGGATTCCCTCTCGGGAACACCCAAGTGCTAAACAACACTGCTACTCTGTTGAACAGCAAGAGTAAGCAAATGTCTAAAGAGACATGAATAATGATCTAAAGCATGAAGAACAATGCTCCCATCCTCTTCCTAATATATAATACGAGTTTTCTTCTCCTTGGGCCCACCCATAGGTCTCCTCAATCAAAAGATGCACTTCCCTCCAAAATTGTGTTATTCTTCCTAGGGTTTCTTCTCCTCCAAGACTGCGCAGTTGACCAAGTCAAAGTAGCTGCATGTTATTCTTGTTCACACATAGAGGTGTTTTATTGAGCTTGAAATAATGTCCCCTTTCACACTTGGAGTGTTTTTATTCTCCTTAGGAGACTTATGGGCTTTTCTACCCATTTATTTGCCGACTATAGCTGCTTCTAACTCTAATGTTCCATTTAGCTTGGAAGATAAAAATTTGGAACATTACATATAGTGTGTTCATGTTCTAATTTAATATTTTTAATATCCTATTCCAATGGTGTTTGCTTATGTTACTCAGAATTCATCTTTGATGCTCTGACTTCCTACATAGACAAACTGAATGTGTTTTTTACAGCTTCACATGTATATCTCTTGACTAAACTCTAATATGCCTCAACTTCCATGCTAAGTACATTGTTTGGTTTTATTGAAACTATCTTGACTCCATAATCCCAATGTGCACTTGCTAATGTGATTTACATCCAATATCTATCATTTATCTGCTTATTACCCCACATAGAGTTAGTCATCTATATTTCTATCAAAAATCATTAACCTTTGAGAGAGCCCTCTCAGGTTGAGGAGGCTAAGCCTCAATCAAAAGATTGGTTTGAAAAAATTACATTAGATTGATTTGATTAGTAGCCTATCAGGTCTAATTTTATGATAACACAACCTATCAATTCAATTCCACGGGAATATCTTATGTTGCTTCCTAGATTTACTGGTGAAGATGAAATAACTACAGAACAACACTTGCGTTTGTTTTTCACTTTTGCTGAAAATTTAAACGTTGAACATCTTGATGTAGTAATGAGACTTTTTGTACAGTATCTGAATGGAGAGGCAAGAAAATGGTTTAAAGGTTTGCCAAATGGTTCAATTAATAATTGGGATGAATTAGAAACACAATTCACCCGAATATGGGGTGAAAAGTGAGATCATGGTTATTCATTGACAGAGTTTAATGCTATCAAGAAAAAGTCTGATGAAAACATGAATGATTTCATTAAAAGATTCAACAAATTTTATAATAGTTTTCCTGCAGAAATGAAACCCCCTCCTGTTGGAGCAAGAGTTGTTTTTGCTGGAGCTTTTGTATCAGATTTCAGTTTTACTTTGAGAGAAAGAAGATTTGCTACTCTTGAACAAATCCAAACTAATGCTTTGGAAACTGAAGAAAACATGACTGCTGCTGGAAAAGCCCAAGAAAAGCAGTTAGTTCAAGATAAATGTAAGGCCAAAGAAGAATCACCACAATATCAAAGGGTTGATGATATGACAAAGGTTATCAAGAACTTGTCTAATAAAATAGTAAATATGGAATTGGACAATAAGAAACCTGCACAACAAAATAAAGGAGTTTTCAATCCACAGTTCAGGAAGAAGCCCTTGCAAATTTTGTAGAGGGAAAGCAAAGACCAGGACCAAGTTCAAGCACCCTTATATATAGAAGCAACACCTTCACATTCTAATGAGGATGATTAGAAAGAAGTTGAAGATCAGATATCTGCTATTTATATGGAATATGATGAGGAAGAAGAGGAATGTGAAAAATAATGCACATAAGCTGATGTGTCATTTGATCAGGAAGAAATGGATGATTATTGCAAAAAAATCACAGATTTTATGCAACAAGAGCTGCATAAGAAGTACGACTTAAGATCAAAGAAGATATTAAGAACTCGGGATGATGACGAAAAAGATCCAGAGTCAGTCCCTTCTCCAATGGGGACTCCACAATGAAAGAACTCAGTAAAACAATTAGACAAGGGAAAACAACCTATGATTTCAGTAAGTGAAAGTGGAAAAGGACAGGTTGAGGCTTCCCAAAATAAGTCGAGTGATTCTAATATTTTGGAGAATATTGTTACTGTACCTAAGAAGAATTATAATCATAACAGAAATCAAGAAGAACCTGAGAATATTATTAAACAAATTAAAACCTTTAGTCTATCTAAAGAATTCGAAAAAATCAAAATTCAAGTACCCTTGCTTGAGCTAGATAAGACACCTGGTTACAAGAAGGAAATTGCTTAATTTATTAATCTTTCTCAGTCTAATGATCTTGGTGATATTGTGAATTTGCAAGAATAAAAACTAGTGGTCACTTTCAGAACACATGTGGAAGAGGTAGATTCTTTTGTTCCTTTGTTTGATATATCAGTTCTTCTTCATGATTTTATTCTACATAATTGTATGTTAGATTATAGAGCATCACATAATCTCATGCCATTATCTGTAATGAAATAATTGAATCTACAAATTACTAAGCCCTATAGAGACCTATATTCATTTGATTCCAAAAGGGTGAAATGTGTTGGATTCATCAAAGATATGGTAGTATCACTGGCTCACATTCCAACCAAAAGTATTATGATGGATGTAGTAGTTGTGTTGGAGTCCCGTGTTTTGATAGTTTGGCAAATCAAAATACAAGGCAACATCAGAACCAATCTTTAGAGTTACAGGATCTAGTCCTCCTGCTCTCAGAGAGGGATCTCTCAAATTATTTGTTTTTTTTGCAAAGGTTGATCTTGTGTGCTTTGAGTATTGGTTTTAGACTAGTTATTAAGTGCAAGTGTTTGTTTTTTTGTTTGTTTGTTTGAATTGATACAGAAGAACATAAAAGGTCTAGGAAAGATAGATAGAAAGGGAAAATGTCAGTTTTGTTGGGCAATGGAGTCAAAAAAAGGTTATGACAAACTTATCAATGGATATGGGATATCAAAGGGAAAATCTAACTTGGCCACAGGATCCTTTAGTTTATGAATGAGATGGACATTAATGGTTTAGAAACGAGAAGTTTAATTCTCAACAAAGGGAATTTGAAAGCATAAATTGAACAATAAAAAGTCATTTGATAGACAAAGCTAACCATGAATTCTACAAACCACAATTTAAGCAAATAATGACTTCAAAACAACTTTTAAAATGAAATCTAAGATTCGGGGAATGCCCTATTTCCTCAAATATTTTATTTCAAATGACTTAGAAAACATAAAAGATTCACTGATAATTACGGTCATAGAAGAGGGAACACCTAAATACATCTATGATCACAAATATAAAGACCTTTAAGACAACTGTTCAAGCAAGGACAAAGGGCATGATCAGAACAAACCTCCTTGGTTCACTATAAACAAAGATACTTCAAAGGGAGACTTCAATAACAGCCTTTAAGTGGCAGCAGACAAGCAAGGAGAACCATAAATCATGATGAAACCAACTATTTGAAATATTAGAGAAATAAACAAGCATGAGGACTAAAGAGAGAGATTAAAGAATATAAAATACCTCAGTAGAAGAAAACATAAAACAGTGAAGGATAAACATGTCTAAGGTGCCTCCAGGAGTCATTTCTTAGCCTAAAAATTTCATCCTACTATAGTAAGAAATTATGGAACAAAATGAAAACAGGAGAAAACATTAAACAGTTCAAAATACTTCACCAACAGCCAAGCTCATGGATCCAATGATAGAGCCTTCTCAAGAACAAGCATGCAACAACATCATCAGGACTTCCAAGACTTCAATTTCTTCTTCAACTTCAACAGACTATGTATTATTTCAGAGAGTTTCAGTATTACAACTAGTGATCAACCAATATGTATCTCATCTTCTTCAGAGGTATTTATAGAAGAAATGAGGAGGTGGAAGGGCTTTAAGATCGAAGTGTAATTAATTTTACACTAAATGCAACTCCATACCTCGAAAACCATGCAAGGCCTGAGGCAGGAGAGCATTGAATTATGATTCTGTTTATTTCCTCTATTTTTGTCTTTTTAAACTCAAAGGGAAAAAAGATTGACTTCGAGGCCTATTTCTTATCTTTGTAATAACTCTGCTGACAGTTTGAGAATTTGTTCTTTATTTTGTAATAACTGTTCAGCTATCTTTAGATAAATATCTTCTGTTTTGGCAATAACTAGGCCTTCTTTGATTGCTTTGAGGCTGTAGGTGTCTTTTGGTAGCTCCAGAGGATTCAATTAGCCTCTGATGTGGCAGTGGAGGCTTCTTGAACTGATAGATATCATTTTTTTAACCTAAAACACCTTTAATTTTACTTGAATGATGTGTTTTAGGCTTAATGAAGCCTAATTTCTATTTTCTGGTCTTCAAACTGTCTTTAATCGTGGATCAGGTCTTTGATTAGTTGAATTAATTCCTTAATCCCTCCAAAACTGTGTTAAAAGTCTTCAAATAGGTTTTCTGCTTTTGATTCATCTGGTCAAACCAATACTCTTCGACTGTGATGTTTGCTGTGTTTCCATTGTTGTTACAGGCACGCAGAGGTTGTATAAAGGCATCAGTGTTCATGAGGCACTGATAAAATATAATATGGAACCCTCCAAATTTATTTCCTTTGTAAAATAAAGGCCTGGGGGATCATCATCCCCGACCTTTGATTTTCTTTTTCTTTTTTTTGAAACAATGGAAAATATTTTAGAAACTTGAAAAATACACAAAAATTTATAAAAATCCTGCGTGGCTGGGTAAAAACTGCTTTGGAGGCTTAGGTTAGAGCGTGACCGTTGGATGAACAGAACCAACAGTGAAGATTGCCTGCGGTAGTCAGATGGGAGGTGGTTGGATAAATGGTGATTGGATTAAGTCCAGGCCATTAGATCAGATTGGTCAACAACCGAGATTAATCGGGTTAATATGATGCAAATGGGCTATGTTATAATGAAATGGGAGAATATACAAAGAAAATGAGTCGAAAAACCTTAATTGACGGTGAAAAAGGCATAAATGAAATTTGGGGTTTCTTGAAGGATTCTGGGTCGTCAGATTAGATCGACCACAGAGATAACCGATTGACACTGCCTTATACACCCCCTTGGAGGATGGGTGGAGGGCGATGAAATAAAGGTGAAATCAAACTGGGACCGTTGATCTATAGAGATCAATGACAGAGATTGCACATGAGAAGATGCAATGTAAATGGGGAAAGTGGTTTCTAACAAAGAAACCATGGGTTTCGCGCTGCAAAAAGGCAAATAGGTGTTATTACCTTTTTGAATGTGATATGTGTTAGAGCCTGGCACGTGGCCTTTTAAAACCACCTACATTGTGTGATTTTGAATCATTAACCTTTGGGCATAAAATCACACGAAACCGTGCACTGACTGTCAAATCTTGAGTCTTAGATCAGACGGCTGTGAGGAGAGCGCGATGGTGATAAGATGCAAGGATGAAAAGAGGTGGGGCAGGGTCAAGGTGGTTTTAACCTGGACTGTCAGATCAGAGAATGGACGGTCGAGATTTGATCTGGGAAGGGTAGGACCCAAAGGAGTTGGGCTTATCGGGTTAAATATGGACCGTTGGATAAAACAGATCAATTGTTGAGATTGAATCTCAGGGTTAATGGGATAACATATGAGGCAGAGGCTGGGCGGAGAAAGGGTTAATGCGGGCCATTGATCTGCAAAGATCAACGATGGAGATTCGCCGAAAAAAATTACATAGCGGGGTTTGAGAAATAACAAAGGGAAAAGGAAATTGATATGGAGCATCGGATCTTAGTGCATATACAGACCAGATGCAATTGGAAGATCGCTATTGGTAGGGGCAAAGGGATAAAAGCACTGATGTGATTGAACAATGACCGTTGATCTTAGAACCAAATCAACGGTGGGGAATGAATCGGAGGTTCAAAGGCGGAGGGATGGGCTTGTGAATAGAGCGATGTGGTCCATCGGATCTGGGCCAGGTGGGATAGATCGACGGTAGGGAAACCATTGGAATATCGCCAATTGGGAGGGTGCAATAAACTATTTAAATGCATATGAAGAAAAACTCCAATGCGAGATCTCCAAGACCGTTGATTGGGGAGTATATCAATGGTTGATAATTCACCAAACAACGAACCAGAGAGTTTCATTGAAACATAAGAAAATCAGATTTTTCATAGAATACAAAGGAAAATTGAACTTCGGGAAGGGTTTTTATTATGTTTAGCGCCCGATTGCTGGGCGCTGGGTTATGTGAAAAGATGAAGGGATCGGGGGTTATAAAAGAGGAGCCAATCGAAATCAGAGAATTAACGCAACAAAAGAAATGTGTTTCACATGAATGCCCCGATTGCGATAAGTGCCTACGGGCTTAGCGCCTGGTCTCAGTGCCCAGTTGCATGGTGGGGAAGTGGTTTGGGGGCTAGGGCCAAAAGGGCTTCAGGCCTTAGCACAAAAAGGCTGCTTTTTATGATTTTTCAAGTTTTTCAAAGGATTTTGATAGCTTTCGATAAGGTAAAAAAGGAGTTTTAAACCTTATGAAAGGGGGTTTTATGAATGGAAGACAGGAAATGAGGAAAATGGAGGAATTTCATGAGGAAAAAGGGGATAAAAATGGAGGTTAATTATGAATGAAAGGAGGAGAAAAATTAAGGGAAATTGGGTCTTTCAGTAGTCGTTTTCTTTAGGCAAACAACAGAATTTTCAGGTTTAAAAGGGAAACAGCAGTGAATATTAACTAAAGTATTATTTATCTTCATAAAAACTTCAAGGATGATGGGTTCTCAAAGGGGAATTATCTCTTGGAGTTTTGAAGAACAAAATTAGCCACCTCTTGGTATAACAAAATTTATAGGTGGCTAACAGTGGCTCCACTTGGGGAAGACAGTTGGTTCTTTTAGGTGTCTAGAACCTCAGCTGCAAATCTCTGGCTTTTATTAAACTAGTGTCTTAATCCATTGGGCAGCATCCTTTCTTTTTAATGATCTCTGCAGCAATTTGAAATAATGGAATTCTATCAAAACAATCATGTCTACCTACCCATTCCTAATGATCCTAACATTTTTTCTTCTTTTCAGAGTGCATTCAGACTAGAAAACTCTCTTCAACAACATTTTATTCTTTTGAAAATCAAAAACTAATCTAAGTCTAATCTTATTCCTCCATGAACTCAGATTAAGTAGTTGAGCTCATAAGCTTCTCTACCTAACTACTGTCTGTCAGGATTAGACTGTCTGACAGACTTTCATTCTCTAAATTCGAAAACAGAAATTTAAAAGCAAACAAGCCAGGATTGAACAGTCTAACTTGTAGCTGATCTATGGCATAAAAACAAGCTGCACATAGATTGTTATTTTGTAGAAAATTTAAAACAAAATATGAAGGCTTAAGATCTAAAAAATTAAAACTTCATTCACCATCTCTTCAGCTCTGATTTTGAATTTATTTGAGCTTTTTTTCTCTCATACTGGTTCAAGTTTTGAGCTTATTTGAACCAATTTTCTTTCACTATCAAAGGTTTAGGTTTTGAGCATGTTTGAACCTTCTTTCTTCTAACCTAATCTATCTTACTGATAAGCCAAGATTATGATGTTCGGCTGATCTATTCACTAACCTATCAACTGAAAATTTAAAACTAATTAGTCATGATTAGGCTGTATGACTAACTAGGAGTGTGTTTTTTAGGAGTGGCATTTGAGCTTGCACACTTTCAGATTTTGTTTCTCTTTTTGATATGGGGCTATACCTTTATTGTTTTACAATCTGCCCTCTTTTCTCTTTTCTATTGTTTTTGTATTTTTATTTTTCTAACTTTGAATATAATGTTCAGACTATGATATTTACAATAAAAAATAAAATGATTTGAAACTAATGACTCTTGGCAGAAGTAATGCTTTAGCATCCTGCCATTGACAGGACCTCCATACATATCTTCTCCATTCAATTCTTTTAAGAAAAATGCATTGTGATCCCTCTCAGCATGAATCATATAGGGCCCTTTCCACAAGTTCTCAAACTTGCCATGTTTTCCCTTCTCTTCTCTTCTTGAATCACATTTAAGAACAACATTTCCAACTTGGAAATTGTTTGCCTTAGTCCTCTTATCAAATAGCTTCTTTATATTTTCTTGGACTAACTATGTTCTTTCATAGAATTCTTCTCTGGTCTGCTGTAAATGGATTGTTTGGTTGATTCTCCTCTGCATATCATTCTCTTCAATTTGAACTTCTTGGAGGAGTTTCATGACTGGAACTCCTAATGAGGTGGGGAAGACTGCATCCATTCGATAGACCAGCTGATAGGGGGACATATTTATTGACTTCTTTGTAGTTAATCTATCAACCCATAAGGCATGAACCAACTTACTGTGCCATGATTTATGATTCTTCTCCAATAGCTTTTTGATGATATTGATGAGTCTCTTGTTGGAAGATTCAGCTAATCCATTTCCTTGGGGATAGTAGGCAGTAGAATGGCCCAAGGTAATGTGGTATTTTTAATAGAAATCAACCATTTTCTTAGATTTAAAAGCAACAACATTATCTGTTATGATTTTTCTGGGACAACCAAATCTGGATAGGATATTTGTTTCAAGGAAATTTATAATGATAAAGTCATTAGTGTTTCTAGAGGGTATAGCTTCTATCCACTTGGTAAAGAAGTCAGTGGCCGTGAGGATCCACTTATGTTGGGCTGAGGAAGATGGGTGAATTTCCCCAATGAAGTCTAAATCCCATTGTTGAAAAGGTGCCTCAACTCTGATAAGATGCAATGGTAAGGGAAGGAGTTTTCTTTTGCCATAAACAATTTGACACTTGTGGCTAGACATGAATGGCTTCTGAGTGTCTGGGAAAAGGGTAGGCCAATAGTGACTAGATCTAAGAATTTTTTTTGCTATGGCCTTCCAGTAGAGGTGTCCTCCACATTCTCCTTCATGCAACTCATGCATGATCTTTCCTGCATCATCTTCAAGTAAAAATTTAAGAAAAATTCCAACATCATTTTTCCAATATAATACCCCATCTAAGATGCAATAACTCAAAGCTTTTTGTTTCAAAAATCTAGCTTTAGTTTAGATAAAGAAGGAGGGGCATTCAAATATAAAAGCACATAAATAATGTCAGCATACCAAGGAGAATTCATAAATGTGTCTTCAATGAAAGGGGCAGTTAATTCTTCTACTTCTTCCAATACATCTACCATATTCATTTTTAGTGCTTGGAAGTTAGACTCAGCCACACGTTTTGCTAATTCTTGCCCTTTAACTAGTTTGGTGGGCCTAATTCTAAGTCATATTCAAGAATAATTGCAATCCATTTTCCCCTTTTACCATCAGGGTCTTGACTTAGAATTTCCTTGACAATAGTATGTGGAACAAAAGCAATTATGTGAGAGAGTAAAATATAGACTCTAAAGTCCTTTAATGCTTTCACTAATGCTAAGGCTTCTTTCTCCATGATGTTATATTTGAGAGGAGAATCTCTTAAGGCCCTACTGAAGAAGGATATTTCTTTTTCTTGCCCCAAGTAATTCTTTTGAAGTAAAACTGTAGCTATTGTATGCTCAGATGCAAAAGAAAAGATATAAAAGTCTTTGGTGAAATTTGGACTAATCAAGACTAGTGTTTGAGTAAGAGCTTGTTTGAACGGTTCGAATGATTGTTTAGCTGGTAAAGTCAATTTTACACCTACATCTTTCTTAAACATGTTTTTAATGTTCTTTAATAGCTCAGCAAGGTTGGGGATAAACCTTCTCAAAAAATTAATCTTTCCAATGAAAGATTGTAATTCTTTGAGGCTTCTTGGATGGATGATTTTTAATATGCCATCTACCCTTGTAGGGTCTATTTTGATTCCCTCTTATGAAATTATATTTCCAAGAATTTTACCTTATTGGAGACCAAAGAGTGTCTTCTTGGGATTCAAAGACAAGCCAAATTTCCTACACTTCTCAAAAACCTTTCTCAGGTGAATCAAATGTTTTTCATCAGTCTTTGAGAAAACAGTTATGTCATCAAGGTAAATGATAATGAAATAGCAAATATCTTTAGAGAAGGCTATATCCATGGCCCTTTGGAAGGTGGCCCCTACATTCATCAATCCAAAAGGCATTTTTACATACATAAAGGGGCCCCAAGGTGTGGCAGAAGCAGTGTTGATTTGATCACTTGGGAGCACTAACACCTGGTTGTAACCTGAGAACCCATCTAAGAGTGATATCCTTTTTTACCCAACTACCATTTGAAGTATATGGTCCATCTTGGGAAAGGGGTATTTTTCTTTTAGAGAGGCTCTATTCAAATTTCTGAAGTCAATACAGAGCCTGATTTCCCCTGTCTTTTTTCTAACAAAAACTAAGTTTGATACCCACTCTGAATATCTAATTGGTACTATGATCCCAACATCATGCATTTTTTCAATTTCTGCCTTAACTAAAGGTAGTAAAACAAGGTTTATTCTCCTTATTTTTTGTTTGAATGGATTTTGATTTTCCTTCAAAGGAATCTTGTGCTGAATGATGCTAGTGTCATAAGATTTCAGATCTTTGTATCCCCAAGCTAAAACGTCTTTAAACTCTTTGAAAAACTCTATGTATTGCAATTTTATGTGAGCTGGCAGAGTGTTGGATAGTTTAATCATCTTGGGTTCTGCTAGGCTGCCTATGTTATGTTCTTCTACATCTGTTTCCACAGGCTCCATTCTTGGTTCTTTGGTTACATCGTTAAAGTCGAAAAGGTGTTCTAAAGGTGTGAGACCTCTTGGAATTGTATCTCTCTTGCATTGTAAAACTTCCAAGTATTCTTGGTCTACATTGTCAATTAAATCTGCTTCAAAAGGATTCTCACAATGATTTATGTTAGAAGAATGTATTATTTCAACTTCTGGGATTTGTTCAATATACAAGCAGTTTTCTTTATGGCTGGTTTCTGATATTGGCACGGCAACATCGTTTTCTGATTTTAAGAAATCATCTATGTGTTTGTCAGAATCAAACACCTGCTAGTGATCTTCGTTATCAGGCACTGTAGGCCTGTGTTTTAACTTTACACTAAGTTGTTCATTTATCTCAGGTATTTCGCAGTTGTTGGCATTGAAAGTCAGTTCATTTTCTAGTTGATTTAGTGCTCTAGGAATGAAAATAAGTTCATACTTTTCAAAGGTTTTCAATAAATCAAGGGTAGAATTCTGATATTCCCTAAGCCTTGGATTTCTAGTTGAATATTCTCCTTTGATTTGTCTTATGATAAGTTCAGAATCTCCTAAGATTGATATCTTTTGGGCTTCTAATTGTTTAAGAAATTGCAAGCCTAGGAGAATTGCCTCATACTCAGCAATATTGTTAGTGCATGGGAAATCTAATTTATGTGAAAAACTATGATTCGTATTTTGAATCCACACACCTGCCCTTGCACTTTTGTTTATTACAGGATCCATCAAATTTTATTGTCCAAAGTATATTTTCCTCATTTTCATTTTATTGTTGTTGTTGATTGACAATGTTTTGTATTTGATTTGAGGGAAGTTCTGATTGTTCTGGTAAACTGGTTGGGTCTATGTTTTCCTTTTCTTGTTGAGTGATTTCATCTTCGTTGTACAAGATAAAGGAATCTAAACTTGATTGAATAGAATAGATTGGAGAGTTGTTTGGTGTATCTATGTTTCTCACCATGTACTTCATGTGAGATTCCATGGATAGTCTTATGTTTTGGTTAAAAACAGGGATGGTGGCATAAAACATGTCCATTTGAAGGCTTCCTTGAAGTTTTTCTCCCCATGATCTTGATAAGAGCATGCCATAATTAGGGGGAATGTCAGCTACAACTATGTCCATTACTAGACTCTTAGCAGGGATTTGAGATAAGTTAACACATAAATATTTGATTAAACCCAAAAATTTAACCCTGCTAGAGTCATAGGAATACAAATCTTTGTATGGTTTAGTAATTTATAAGCCTAAGCTTTCCATTACTACCTTGGGCATTAGATTGTGTGAAGCTCTAGAATCTAACATGGCATTGTGTAAAATTTTCTCATGTATGTTCAAACTAACATAGAAGGGAGGAACAACCCCTTCTTGGTATTTTCCTTCAACTTCTGGACCAAACAACAACTCAGGCTTGTCATCTGTCATGTTTAAGGTGTCAGTATCACTTCCTAAGTTCAAAGCTTTTAAAACTTGGTTTTTGTACACTTCTTGGGTTACTAGTTCAGCTAGAGGGATGGTAATTTTTATCTTTGCAATCTCTCCCTCAAGGCTAAAAGGAACAATTGACTTGTTCATATTTACATCTATCTTTTCAATTAAATTCCTTTCATCAATCTTGATTTTTTGAACCTTATTTGGACTGGTAATTGGGACAGTTTTGTTAGGACCACTAGCTGAAGTGCTAGGGGTACTCTGTTCAACATTTGGCTGGCTATTTTCTCTTTGTTTAAATCTGGTTTTTTAGCCAAAATGATGGCTTTTTCTGCTGTCTTCTTAGGCTGACTTTCTACGTTTTTCTTGACAGCAGTGCTAGTGTTCTTATCTTTTGAATTTTCTACGTTCCCTTTGCTCCTAAGATCATATTGTTTGTGTACTTCCATGATTGCATTTTCAAACCCCAATCTATAATCATCAGAATCTTCATAGGTGTTTTTATTTTGATCAGAGAAGAAACCTTGTTCTTCCTCAGTGATGAAAACATCATCCCCACTGTCTGATCCAATCAAGTTTACATGAGCTTCTCCCAACCTTTCCATCTCCCTATCTTCCTCATATTGATCCACATAGTTTTGTTGGAAGGGAGGTATAACCTGTAGGTCACTTTATTTTTTCTTATCTTGATTGTTTTCTCTTCTATAATTCTGATTTCTATTTCTATTTTGGTTGTTTTGAGGTTCTCTTGGTGGCACTCTATCATTTAAGTTGATCTTCTTGAGCATCGTCTCCATCACCTTCACTAGGTTGTCAATTTTTGTGTCAGAAGTTGAGGTTGAGGGTACCATGTCATCTTTATAAGCTACCCTCTTCTCTAATCTAAACCTATTTCTCTTCTCAATTATGTTTTCTTCTACGCTCACAGCTCCCTTCTGCATGTCTTCTAATGCTAAGTAATCTCTCTCCCTTAGCTGATAAGCCATTTCAACATCAAAACCTTCAGGGTATCTTAATAAGGCCATGCCTTGGGGAGGTTTCATGTGAGGTGGAAGAGCATTGTAAACATTGTTAAACCTAGTGGAGTAGTCATGAACACTCTCCCCTTGATTTCTTTTGAGACTACTATACTCTGCTAGTATTTGGAGAGGGTTCTTTTTCATTTCCCATTTTTTGATGAATGTTTGATGCAAAGCAGGGAGATCATTGATGCTGTTAGGAGGTAAGTTTTTAAACCACTTCTTTACATCTCCTCCTAAACTTTGGGCAAATATCCTCATATTAATGGTTTCCTCTTCTATCTCCATGTAATCAAATGCATCTTCCATCCTATCTACATGATGTTGAGCTGTTGTAGACTCTTTTCCAGTGAAATGAGGAATTTTGGATTGGTACTCATTTGGTAAGGGAAGCATAGGTTGTGGTAACACTAATGGGGCATACCATGTTGCCATGGTTGGAAAGAAGGGTGGATTTATAAGAGGTGGATTTACAAGAGTGAAAGTGGGCTAAAAAGGAGTGGTTTTCACAGTGGTAGTATGGATTGGAGTGGAAGAAACACTTGGGCCAGCAAATTGGTTTTAAGAAGATTTGTTATGGAAAAGGCTAAAGTGATGAAGAAGCTAGGAATCAG
This sequence comes from Pinus albicaulis, assembly GCA_034641835.2. NCBI lineage: Eukaryota > Viridiplantae > Streptophyta > Pinopsida > Pinales > Pinaceae > Pinus > Pinus albicaulis. The sequence goes on along the minus strand of CM076571.1, from coordinate 761,575,586 downwards.
GAGGAGTGGAAGGTGAAGCTTATCTACTAAAGCTTTGCTGCAAATCTGTAATGTCAAGATCAGTTTGGTTTAAATCATCTTGAGATCTAGTTCTAAAGATGTTCTTTGTATGATATAAATCAAAGTGTGAATCCTCTAAGACACTAAGGTTTTCAGGGACAGATTTTGTTCTTAAGAGGCTCCTATTAGCAGTTGATTTTCCTAATTTAGAATTCTGCCATATAATTCTTTCTGTATTGTCAACTATTAAAGGAGAATTTTCGTCTAGATGAGATCTAGTGTTGATCCTATGTGAAGCCAGACTGTTTTTCAAAAAGTGAGAGAGGTTAAAGTTTTAGGGACTGTTTTTTGGAAGTTTTACCTCGCACGATGTCTTATCTAGAATGGGACTAGGCTTTTAAACTTCTTGAAGACTGGTTAACATAGTCCTAAAGAGATCTTGAGACCTAGATGAGTAATAGGCCTACTGGGGGTAGTGGAGTCGCCAGGTGGAAACTATTTAGCTTCTATGAAGGTAAAATATTGGATGGTTCCACTACCATGTTTATTATGAAGCCAAACTGAAATGTTTTTGAGTTTTTATGAGTTTCTTAGTTCTATGGGTTATGAGAGTGTCCTAAATCTGAATTAACACTTAGATAAGGTGTTAAAAAGATACAGAGTTCACTCTTATGGCTTGGTAGCTGATTCCTTCAAGGTTTGAAAATGTCCTACGAGAATCCTAAGGGTTACTTAGTTTGTCACTGATTCAATTAAGTCCTATCATGATTACCATTTTGTTAGGTAGTGCTTGAAGAAGGCTACCTATGTTATACTAGATAGTAAGTGCTTCGTTTTAAGTATTTTACCCAGTGTCCCACCGTGATCGCCGTTATGTTGGAGTCCCGTGTTTTGATAGTTTGGAAAATCAAAAGGCAAGGCAACATCAGAACCAATCTTTAGAGTTATAGGATCTATTCCTCCTGCTCTCACAGTGGGATCTCTCAAATTATTTGTTTTTTTTGCAAAGGTTGATCTTGTGTGCTTTGAGTCTTGGTTTTAGACTAGTTATTAAGTGCAAGTGTTTGTTTGTTTGTTTGGTTGAATTGATACAACAAAACATAAAAGGTCTAGGAAATATAGATAGAAAGGGGAAATGTCAGTTTTGTTGGGAAATGGAGTCAAAAAGAGGTTATGACAAACTTATCAATGGATATGGGATATCAAAGGGAAAATCTAACTTGGCCACAAGATCCTTTAGTTTATGAATGAGATGGACATTAATGGTTTAGAAACGAGAATTTTAATTCTCAACAAAGGGAATTTGAAAGCATAACTTGAACAATAAAGAGTCATTTGATAGACAAGGCTAACCATGAATTCTACAAACCACAATTTAAGCAAATAATGACTTCAAAACAACTTTTAAAATGAAATCTAATATTTGGGGAACACCCTATTTTCTCAAAGATTTTATTTCAAATGACTTAGAAAACATAAAAGATTCACTGATAATTACGGTCATAGAAGAGGGAACACCTAAATACATCTCTGATCGCAACTATAAAGACCTTTAAGACAACTGTTCAAGCAAGGACAAATGGCATGATCAGAACAAACCTCCTTGGCTCACTATAAACAAAGATACTTCAAAGGGAGACTTCAATAACAACCTTTAAGTGGCAGCAGACAAGCAAGGAGAAGCATAAATCATGTTGAAACCAACTATTCGAACTATTAGAGAAATAAAAAAACATGAGGAATAAAGAGAGATATTAAAGACTCTAAAATACCTTAGCAGAAGAAAACGTAAAATAGTGAAGGATAAATAGGTCTAAGGTGCCTCCAGGAGTCATTTCTTAGCCTAAAAATTTCATCCTACTATATTAAGAAATTATGGAACAAAATGAAAACAGGAGAAAACATTAAACAATTCAGAATACTTCACCAACAGCCAAGCTCATGGATCCAATGATAGAGCCTTCTCAAGAACAAGCATGCAACAACATCATCAGGACTTCCAAGACTTCAATTTCTTCTTCAACTTGACAAACTATGTATTATTTGAGAAGTTTCGGTATTACAACTGGTGATCCCAGCCAGCACATTATCTCATCTTCTTGAAGTATTTATAAGAATAAATGAGAAGGTGGAAAGGGCTTTAAGATCGAAGTGTTAGCGCAACTCGATCTCGAAAAACCATGCAAGGCACAGGCGGGGAGAGCATTGAATTATGATTTTGTTTATTTACTTTGTTTTTGTCTTTTTAAACTCAAAGGGAAAAAAATTGACTTCGAGGCCTATTTCTTATATTTGTAATAACTCTGATGACAGTTTGAGAATTTTTTCTTTCTTTGGTAATAATTGTTCAGCTGTCTTTAGATAAATATATTTTGTTTTGACAATATCTAGGCCTTCTTTGATTGCTTTGAGGCTACAGGCATCTTTTGGTAGCTACAAAGGATTCAGTTAGCCTCTGTTGCAACAGTGGAGGCTATGAACTTATAGATATCATTGTTTTAACCTAAAACACCTTTAATTTTAATTGAATTCTGTTTTTTAGGCTTAATGAAGCCTAATTTATATTTTATGGTCTTCAAACTGTCTTTAATCATGGATCAGGTCTTTGATTAGTCGAACTAATGCCTTAATCCCTCCAAAATTGTGTTAACAGTCTTCAAATAGGTTTTCTGCTTTTGATTTCAACCTGTCAGACCAATACTCTTCAGCTGTGGTGTTTTCTATGTTTCCATTGTTGTTACATGCACGCGGAGGTTGTATAAATGCATCAGTGTTCATGAGGCACTGATAAAATATAATTTGGAACCCTACAAAATGATTTCCTTTGTAAGATAAAGGCCTGGGGGATCGTCATCCCCGGCCTTTGATTTTTTTTTTATTTATTTTTTTTAAACAATAGAAAATCTTTTATAAACCTACAAAATACACAAAAAGTTATAAAAATCCTGCATGGTTGGGTAAAAACTGCTTTGGAGGCTTAGGTTAGAGCGTGACCGTTGGATGAATAGAACTAATGGTGAAGATTGCCTGCGGGGGTCAGATGGGAGGTGGTTGGATAAATGGTGATTGGATTAAGTCCAGGCCGTTAGATCATATTTATCAACGGCCGATATTAATCGGGTTAATATGATGCAAAGGGGCTATGTTATAATGAAATGGGAGAATATACAAAGAAAATGAGTCGAAAAACCTTAATCAGAAGCGAAAAAGGCATAAATGAAATTTGGGGTTTCTTGAAGGATTCTGGGCCGTCGGATTAGATCAGCCACAGAGATCAACGGTGGAGACTGATTTATACACCCCCTTGGAGGATGGGTGGAGGGTGATGAAATAAAGGTGAAATAAAACTGGGATTGTTTATCTGCAGAGATCAACAGTGGAGATTGCACATGAGAAAATGCAGTGTAAATGGGGAAAGCGGTTTCAGACAAAGAAACCATGGGTTTCGCACTGCAAAAAGGCGGATAGGTGGTATTACCTTTTTGAGCTCAATATGCATTAGAGACTAACACGTGACCTTTTAAAACCACCTACATCACATGATTTTGAATCATTAACCTTCAAGCATAAAATTACGCAAAACTGCACGCTGACCGTCAGATCTTGGGTCTTAGATCAGATAGTTGTGAGGAGAGAGCGATGGAGATAAGATGCAAGGATGGAAAGAGGTGGGGTAGGGTCAAGGTGGTTTTAACCTGGACCATTAGATCAGAGAACGAATGGTGGAGATTTGATCTAGGAAGGGTAGGACCCAAAGGAGTTGGGCCTATCGGGTTAAATATGGACTGTTGGATGAAATGGATCATTGATCAAGATTGAATCTCAGGGTTAATGGAATAACATATGAGGCAATGGCTGGGTGGAGAAAGGGTTAATGCAGGCCGTTGATTTGCAGAGATCAATGGTGGAGATTCACCGAAAAACATTATACAGCAGGGTTTGAGAAATAACAAAGGGAAAAGGGAATTGATCTGGACTGTCAGATCTTAGTGCATAGATGGCCCAGATGCAATCGGATGATCGTGATCAGAAGGGGCAAAGGGATCAAAGCGTCGATGCGATTGAATAATGACCGTTGATCTTAGAACCAGATCAATGGTGGGGAATGAATCAGAGGTTCAAAGGCAGAGGGATGGGCTTGTGAATCGAGCGATGTGGGCCGTCGGATCTGGGCCTGGCGAGATAGATCGACGGTATGGAAACCATCGGAAAATCACTAATCAGGAGGGTGCAATAAACTATTTAAATGCATCCGAAGAAAAACTCCAATGTGAGATCCCGAAGACCGTTGATCGGGGAGTAGATCAACGGTTGATAATTCACCAAACAATGAACTGGCAGGTTTCGTTGAAACATAAGAAAATCAGATTTTTCATAGAATACAAAGGAAAATTGAACTTTGGGAAGGGTTTTTATTATGTTTAGTACTCGATTGCGAGGCTCCGAGTTATGTGAAAATATGAAGGGATCGGGGGTTATGAAAGAGGAGCCAATCGCAATCGGAGAATTAACGCAACAAAAGAAATGTGTTTCACATGAATGCCTCGATTGTAATAAGCGCCTATGGGCTTAGCGCCTGGTCTCGGCACCCGGTTGCATGTTGGGGAAGTGGTTTGGGGGCTAGGGCCAAAAGGGCTTAAGGCCTTAGCACAAAAAGGCTGCTTTTTATGATTTTTCAAGTTTTTCAAAGGATTTTGAAAGCTTCTGATAAGGTAAAAAAGGAGTTTTAAACCTTATCAAAGGGGTTTTTATGAATGGAAGACAGGAAATGAGGAAAATAGAGGAATTTCATGAGGAAAAAGGGGATAAAAATGGAGGTTAATTATGAATTAAAGGAGGAGAAAAATGAAGGGAAAGTGGGTCTTTCAACAGTCTTTTTCTTCAGGAAAACAACAGAATTTTCAAGTTTAAAAGGGAAACAACAATGAAGATTAAAAAAAGTATTAGTTATATTCATAAAAACTTCAAGGATGATAGGTTATTAAAGGGGAATTATCTCTTGGAGTTTTGAAGAACAAAATTAGCCACATCTTGGTATAAAAAAATTTATAGGTGGCTAACAAGTTGCATATATTCCAGCCAGATTTGGTATGCTTTTGTCCAGATCTTGGGGAGAAAAGCTTGGAAGTGTTTTGAAATTGGACTTTACATATGCAATCATTCTTGTTTTCAATGGGGAATAAAGAAGATTATACAGAGAAACAACATTTGTTAAAACTACCACAAAGAAAGATGCAGGAAATTCCCCTACATATGGTCAAGAGAAGGAAGATCTTTCTTGTTTTATGCTGCATGAAGATGAAAAATTTGTTGAAGACTCATAGAGGCAGCTCTCTTTAGCAATTGTACATAATGAGCTGGGTTGAAAAAATAAAATTGGAAGTGTTATTTTGATGGTGCCTACTCAAAGGATGGCACAGGAGCTGGGTTTTTATTCATATCTCCAGAAGGTAATCTTTTACCTTTTTATTTTAAGCTTGAATTTGAATCAACCAATAATGTAGTTGAGTATGAAGCATTGATTTTGAGTCTTAAAACTGCTAAACAAATGGGAATTCAATGTATTTAGATTTTTGGTGATTCTAAGTTGATTATAAGGCAGATTAAGAATTTGTGTCAAAACAAACATCCCAGATTGAGATCTTATAGAAATGAAGTGTGGGACTTGGTTTAGAATTATTTTTAAGCCTTGAATCTTAAATTTATTCCAAGAGAAGAAAAAAGAATGGTAGATTCACTGGCAGTTGCAGCCAATACATTTAAGTCACCCATTAATCCAAGACTAAGATATGAGATTGAGTTGAGGCATAGACCTTCAATTCCTGATAATGTAAAACATTGGCAGGTTTTTGAGGATGACAAGCAGATCAATCATTTTCTAAAAATGATTGGAAACTTTGAAGACGGTGAAATAGATCAAGAAAGTGAAAAAACTGATCAGAATGATGTCTTGAAAAACCTGAAACAGTCAACAGGTGATCAAAAGATAATTCAGTTGAAAGATAATACATTGCCCAGAGGTTTGGTTCCTCTTGAAAGACTGTTTGATGCAAATGATGTAGCAGTGAAATAGAAGAATGTATCCTAGCAGGGCAAAATGGAAGACTATAATCTAGGAACTCAGCAGGAGCCTGAGATGGTTAAGTTGTTCAAAGGAGTTTCCAAGGATTATAAAGAAAGGTATGTTGATATTTTCAAGAAATATATGGATGTGTTTGCATGTTCCTATGATGATTTAAAGACATATGATTTAGATATTATTCAGCATAAAATACCATTAAAAGGTGGGGTCAAGCCTCACAGGTAGAAGCTCAGGTAGATTAATCCACTGTTACTTGCCCCAATTGAAAAAGAAGTGAAGAAACTGTTGCAAGAAAAAATCATAGTCCCACTTAGATACTCAAATTGGGTTTCTAATATGGTTCCTGTGAGGAAGAATAATGGAGAGATAAGGCTATGTGTTGATTTCAGGAATCTGAACAGAGCTTCTCTTAAAGACAATTATCCTTTGCCAAAGATGGATTATGTTTTATAGAAAGTGACTGGAGCTTATAGGTTATCCATGGTTGATGGTTTCTATGGGTACAACCAAGTAGTTATTGAAAAGGAAGATCAAAATAAAACAACTTCTACCACACCTTGGGGAACGTTCATGTATGCCAGGATGCCATTCGGTCTCATGAACACAGGGGCTATTTTTCAAAGGGAAATGGACATGTTAGTGTCCTATGATTTAGAAAAACAGTAGACCAAATGCATAGGGTAACATCAGAATAGTCTTCAGAGTCCTAGGACCTAGCCTTCCTAGACTCAGAGAGGGCTCTCTCTATTTTTTTGCAAAGGATGTGAACTTGTTTTCTTTAGATGGTTGATTGTAATATCCCAAATAGGGAATGTAGAATTACATGAACACAATATTGAAATAGAAGAAATTAATTAACCCTTTTAATGTGTTAGAAACACATAGCCATCAATTGAAGGTTACAGTAGCAAAAATATGATCCATTATATCAGCCAAAAGTGGGGAAAGCAGCAATATGAGCCCTAAAAATGTTATTTCCAGGAAATTTCGTTATAATAGGGAGAGATAAAACTAGGGTACCTTAGATTATGTAATATGGGACTCACATCCAGAAAATATTCAGAAAAAAATCTCTTTTTCTTGTTTAAACAGATCTCCCAGTCCCAATATGGCTCAAGAAGGACCAAAACCCATGAATTGACTAAACAGAAATTTCCTGAAGCATATATAGCATGATTTTTAGAGGGTTTCTACTACAATGGAATGGAAATAATATATATGGAGTTTATTTACTCAAATCATGGGGAAAAATAGGGATCTAGCCCCTTTTACACATTGCAGAGATAACCTGGCAAGGGTTTCATGAAAGCACATTGTACAAAATGTTACATCTGCAGATCTAGATCTAAAAAGCGTAGTATAACTGAAGCTCTCTATATATATAGCTGAATAATACAAGAAATGAAGGAGGATCCTTCTTACAAGCTTTTTGGGAGAAGGGTTGGCCCTTTCCCTAAGAAACAAGCTCAGGATTGAGGGGATTGACCCTCACATGGCAACTCTGCAAGAAAGGACACAGTTCCTACAAGGGACTGCACTATAGGTGATGGGAGTACTTTTTCCAAGTGCCAAGATATAAAAATATACTCCAATAACTTCCTTATTGATCTTCCAAAGGAATGGAGGATCCCTCCTTTGAAAAAAAAGTGATGGAAGTGGTGTTGTGAACCCCAACTGCAACACCCTGTAACACAACGTTATACTGCTGCAGAAATAACATTGTAGTTGAAGGAGGATGTTTGGCCTCAAGCCTAGATATGGAGAATTACAGTACAAGCTCCTTCAAGAGGCCTCTCAAGAAAGGAGAAGGATTCCTAAACAAGAAATCCTTGTGCTAAGAAGCACATCAATCTCAACTAAATAGTTGAAGAAAGCACAAGTCATACAGACCACAAATGCAATATCAAATCATAAGTTGTCTTACTATGGTTGCCTTGCCCTCGTTTTATACAAAGGGAAGCCCTTCTCATCTTGGGTCCCACTCATTAGGGTTTCATCCACCAAGGAATATTCCTCCCACTATCTCTACGCTGTCTCACAAAATGATCTCCACCTCCTATCCCAGCGCTGTTGGCTTGGTCAAACTTGACCTTGACCACATGAAAATTTCCCTGTTCACGCCTGAGAGTGTAAAATCCATCTAGCATTATGATCGCTTTTCACATTAAGAGGGATTTTATTCATATTTTTATTATGCATGGGCCTCCTTAACCATTTATTCATCTCCTAAGTGTAATAAGAAAAATTTAATATTCCAATTTGCTACATGCAAATTTTGGAATATTACATTGATTTTAGGCTGGTTGTTAAGTATAGGATTTTTGTTTTTTTTTATTGGGTATGATGATCAAGCATAATAGATATAATGAGGAAATATTCAGTTCATTAGGCAATGGAGTCTATAAAAGTCATGATAGGTTCATCAATGGATCGGGGAGCATCACAGGGAACATTCAATTTTGTTTTAATTTTTGTTTCATGAATAAATGAATAAAGGAGGACATGAAAAACTCCTAAAAAGTCTGAATAAATAAATGCCCATGTGAACAAAGACAAATCAGGGCCATGTAAATAATCACTTGCAGGTGTGAAAGAGGTTTGAGCTAAAGACTGGGTCAACATTGACCAAATCAACAGCACTGTCTAGGTTCATTGCATCTCCAAAAGGGACAGCGCAGTTTTAGAAGGAAGCCTCTCATATTATAAAAGGAAAAGGAGGGAAGCAAGAGAAGGTTGTTGATTGATCATATTTCTGAGTATTTGTCTGCTTAGAAAAATACCATTCTCTGCTGTTTAGTGGAGGATTGTATTTGGAATTCCTATGCAGGGATTTCACCTCTTCCTTTGAGGAGTCTTGAAGAAGTGATTTGCTGAATTAAACCACTATCAGGCTTGAGGCCAAGCTCTACTTTCATTAGTAGCGCTGATCCATTGAGGATTTTGCTGCTTCTGCAAGCTACATCAAGTGGGATTTTAGATCTGCACAAACCTAGTGTATTTTTGGGAGCCTCTTCTCATGGAGTGTGTTCTTTAACCTCCTAGAAGAGTGTCTCTTCTCCTTGTACTTCAGATCTGCAATTTTATAGTGATTATATATGACATTTGAGCTACAGCGTTGTGCTTATGAGTAGACTGTGTTATTTCTGTAGGAGGTTCTTCATGGTGTTTTGCTTATAGTTTAGATCAGAGATCTCTAGTGTTGGGCTTTCATTCCACTTGGTGATCCATGGATTAGCTTTCTGATCCATGTTATGTTTAGATCTGATCCATTGTAATGAAGTCTTATGTTCAGAAATTTATTGCAACATTTTATAGCTCTACAACTTGTTTTTCAGATCTACTCTTATTTATGCATGCTTTTGTAAAAATTCCAAGGGGATCTTGAAGAGAAGTTTCTATAGTTTCCAGATCTGAAATAGATCTAATTTTTCAACCTCATATCTTCCCTATATCTCCTTAAAAATAACACTGTTGAGTCATTTCTGCAAATATACATGTGTTCTAGCTATCTTTCCTAAAGATTTCTTGTTGTATTGACTCATACATTCTACTGTATAATGAAAGAGCTTAATCATAATGCTGATTTTCTGCTGTATTACTGAAATATAAACCTCCTTGCTAATTTCCACTAAACATCTGGTAAAATTGCGCAATTCCTGAAGTAGTGCTTGAATTTGGCTGCAACCTTCCTCTTTGGGTGCTTTTTAGCTAGTCTAGTTTTTGGGAGATCTGTTTAGTGTGTCTAAAGTGATTTTTTTTTTTATGAAACTCCATATATAAGTCCCATATAGCATAAATAAAAGGAACCGAGTCCTGATCTGTGTTTCTGTTACATAATGTTTCTTATATAGCGTTTTTCTTGAGCTGATTGTTGATATTCCTAAAAAGGGATATTACAGTGGTATCGGAGCTCCCTTCTTGGCACAGCCTGTGCTTGCCTTGGAGCACTAGTCATGATGCATTCTGAATAATATGATCCTCTTACTGAGAGGGAGAGGAGGTACTAGAATAGAAGTCATAAAAAGTATGACTACACTATTGATGACCCTGACAAGGGTCAAGACAAGGGGAAAGCCCCTGAAATTGAGAAGGAAAAGGAAGAAGAGGAGTTTGAAAAAAATATTTTGGAGAACATGCAATATCTTTACAAGGAGATCAAAGAGATTAGGATGGATATAATGAGGGAATCTCTTGGGAGATTTCATCAAGGAGAGAGTTCTGAAATGTCTCACTATGGGACTGGTCAACCTGTGAGCCTACCAAAAGCTCCACAAGCCTCAAAACGCTCTACTATGCCTAATTTCTTAGTTGTAGAGAATGAAGGACCACAATATAAAACCTCCCTTCAAGGTTACTTTGTGGAGTATGACTCTCAGAGTCAGAGATTCAAAGATAACTTGAGTTTCCAAGACTTTTGCCATCTCAAGGACCGGAGGAGACCATGGCAGCAGTATAGAGATGGTCGTTTATCTCATTGGAGACACCACACTATGGGCAATTTCTTCTTGCCCAAGTTTGATGGATCATCCTCTTGTTCTTCCAAGGCATGGGTGGAAAAGCTGGATATCTATTTCCAGTTGAGCAAATTCCCTGAAGTTGAAGCCATCAAGGTTGCAACGCTGCACTTTTAAGGTGAAACACACAATTGGTGGTTCTATGGATTTTCTACATTGGGTCACATCAACGTTACTACCTATGTTGAGTTCACTAGAAGACTGGAGGAGAGGTTTGACAGGAAGGATCCTGAAGCACCCTTCATAAGCCTTGCAAAACTGAAGAAAGCAAGAGATGTAGAGACTTATATCTCTGAGTTTTTGAGATTATTAGTCATGGTTCCTAATCTATCCATAGCAAGGAGAGTCTACATGTTCATCGATGGCTTGGAGGAACCTTTGCATGGGTTTGTTAAGTCCACTAAGCCCGTCACCTTGCATGATGCCATTGAGAGAGCTAGAGATCTCCAATATGCTTTGCCAAAAGCAATGGCAACTTTCCAAAGCAAATCCCTTCCCTCTTCTAAGGGGAAATAAGGGAAATATACTCCTCCCAAGGAGAGCTCTCTAAAGAAACCTCTTGACATTGATCTCCGGAGGGAGTTGAGGAAAAAGAGATTGTGTTTCACTTGTCAAGAGCCATGGGTACTGGGACATAGATGTGCTACTGGAAGGGCACACTATATAGAGGTCTTCTCAGATTTTGAAGAGGAAGATGGGAATGAGGGACCTAGGAGGGGTCACAGTGCTGGTAAATATGAGGAGGAAGATCAAACACCATCCAGAAATGAAGAGGGAGCCTTTGCTCCAACAAGTGGGATTCTTGCTTCTTTGAGAGGAGTACCAAAGTACTTGACCCTAAGAGTACAAGGTTCAGTCATGAACCAGAGAGTGTCTATTTTGATTGATAGTGGGGCAACCCACAACTTTATTGATGCTCACCTTGTGCAAAGGAGAGGGATCCCCACTGATACTTTTGATGGGTTCTCTGTTTTGGTCCTAGGAGATAGAACTATGCAATGCATGCAATATGTTCCATCACTTTCTGTCACTATGGGATCCTACAATTTGGTGGATCACTTCTTTGTAGTTGACATACCGGACACCAATATCATCTTGGGTGTCCAGTGGTTGATTACCTTGGGGAAGGTCACCACTAATTGGAAGGCCTTGCAGATGGAGTGGGTGGACTTGAAGAGTGGGAAAACACAAATCATTCAAGGCATGCACACTTATCCTTCACCTAATGTTTCTACACAAAAAACAGAGATGGATTTACGCAGTGGGAGCAAGGATCTCATATTTCCTTCTCTTATGTTTATGAGGAGGCTACAAGAGACATTCTTACCTCATGGAAAGCCACTTGGAATGTCATTAGACTCTGATCTTGTGGGGAAAGCCTCACAAAGTTCTTCTCCAAAAATAGATCAACCAAGGATTGGAGAGCAAGATATAGTGCTATGGGAGGAAGGAAAGGGGAGGATCAGCCTTCCCACAAACAATTTTGACATGTGTAATTTCAAAGAAGCAATAAGCAGCAAGGCAAGCACCACCATAAATGTATCAACAGCACTGTCATTGTTGAGTTGAGTAGATCCATGTTGTAGATCTCAACTCCGTGTGGAGTAATCCAAAGATCTTCACACCGAGATGATATTAGATGGCATGAAGCAAGGGGGAGGCTATTTGGTCCATGAAGGGATCATCTATCATCTTGGAAGAGTATTCTTGTCTCAAGCCTCTAAGCTTAAGCAAGATATACTACAAAGAGCACACAAAGATTTCCTTTCTAGTTATATGCAGTCAACAAGAATCTGTTGAGAATGCAGCAAGATGATGGAGCTTAGTGAAATGAAGTCGCCTTCACTAAGTGGGACCGCAGGCAAATTCTGGCGCAAAATCTATTTTTAGACTATGTCTATTTTTAGACATATGGAGCATGGTTTGGGGATTCCAGTTTGAGATTCTTGAAGTATGTGTCATGTTGGTAAAAATAGATGAGACTCTATTTTTGAGGTCAAAGAGGTCGAAGTCTATTTTTAGACTGCCTCTCCTTAAAACAGGGAAGTCAAATATTACTTACCCTTAATAATATTTAGACTATAAACAACAGTTTACTCTCTTGGAGCACTTCAGTTAGAGCTACAGAAGTGGCTCATGCATCTGACAGAGGAATCACGTGGTTCCCAAGGGTTTGATGGCATCATGCATGGTTGACTTCAGTTGGACTTCAGTGGCCGAAGTTTGGAGGAGTTAATGAGACAGATAGTGGAGTTGTGTTCTGTTTATTTTAGTTGAACTAGTTGAGATTAGTTTAATTAGCTAATCAATTAGTTATGAGTGGAGTGAATTAAATAGTATTTAATTCATTAATTAGTAACTCATTATTCAACTCAAGAACACATCAGTTCACTACAGTGCATGATCAGTTCAGTGAAGACCAATGAAAGAGATAGATGAAAGGGTGGAGCTAGCTATCAATTGTGACTATACTGTTGCTATTTGCAACACACAGATAGGAGGAGTAAGCCCATGAGGATTGCGCAGTTCAGGCTGGTGGTTTATCTATATAAAGAGGCCATCCCATAGCATTGAAACACGCAATAGAGGCAAGGCAATTAGTGGTGAGTTTTGAACCAGTAACCTGTTCAAAACTAAGCTAGATTGTAAGTAACTTCATGAGAAAGTACTAAGTACTTGTGAGGAGTATTGTACTGAGTTTGTTACTTGATTTCTCCATTAAAATATACACAATAGCTGCGGGGTTTTCAGCTATAATCTTTCCCCATACATACTGTGTTAATGTGTATGATGATTTGATGTGTTATCGCTTGATTTTATTTCTGCATGTGTGATGATCTGAATTGAGTTGAGTGGAAGAGATTATGTGTTACATATAAATTCGAATTGTATGTGATCAGGATAGTCTCAGTGGATAATTAATCATTATTCAGCAAATTTCTACATGGTATTAGAGCTATTGAAGCTTAGATTGATCATCACATTGATTACAAACTTATTTCGGTAGACATAGTCTGCATGCGGGCCAGGTAGCCTCCGGATTCATCTTTCTTCGGAAAGTGAAAGGTCTGGTAAATGCCCCTTCCAATCGATCTCTGTGCTAGAAATAATTTGTTCTCACGATCTAGAGCGATTGAGCTTTGAGGTGGAATTCGAAATTTTCAGCAGTTTTGTTTTCTTGGTGCCAGTGTTGAAAATGTCTTCCAACGGTTTGTGACTCGAATATGCTCTTGAAGGCAGTTCGAATTATGTTGCATGGAAGGATCGCATGGAGGTAGTATTAGAAGATAATGGTCTGAAGGAGTTCGTAGATACAGATGTCCAAAAGCCCACTGATCCTGCTGAAGTTGATGTATGGAAAAAGAAGATGGCGAAATGTTGAAGGATCCTGTTGGAGGGCGTCAAGGATCATATTGGCTTCTCCATATTTAATGTGGAAAGCTTTGATGGATCTATTCCAGAGTAAGAGTGACCAAAGGAAGCTGGCGCTCAAAGATAAGCTCAGGAACATCAAGATGGAGAAAGGCGACAGTATCGCCAAATACCTCACGAAGTTCACTCAATGCAGAGATGAGCTAGGAAGTGTGGGGGTGACTGTCGAAGAAGAGGACATGGTCGACCTGGCTCTCCTTGGTCTTCCGAAGGCTTGGCACTCATATCAAGATAGTGTCAATGGTCGGGAGAAGCTGCCGGGATGGGAGCGCCTGTGGGTGGATCTCATGCAGGAGGAGATAAGGAGGACTACTCGAGATGGATCTTCATCAAAGGGAGCCGATGAAGAAAACTGCGCTTTGGTGTCCAAAGCAAAGAAGGGGAAGGGTAAGAAAACCTCTCATTCTGGTGCTAAGGGCAAGAAGCAGGATATGGCGAAAGTGAAGTGTTTTCACTGCCATGATCACGAACATTATGCTACCAATTGTCCAAAGAAGAAGAAGAACAAGCAAGCGGGAAGATCTGCAGATGGAGAAGCTTTGGCTTCACAGTTCGAGCTTGACTTTTCACTGATTGCATGCTTGGTTTCAAGTATGCTGGGATCGGTATGGTTCTTGGACAGTGCTGCGTCATTTCATATGAAGGGAGATCGGGAGTTGTTCTCAGATCTGGAGGACAAAGATTTGGGTGTGCACACCGAGATGGGCGATGATGGTAGATACAGTGCGACTGGTATCGGTACCATATCCTTTCAGAGGGAGTCTGGTAAACCCTTTGTACTAAAGGATGTCATGCATGTACCCGGATTGAAGAAGAACCTGATTTCAGTAGCTATGTTGGAGGATAAGGGTTATGATGTGGTCTTCAGCGAAGGAAAAGCCTTCCTGCGCAGTAAGACTACTGGAGAGACCCGGAAGATAGGGGTTCGAACTCAGAACCTTTATCAGTTGCAGGTAGATGGCTGCGCAGCTATGGCATGCAAAGTGGGAGAAGTGGTGAGCCGGGATGATGAGGGCGAACTGTGGCACAGGAGATTGGGCCACCTTCACCATGGAGCTTTGAAGATCCTGCAGCAGATTTCTACTGGGCTTCCTAAGGGCACTTTTGCGCAGTCAGATCAGTGCAAGGGGTGTACTTTAGGGAAGTATGTGAAAGCCACCTTTCACGAGAAGGATAGTCGCGCCACGACGATCCTTGAGAAAGTTCACACAGACGTGTGTGGTCCTTTCTCAGTTGCTTCGACAGCAAAGCACAAGTATTATGTGATCTTTGTTGATGATTTCTCTCGAAAGTGCTGGATCTTCTTCATGCCGAAGAAGAGCGATACATTCGCGAAGTTCTATGAGTTTAAAGCATTGGTCGAGAAGGAGTCGGGGAAGAAGGTGATTGCTCTAAGGAGTGATAACGGTGGTGAATTCATCTCAGCTGAATTCAAGGAGTTCTGCAGCGCAGAAGGGATTCGAAGAGAGCTCATCGCACCCCATAACCCATAGCAGAACGGGGTGGTTGAGCGGAAGAACAGAACGATCGTGGGTGCTGCACGGGCGATGTTGCATGATCAGGGCCTACCCCTTCACTTGTGGGCTGAGGCATGAGTACACTGGAAGAGGCTTATTCTGGCAAGAGGCCTGATATTTCCCATTTGCGGATTTTTGGTTCTCCTGTCTACATGCATGTGACGAAGGATGCGAGAAGGAAGCTGGATCCAACTGCTGAGTTTGGAATATTTGTGGGGTACACTGATACACCTCACAACTATCGGGTGTATTTGTCAGACTATGTATATTTTTAGACTATGTCTATTTTTAGACATATGGAGCATGGTTCGGGGATTCCAGTTTGAGATTATTGAAGTATGTGTCATGTTGCTAAAAATAGATGAGACTCTATTTTTGAGTTCAAAGAGGTCGAAGTCTATTTTTAGACTGCCTCTCCTTAAAACAGGGAAGTCAAATATTATTTACCCTTAATAATATTTAGACTATAAACAACCGTTTATTCTCTTGGAGCACTTCAGTTCAAGCTGCAGAGGTGGCTCATGCATCTGACAGAGGAATCACATGGTTCCCAAGGGTTTTATGGCATCATGCATGGTTGACTTCAGTAGGACTTCAGTGGCAGAAGTTTGGAGGAGTTAATGAGACAGATAGTGGAGTTGTGTTCTGTTTATTTTAGTTGAACTAGTTGAGATTAGTTTAATTAGCTAATCAATTAGTTATGAGTGGAGTGAATTAAATAATATTTAATTCATTAATTAGTAACTCATTATTCAACTCAAGAACACATCAAATACCAAGGCATGATCGCTCTGAAGAAGACCAATGAAAGAGATAGATGAAAGGGTGGAGCTAGCTATCAGTTGTGACTATACTGTTGCTATTTGCAACACATAGATAGGAGGAGTAAGCCCATGAGGATTGCGCAGTTCAGGCTGGTGGTTTATCTATATAAAGAGGCCATCCCATAGCATTGAAACACGCAATAGAGGCAAGGAAATTAGTGGTGAGTTTTGAACAAGTAACATGTTCAAAACCAAGCTAGTTTGTGTGTAACTTCATGAGATAGTACTGAGTACTTGTGAGGAGTATTGTACTGAGTTGTTACATGATTTATCCATTATAATATACACAATAGATGCGGGGTTTTCAGCTATAAGCTTTCCCCATACATACTGTGTTAATGTGTATGATGATTTACGTGTTATCGTTTGATTTTATTTCCGCATGTGTGATGATCTGAATTGAGTTGAGTGGAAGAGATTATGTGTTGCATATAAATTCGAATTGTATGTGATCAGGATAGTCTTGGTGGATAATTAATCATTATTCAGCAAATTTCTACAGAATCTACACCCTAATCATGAGGAGTTTTGATTGGGAGGTATGAAGGAGGAACTACATCAACACTATGATTGGGAGGAACTACATCAACACTTACAAGAGTGCAATAGTTATGAGGAGTTGGGACATCCAAAGGACTATATGCAGGAGCCATTTTAGCCATCTCTTCCTTCTCTTAAAAGAGGATAAATTCCCATGTCCAACTCCATGTGTGTGGGAGACTTGAATGGTAAAGAATTTGATCTTATGGAGCATGTTTATTTTTCTAATTTGACATATTCTCTTACCATATGTATGCAGGCCATGGCTCCTACAAGGAGTGATATTACATGTAGATATCATGGCATTGATGAGGCCAATAAAAATTCTAAATCTGGTCACTCCCTTGAGCTGCAAATGGAGATTCTCTTTCATGATGGGTGCTTCCAAAAGGCACCTAACTTGCGTATCACTTTCAGCCATGTCAAAGTGACCCATGCAACAAAGGTGTGGTGGGAGTACCACTTACCACACTCAGATCTACTAAAGACAAGGAGTGCATTGCGTTGGTATCTTATGTGGGATTGTGACCCACCTCCTCAAGTGCAAATTTTAGTTTGCATATATGTAATTTTTCTTCCATACATAGATGATATATTGGTATTGTTTATGGGTTTGTATGGGCAAAGGGTGGGCAGTGTATATGTACCACATGGGATGTAACTTCAACTTTTACTTCATGATACATGTTTTAGATGTGACATTGCTTCACCCATGTTTATTTTTGTTGAGTTTTACACTCCTGAAGGGATGGACTATGCCCCTATCATGTTAGCATTGGAGGAGCAATTTTTGATGTATTGGCTTAATGAGCACTTGGCCCATGATGAAAACTTGATCCTTGATGGTGCCATCAATGGAGAAGGAGAAGAACTAAAACTCTTACCCTATCAGTTGCTTGAGGACAAGCAACATTTTCGAGGGGAGGACTGTAATGTTCCCACTTAGCCTTAGCTAGGAAGAACATTCAATTTTGTTTTAATTTATGTTTCATGAATAAATGAATAAAGGAGGACATGTAAAACTCCTAAAAATACTGAATAAATCAATGCCCATATGAACAAAGACAAATCAGGGCCACGTAAATAATCACTTGCAGGTGTGAAAGAGGTTTGAGCTAAAGACTGGGTCAACCTTGACCAAATCAACAGCGCTGTCTAGGTTCATTGCTTCTCGAAAAGGGACAACGCAGTTCTAGAAGGAAGCCTCTCATGTGAAAAGGGATAACTCATCAAGGTGGTTTAGGTTTTGCAAAAGCCTTCTCATCTTATAAAAGGAAAAGGAGGGCAGCAAGAGAGGGTTGTTTATTGATCATATTTCTGAGTATTTGTCTGCTTAGACAAATACCATTATCTGTTGTTTAGTGGAGGATTGTATTTGAAATTCCTATGCAGGGATTTCACCTATTCCTTTGAGGATTCTTGGAGGAGTGTTTTCTGAATTGTACCACTATCAGGCTTGAAGCCAAGCTCTACTTTCATTAGCACCGTTGATCCATTGAGGGTTTTGCTGCTTCTGCAAGCTGTAGCAAGTGGGAGTCTAGATCTGTAGAGATCTAGTGTATTTTTGGGAGCCTATTATCATGGAGTGTGTTCTTTAACCTCTTGGGAGAGTGTCTCTTCTCTTTGTACTTCAGATATGCAATTTTATAGTGATTATCTATGACATTTGAGCTACAGTACTGTGCTTATGAGTAAACTGTGTTATTTCTATAGGAGGTTCTTCATGGTGTTTTGCTTATAGTTTAGATCAAAGATCTCTAGTGTTCGGCTTGCCGTCCACTTGGTGATCCATGGATTAGCTTGCTGATCCATGTTCTGTTTAGATCTAATCCATTTTAATGAAGTGTTATGTTCAGAAATTTACTGCAGCATTTTACAGCTTCGCAACTTGTTTTTCAGATCTACTCTTATTTATGCATGCTTTTCTAAAAATTCCAATGGGATCTTGAAGAGAAGTCTCTATAGTTTTCAGATCTGAATAGATCTAATTTTTTGACCTCAGATCTGCCCTAGATCTGAGTTGTAACTTCCAGCTGCTAAGGCTCCTTAAAAATAATGCTGTTGAGTCATTTCTGCAAATATACATGTGTTCTAGCTCTCTTTCCTGAAGATTTCTTGCTGTATTGACTCATACATTCTACTGTATAATGAAAGGGCTTCATCATAATGCTTATTTGCTGTTTTATTACTAAATATAAACCTCCTTTATCATCTCCACTGAAAATCTGCTAAAACTACGCAATTCCTGATGCAGTGCTTGCATTTGGCTGCAGCCTTCCTCTTTGGGTGCATTTTAGCTAGTGTAGTTTTTGTGAGATCTATTTAGTGTGTCTAAAATGATTTGTTTGTTATGAAACTCCATATATAAGTCCCATACAGCATAGATAAGAGGAACCAAGTCCTGATCTATGTTTCTGTTGCACAGCTTTTCTTATACAGTATTTTTCTTGAGCTCATTGTTGATATTCCTAAAAAGGGATATTAAATTCCTCTACCTCTTCTCCCTGTATTTTTTGAAGAACCCTTTATACAATGCAGGTTAGATTTCATTGGAGAAATTAATCCACCACCAATTTGGAAGTTCAAGTGGATTCTGACTGCCAATGATTATTTTACAAAGTGGGTGGACGCAATACCTACCGGAAAAGCAAATTTTCTAGTAGTAATGAAGTTTTTGGAAGAGAACATGTTCAGCAGGTTTGGATGTCTAGTGAAGATTGTAATGGGAAATGCTCAGGTATTCAATTCAGTTATATTTATTAATTTTTGTCAAACATATAATGTCATTTCGTCTCATTCTACAACATATCATTCTCAAGGGAATGGGCTAGCTGAATCTTCCAACAAGACATTGATTAAGTTTTTGAAGAAAAAAATTAATGAGAATCAGAATAAATAGGATTAAAAGTTGATATTTTCTCTCTGGGCAGTAAGAATGACTACTAGAAGATCTACTGGTAAGTCCCCTTATGAATTGGCATATGGCACTCAAGCTTTGTTTCCCACTCAGCTAGCTAGACCAGTAATCTCTTTTCTTCAAGAAGCACAAGAAGAACCTAACGCATTGATAAGAAGATTGAATAAGGTGATAGAATTGAGTGAGAGCAGGAATAAAGTCAGGGAAAACTTGGTCACCTATTAAGAAAAGATGAAGTCCATTTTTTATAGAGAAGCTAAGGAAATTATTTTTCAAACTATAGATTTGGTCTTAAGATGGGATACCAAAAGAGAAGAAAAAGGAAAGGATGGTAAGTTTGATCCTCTCTGGTATGGCCCTTACAGGACCATTGACTCCAGATCAAATAACACTTTTTTGCTGGAGAATCTTGATGGGGAAACAATAGAGTTGCCTATGAATGAGCAATATCTAAAACATTATTTCCAGCATTGAAATTTGATGGTTCAACATTGTGCATATCTGGTTTCCATCATTGTACATTTTTCATCAAACAACATTTGACTCCATGCCCGAAGTGAAGGCCCTAATCTGGAGTTTTTAGTGTTTTGTGGCGAAAAACACTATCCCCAGGCGGAGCTAGATTTTGTGGCTCATTTGCAATAACCTTTAATTTTTAAATTTCAAAAATATAAAAAAAATAGAAAATTATCAAAAGATATGTTAGAGTATCAAGTTTTATATAATTTAGCATAAAAATGTAATTTTTCGTTATCAGAAGAAATTTTAAGGATGGAAAATTATTTTAAAGTTTAAAAATTTGGCGAATCTTTCTTTTGGAAAAATCATGGAAAATTAGCCCACCTGTGAGTATTAGCCCCTAAAATTTTCCATGTTCATTATATCAAAGTTTAAATTTTAAATAATTGAAGTCTTTATGGAAGCGAGTCCCAGTACATAGACTAAATATCAAGCATGTTATGGAGTGGGATTCAATGATTTGAATGACAAGGAATAAAAGGCTCAACCAGCGGGCACTTTCGGTGCATGGGTTAACGAGGAAGGTGCCTCTACATTTGACCCTGTTGACTTTGGGGCCGATCCAGATCAACAGTCGAGATTCACTGTGGGGGCATGAACCAGATGAGTTCTCCATACCTTGAGACCTCCCGCAGTGACGTATGCAGCCAGCTAGTTACAACTGTGATACATGTCGGTGTACTTCTAACTATCTTTTGGTGCATCTCTTTAGCATCTAATTTTTAAGCCCGCACTACCTAGTTAAGACAAATTCACATTTTTCTAAGGTTAATTTTTTTTATTTGTGTTTGAAGCTGTGTTTGCATTGTGTCTTTCTCTATTGTCCGCCACCTCGTCAATTATCTGTCACCCCAAGCTAAAATATGGCCAAGCGTCCATTCCTTTTAGGTTCTTCTAGTCACATCCCTCCCATGGACACTAAGAGGGACATCCAGGATACTGTCTATACTCTTGACCACCTTTATTTTTATCAGCAGGTCTGCCTAAATGGAAAAACATCTCCAATTTACACTGCCATGGTTAAAACTGGTGTGTTGTCTGCTTGTATCCCAAGAACTCACCTTTTTCCCGAATTTGTGCATTGGCTAGTGTCTATTATGTACCCTGGAAAATGTTTCGTAATGAATTTTCAAGGGGAAAATGTTTTGCAAGTCTCAGCCCAATTAATTCGTCAAGATCTGTGTTACCCTGAGTCAGAGTCATATGTCCAATTCACTAATGATTCCTTAATAGTGCATTATGATAGTCTTGCAGTTCAGGAGTTTAACCAATTCATTTCTTTTCTAAAGCCAAATACATAGTAGTTTTCACCTGATAATAAAGAATTCCCCATGGAGGTTTTTGATATAGAAGTCAGACCAGTGCTAAGATGCATAGCAAATATTTTGGGAAAGGACGATGAAAGTACAATGGACAAATCAATTCTGGGAATGTTTTCCATGATGATGAATTCAGGAGTGGTGCTGGATATTCCATCTTATTGGCAAGAAGCTATCAACTCTCAGCTCATGAGCTTATCATTGATGAGTTCTTTCAAGTTTCCTTCTCTTGTTATTTGCCTCTTTTTATATCAAAATGTAGAAGAATTCATGCATTTGGGGTTAAATATAATGGATATGAATAAGAAAAGGTAGTCAATAGTATTCTGGACAAACATAGTGAGGAAAGAACAAAATGAGGGTGGTTTATTTGATTTTCCTAGTCATTTCATGAATACTGCATATAAAATCTTGAATGGAATTACTCTCCCCTTCTTTTTTCCAAAAGCTCAAGAGTTCTTGCAGTTGGGGACAAGTTGTAAGTTTGGTGATTGGTTTGTCTTTAAAGACTATTATGAAATTAGACTTTATGGAGCTTGTGAAGAACCTTATAGGCTTCCTGTGTTTGTGCCTATGAGATTATTTGCTTTGGAGTTCATTAGGCAAAGTTTAAACATGGATCAAATACATTTTGTGCCTATGAAGAAAGGTCATATGTTTAAGTTGCCAATGACTGTTGGTCCTTTTATAGTTAATATGAGACAAGAAATTGATGAAGCCACTAAGATGTTAGATGAAATGCACCTACTGTTAGGAGAGAAGTGGGCTTATGACTCTCACAGTGTGATTTCTAATAGGAGAATTGAAAATGGGCATTCAGCATTCATTCATGAAAATAGACCCGATATAGAAAAAATGGCAAGTAAAGGTGTTGTAATATCAGTGAGCTCAAATATAAAGACTCCTATCATATCATAGAAGTCAAATAAGAGAGGCAAATAAGGAGTGATTGACTCAGAGGATGAAGAAAAAAATACTTAAAAGAGGACAAAGCTCAGTGAGGATTTTGCAGATGCTCAACCTAATTTCTTATTACAATTGGGAGATGAGAAAAATGTCCTTGCTTCACCAAGGAGACATGAAATCACTCAGGAACAAGTGCCCTTAATTAAACAAATTTTTCCCAGATTGCAGAAAGAAATTAGAAGATGAAGGCAAGAATGGAGGTTCAATCTGAGTACCAGATAACCCCAAATCAAACGAGACTTCTAACTGCAATGGATCTTGAAAAAGATCAATTTAAGTTTTCCATTTCACATACCTCAGATATGTCTATTGGTTCATCCAATAATTTTATTGAATGTGAATCTGACTGTAGATGTGAATAAAATTCCATTTCTTGACAAAGTAAATCTACATATGCAAACAGGTCAACTTATTGTGAATGACCTAACGAAAACCAATGCAATTGCACTAAAGGCTGAAAATATGCTTGGAAAATTGATCAAGCAATTAAAGTGAGAGAAAGCCAATTCCAGGGCTTTGACAATCCAGAATGATGAACTAAAAAATATTATTGTGAAGATTGGGGTAGATCCCAATGATAGGTCTGTTGTATAGAAGCTTCTATAAAGTGTTGAATTAGAAATCTCTGTACTAAAGAAAAGTTGAAATTGCTTACATGAGAACACTCCATGGCAGCAGAGGTTGTAGAGGTAGAAAATGAGAAAGAGAAACTTCTTCAACCGCTCTTGCAAAAGGAAGAAGAAATCACCAAATTAAATAAAATTGCATTGTCTTTGCAGAATCATATTGAAACTCATACTTGTACTTTTCTTTTTCCATCAGGCAATGAAGTTCCATTAGCACAAATATCTCAATTAACCATTGAATTGCAGATGGTAGAGAGAGATCAAAAAAAGGCACAAGCTGATTTGGAAACAACAACAAGGATCATACAAGCCATAGAGGGAGAAGTCAGTAAATACATAATAGACTTCCAGAATGTTGATGCTGAGATTAAAAATCTCAAAGAAAAATTGAAGGGAAATATATCCCTAATACAGGCTAAGGATATAATCTGGAATGATATAATTACAAAAATGACAGCAATTTGGGGTTTTCTTACTGTTGTTGTAGAGGAAAGAAGTATTATCAAGGATTTTTGAAGAACAAATCATGATAGATAAGCAAAAGAAAATTAATAGGGCCATGTGGGTGAGAAAATTCATTGGTTTCATTGATTCCAAAACAAATCAAGAGTTGGAATAAAATGAAATTAAAGACATGATTTTATATTTTGTGGAAATTAATAAGATGATTGTCAATAATGATTACAGGAAGTCCACAGAAAAGAAGTTGATTGAGCTTAAGGAAGTAGAGAGCCAGTTTGACAATTTATTTGACAAAATAGCAAGAGCAGGTTTGTCATCATGTTGGGGTCTTGGAGGTAGTCTTTTATCATGGGATTCTTATGAACCTTTATTGGTGTTGGCAAAAAGTAAGGTAGACAATACTCATGAAAAGTCTCAGGTTATTAAAGGAGCAACAATGATCAATTTCCTTGAAAGACATTTTTGGTTGTTGTGGTTAGTGAAGACTTTATTTGTAGAGAGGCCATTATTCAACAGAATCACTGCTTTCAGATTGGAATATCACAGGATGGTCCATTCACCTAAGACAAACATCAAGATATGGAAGAAATGTAGAGCCTGGATGGAATATTTACCAAAGGACCCCTCAACTTCAAATAAGTATAAACTAGCCAGTCAAGGAAATGCAGCAACAACATCATCAATACACATTCAACAAATAGATTAGAATTTATGTTTTATGTTATTTTCCTCTGTTAAAGAGAATGTAATTGTAATAATACATTTTGATGACATGTAATAAGTAGCTGAAGAAGTCTTAAGTAGTTGAAGCAGTTAGGATTAGTTCCAGTAGTTACAAACTACTTTCTATTGTATTTAAGGAAGAAAATGAGAAAGGAAAAGGTTCCGAGTTTTGTACCTTTAGACTACAATTTTGTACTCAGTTTTCAAATGATTAATGAATGAAAAGCAAGTTTATGGATTTTTTTGATATCGATATGTCTTTTGGTTTACATGGTGTGTTTTCTATCTTTGAATAAAATGAAGTAATGAAGTTGCAGGTCTCTTTTACTTGTGTGAATAAGAGTTAAAATCCTTAATAGACGCTCCTTCATTTTAACTATTTCTTTCTTATAATTCTTCTGAAGTTTGAGGTGATATATTTTGAACATCAGCATATCATTTTGACCTTCCTTTCTTCATGTTCTGTTTCATTCCATTCTATATTAGCATATAATAGCATTGCATGACATTCATTGTTATTGATCTTTAAGGGTTTAATGATAAATATATGAAGGTGATTAAACAAAGACCAATATTTTTGTGACATATTTATATAAATTCCTTAAGCACTGATTCCTTGCCACAGCCAAGGGATTGTCTCTTAAGGTACAACACCACTAAAAAAGGAGGAGTTTGTCAAAAAATTTCAAGATAATGTTGATATGAAGTTGGTGAAGAAGAATATTTCTTCTTCCCCAACTTAGTTTTCTTTTTATTTTCATATCTAAATAATAATAATAATAATAATAATAATAATAATAATAATAATAATAATAATAATAAATAAAATTGTATAATTATTAAAAAAATAATTGATTGGAATTCTTATACAAAAAATATAAGGTGAAAATAAAAATTTATTTCTGACATCTTACATTTTCTTCATTCCAATTCTAAAAATCCCAAATTCTTTGCATTTCCCTTTATTTTTATAAAAAATAAAGTTTAGCTAAAGAATTTTTGAATGTATGCAGCTCTCATAACATTATGCAACTCTTATACACCTTTCTTGTTGAATTTCTGTATCTCTCATAACATTATGCAACTCTTATACACCTTTCTTGTTGAATTTCTGTATCTCTCATAACATTATGCAACTCTTATACACCTTTCCAGCACAAATGAACAAGACTTTTTGACCGAAGCAACGAAAGACTAAATTGAAGATCATACTGAAGAATGTACTAAAGAACACCTGAGGAATCAAGACAAAGAAGAAACAATAAAGGTTAGCTATACCCAAGGTATGATACAAAATTTTGTTTAAATAATTAGGTCCAAAACATTGATATATATGAATTATATGATCATATACCACCAGCTCATAATGTCATCATTTAAAAATCTGATTATGCCAAATTGAGATCTAGATCTCATGATTCGCCATTAAACCCTCATCATGATCTCCTCAAACGATCAAATATGATATCATTCATTAATATTTTAAAATGGTCATGTCCCATCCCAAAACCTGACTCATGATCCTAAAACCTCGCTCATTCACTTGCTTACCTACACGTCTCTACCATTTCATGACATAATTAATCTACGTTTTCAAGCTCATACTGAAACCCTTAATTCACCCAGTCAAAAGAGATAGTCTTGAAGGTAAAACTCTCAGCAATATATGGGTCTGATTGTGAGAACATATCCCATAGCAAAGAAATTCATGGAGGGGTATCTACAATTAAAGGAGATACTGCAGAAAGCACAGTGGAATAACTTCATGGAGAAACTTGATGGGTTTTACAAGGAAGTCACAAAATATTTTGCTATAGCCTTCGACAGAGTAGAGGTTGAAATCGGTGATGTTAGGAATCTGTAATTAGCAAGATTGGAAAAGTCCAATCACAGAAACAACATTATTTCAACCACTTTGGGATTCTAGGATCTAGCCCTCCTGAATCCGGAGAGGGATCTCTCCAATAAGTGCAAAGATGGATTTATCTTTGAAGTTTTAGGTAATGATATTAGGCTAGTTATGAAGGCCAAGGGTTTTGTTTTTTTTTGGATGGTTGAGCATGAATATGGCTTGAGTGGAAAGTCCTCAGTGCAAAAGAGTTTCAAAGGTGAGAAGTTTCAAGCAAATAGAACAGCTTTGGCTAAAAGATAGATATAAAGCTGGTTTTTAGTCCATTGGGCTATGGAGTCATATTAGGGATTTAATTGAGCGACAACATCAAGAGTGATCCAAGGGGCAAGTCATCTATATCACAAGATTATTGAGATTAAAATGATGGAATGGAAACAATAAAATGTTGGAGGGGTGGAAACTGATAATAATTTCAACAGGATTTATAGTCAGTCCAAACAAGAAAGGCCTTTTAAGTAACTGTTTAAAACAAACCAAGGTCAGGGCTAACCATATACTTCTTGGGCAAGTTTATATTAAAGCAACTTAATTGACAAACAATCCAGTAATCCGCATAATTACCTTCAGAAAGTATGAAAACACATAAAAGAAATGAAGTGTAACTTAAGATCAGATAAGGTACTTTTAAACATAGACTACTTTCAGTCAACACCAAGGGAAACCTTTAGAATCTGCCTTTGGAGAAAAGAAGCTAGAAACAGGGCAAACCATCACTTTTCTAGTCTAACTTTAATAAGAAAATAATGAAAATAACTTTCAAGAACAATGTTTAAAGCAAACAGTAGGATGAGGGAACGCCAGTATTCCTAACTTCTTAAACTGTATTGAATCATTCTTAAATAAAAAAATTGGAGGAAAACATGGAGATAAAGCTTATCAGTCAGAGAAGGGTACTGGGAAATAGTAAATCCTAACTCTATAAATGTTGTTATTTATCAGAGAATAGTGAACAATACGACATACATAGAAGGAAAAAAAATAACAAAGAAAGGGGCACTTCACCAATGATATAGACCAGGATCCCAAGAAACAGCTTGTTATTGATGTCAAACCAGTTACAATCTTCAGGTCCAATGTTTCAGTTCAACAATCATCTTCACTTTTCAGCTTAACTAATCTAATCACAAGTAGAGCTCCAAGGGCCAGTGAACACTATTCACACTCAGAAGTTTCAGCTCAAGTATATCTCAAAGTTTTGCAACCAACATTTTCTCATCTTCCACAAAGTATTTATAGAAGGATGAGGAGGTGAGATTTGATAAAAGATCTCCAAAGACAATTAATACAGACTTAATGATTCCTCGGCCCTTGGGGGGCTCGATGAAGAAACTTACATAAGTGTCCTCTGTATTAAATCATTTACATTAAGATTTAAGCTCAATGGGAGCTCTTTTTGACTTTTGAGGCTCTGTGTGATGTCAAAGTAACTCTGCTGATATTTTTTCATTAATATTGTCTGTAGAATTTACCCTTTAGCTACGTTGTGAGGCAAATATCTGATCCTGATCAATAACTCTGGCCTCGGATATGAATGCTTTGAGGCATAGGTGGCATGGTGGTAGCTGGAGGGATCAATTTGCCTCAGTTGTGGTGGTGGAGGCTTTCCGATTTTATAGATCTTTTTATTTACCCTTAATTCTATTTTGAATTTGGGGATTAGGCTTTTGATAATCATTCTTAGCCGTGATCCCCGCAAATCTGTCTTCAAGCTTCTAATTCTGCTGCGTTCCTGTCTTTGACATTGATATTGTCTGACTGTGCTTGACTCACTATGTTTTTCTGGTGTGCAGGGCTGCACAAGGGTGATATGGCATCAATGCCTCATGAATCATTGATAAAATGTGGAGCTTAAACCTTGTGAATGATTCTCTTTAATGGATCAAAGGTAGGAGGATCGTCACCCTCAGCCTGTGAATTTTCTTCAGTATTGCGGAAAAACCATTTAAACCATGAATAATAAAAAAAACATTATGAAATCCTGCATGTATAGGTTAACTGCTTTAGAAGGACATGTGGGGAGAGCATGGCCGTTGGATGGCATCATCCAACGGTTGAAATTGTTTAGAGGCGGTTAGAGGAGAGCGAAAGAGGAATTTGAATCGGAGCCATCGATCGCGCAGAGATTGACGGTTAGAAGCAGAGGTGAATAAATACGTAAAGGGGTCACATTTATTCTGAAAAATAATAAAAAGCTAAGAAAAATCTTTAAAACCTTTCCTGCGGAGAAAAATGGTCAAAAATCATGTTCGGGGTTCGGGAGAAACGTGGGCCGTTGGATGGGATCAGCCCACGCAATCAACGACAGATAACAGGTGCCAATAAACCTTAGAAACATGCCTGGACTTCAAAATTTTTTAATAAAATCATGCTGAATAAGGTTCCCAGGTCCGGAAATGCTGACTGGGCGAGGAATCAAGGCGATGAAGTGTGGGTCGTCGATCTGCAAATCAGATCGACGACGGAGATTCTTTAATAACCGTGCCGTACATGTGGTTATCACATGGGCTTCTCCAGAGAGCGACCACCATCAGATGAGTGGCCTTAGATTGGACGGTGGACATCAATATCGCGTCGGGTCTATGTCTGATCTTTACCACGCGATGAGGGCGGTATTTGAAAATAATCCCAAGACACGTGTCGGCCGGTGTATGGAATCGCTGCGAAATAGAAAAAACCGCCCCCCTTTCAAAAGCGTTGCGATGAAATCCGCTTGGTTTTGCAACAGTGAGTGGCTAGCGGGGACCACCAGGGCGATATATTGCGCGCCATCGATTTGCAGATCAGATCGACGACGGAGAGTGTCTAGAACTTTGCACCGGTGGAAAACTATAGGATATAATAAAAAATCGACAAATTTATATAAACAAAGGTTTATACCTTGGGCAGAAATATTTATTCGAAGCAAATAGGCGCCTGACTGTGGGGCCACGGGTTATATGGAAAATCATACGACCAGGGTTTACGGAGGAAGGGCTAATCCCGATCGAGTGATGTGATAAGTGCTTGGAAGGCTGGTGCTTGGTTCTAGCACCAAGGCGTATGGAGGGGAAAGGTTTTAGACTTAGCCCAAGGGGGCTTAGACCTTTAAACCAAAATATGTATTTTTTGTGATTTTTTAATGTTTTTCAAAGGTTTGAGGGTTTCGATAAGGTAAGAAAGGGTCTTGAAGCTTATCAAAGGAATTTTTTTTTTGATGAAGGGAAAAAGGGGAGATACATGAAAATGAGGGATTTTCATGGGTAATGGAGGGATAAAAATGAGGTTAGTTTTGGAAGGGGATGGAGGGGGAAAAATGGTGTTTGCAGCAGTACTTTGGCTTGGAAATAAATAGGATTTCTGAATGTAAAATGAGCACAGTAGTGAAGATTAAGATAGAGGCATGAGGCCTTTTGAGAGTCTTCAAGAGCCAACACTTTTTGCCATATAAATTTGTTCCTTGAAGGGTCCAAAAATGTTTTAGCCAGCATTTGGTATAACAAATTTTATAGCTGGCTAACATGTGACATCAAATTTACAATCATATAATCCTTCATGGAAAAAGCTATTGGAATTCCAAAGACAGGTGAGCGATGGTTCAATAATAAAGGAATCAATGGAGAAGAATGGAAAGTCTTCTTGAGAAACCAAGGTATGGACACTAGTATTTCCAAAAAGGGAATTCATAGCATAGCTCTTAAAAGTAAATGGAGAAACATGCTATTGATAATTTATAAATTTATTACCTATGACGGAAGGTTTGGTTTTATGTTCTTCTATCATGCTAGGTTACTGATGAATTTTCTAGAAGATAAAGAGATAAACCTTCCATACTTTTTGTTGAATAGTTTAAGGAAGAGGGCAGGTATGGTTCAAAAGAGGATTCAATTCATAGATAATACAATGTATCATCATGGATTGATAAACATTCTTATTTAATTTAATTTAAAAATCCTAGGAGATACTTGGGTATATTTCTTAACCCCAAATCATTTTCAAGAAAGAGAAGAAGAGCAGCCTAGTGATAAAAAAAGAAAAAGAGGTAGAAAGAGAAAAGATGAGAACTTTGTCTGGACGAACAACCATCTCAAACACAATAAAAATATGGAATTCCTATTGCACATTTGTTTGGAAAGTCAAGAAAAAAATTGATAAAAATAAAAGAGGTAGCATGAAAGGAAAAGGAAAAGTTATAAGCATAGAGCAATTAAAAACTCAAAATCTCCTACAGCCAGTAAGAAGAAGTTCTAGACTTAGAAAAACAACCAAAAATCCACCCCAGAAGTAATAGAACTTGTTGATTTGGAATAAAATCTTGAGATTCCATCACCTATTATTTATTCTCCCACAAAGGATCCAAGTAGAAGAAATCCATAAATTGTTCCAGTTCAGAAAGAAGAAATGCAGAAAATACATAAAATTCTGAGGAACAACCTTATAGTCCACAAGAACCTCTAGTAAATACTTTAAAACAAGAAATTTTTGAATTAGAGATACTAAATAGACATATTAAATATGAAAATGAAGGTCTGAATATACAAAATCAAATTGAGAAAACCATCAATGATAATACTCTTCTACATTTGGGGTTATGGATAAAAAAGAACAAGAAATTCAAAAACAAGAATAGATATCTGAACAGGCAGGTCATAAATTTAAAGTATAAATTGCTAATGAGGAAATCAAGGGTAGCAATGACTTCAAAGAAAGAAAAGAAGATAACTTTAGATGTGTTGGAAGAAGTATCAGAGCGTATGCACTGATA
The DNA here is from genome assembly GCA_034641835.2 of Pinus albicaulis. Taxonomy (NCBI): domain Eukaryota; kingdom Viridiplantae; phylum Streptophyta; class Pinopsida; order Pinales; family Pinaceae; genus Pinus; species Pinus albicaulis. The sequence goes on along the minus strand of CM076571.1, from coordinate 761,544,492 downwards.
AGATGAAGAATTCTGAATTTTTAAGTTGCATGAGTACATGCAATGGTCTCTTAGTGGGGTTATGTTCAGCCTCGAAAGTGTCTCTATTTTTGACATCCATTTCACTATTTTTCCTTCCTTTTTGACAAAATCCATAAGCTCAATCAATGTTGGTTTGCACATTTTCAGTCTGGAAAGGTATTTAAGTGAACTCTCTTTTATTTTTTAAATGTTTCTTATTATTTGAATAAAATTTGTATTTAGCTACAGAATTCCTGCAATTATGTAGCTAATCTCCATTTTTGTAGCTACTGACATTGTTTATAGGTTTTGAAGAATGAAGAGAGGAGAAAAGTACATGGGCAGTCTGGAAATAATCCACTCATGGATTTTATCCTACTGATCTATCCAAGATCAAGAAGGATAACGCCTAAAATCACGGTCTGTTGGCTTGAAGGGTCCTGACCTAGGCTCAGAGGTTAAGGTTTGCCAAAAAACCCCTATAATACTAGCCCTTTCGGAAATGACCTACTTTCGCAGGCCATGGTCTCACCCAAAGTATTATGGGTGGGTGCTAAAACCAAGTTTTCGCACCCTAAGAGAAAGTAGGTAATGTAACATATCGATGGTTGCAATTATCAGACCTACATAGAAGTAGGCTATTCACAGGGTTCTTTAGTACATAGCCATAACACAGCTATCAAATCTAATTAATATATTCACATCCACATGCGTATTACCAAATATCAGCACATAATACTATAATCACAAAATTTAACAAATCACAGATACTTATACCAGAAACATAGATATTTTCATAGATTACAACAATTAAACAAACATATCGACATCTTAAATAGATAGCACAAGTTTGCATCAATAGTAAGCGATGTAGATCCAAATAGCATAAGATATTTCAACAGTACTCTACATATATTAATATCAAAACTCGCTTACAATCCCAAAATACCACCTGCACACACATCTAGTAGGGTCTTCACACACAGCCAATAGGAGTCCTTACCCAACAACCCAAAACAGATCTAACAGTCCATACATAGCATCAATCTTAATTCTTTCCTACCTTAAGACTCAAAATGTTCATCTATTTATAATGACTTAGCCTATGCTTTCCTATGGTCCGCAAACCAAGGTTTGTAGACTCTAGGTCTACCCATGACCCATTACAATGCATTTGGGGATTTGAATCGCCACAAAACCCTTCCGTTAGACTAATTAATATCAAAAATATACAAAATTGTACAAAATTCGTAGCTTTAGGGAACCCTGTTCCAACAGTCCCTCAACACAATCTTGTGACTCGTCCCAAGTCACTCTAGTCGTGGGGTCTCCACCTGCGCTTGCAACAGCCCAATCACCTCTACAAGTGGGGGTAGCACTCCTTCACTTTGCGCCACAGAATTTTGATAAATATCTACCAAATTCTACGAAGTCGGTCCTTCTATTGCGGTGGTGCTACTCTCTAGAGTCCGATTCATTTGTTTAGCAGCGACATCAATGTCCTGTGAGAGCTTGAAGGTTTCGTCAGCCTAAGGCTTAAGGCGATCACTAAGAGCCTTCTTCTTCTGGTGGAGATCAACACTATCATCCTGAAGGGCATGGCTGATACGCAATCGTGCCAATTGTTGAGCAAGGATCAGAGTAGGCATAGTGGCTTCTAGCTGCTCAAATGCTTCTTCCTTCTGGCATATGTCCTGGTTGATTTCATGCAGGAGAGGGTCACTCTACACTTTGGTCCATAACAACATAGTTGTTACCAATAATTGGGTACCCTGAGAAATTTTCCCTGTAATCACGTTTGTAGCCACTATAACTAGTGCTTCTCATTGGGCCTGTACCTCCGGTGGTGTCTCTGGCTGCAACTTGGCCTGCAAGTCTGCAATCTACTATTCCATATGCATTTTTACCACCTAGTTCTCAGTTCTTGAGGCCTTTAATGTTGTGACGAACACTTCAATTTTGGCCTAGGGGGTGGCTGTAGCCGGGATTTATTCTTTAACATCCGCGCAGAGTCTACTAATTAAGTGATCCAGCTCATTCTTTTGCGCAACAGTGAGGGTACATGCAACCTGGGCCTGAGATACTTCAACAACTTTTTCTTCAATCGTTTGCTCAACTATACTGAGTTGATGGTGCACTTGACAGTCCCTATGCTGAATCTCTTTGAACAGTGCAGTGTGGAGCATTTGCAATGACTCATGAGGTAGCCGGGCTAGAACTAACTGCACCTCTACATAGGCATGGACTTGCGTGCCTAAGTCAGGGGGACTCATTATGAGGGTTGTGTCAGGTAGCAGATAGGGATGCCTTTCTGCTGTAACGAAAACTGCACTACTGATTGTGGGGGCCAACCTTGCCTGGGTCATTCTGGTCTGTAAGGTATCTGCTTGGAGCTACAGAGCCTGGAGCCCTGCCAGAAGTGTATCGATCGTGGCCTTCTGCTGCACCTCTAGAGCCGGCCATTTGTCCTCTATTGCCAGGGTGGCCGCATCTACGATATGCTCCAGATCATATTTGGTCAGTGTAACTCTTGTACCTTGTTCTGGTCGGATGGCTTGTTGTTTCTTTCGTGACATTTTGACAGGCTCACTTTTCCGCTTCATACCCCCAGAAGAGTCAGTACCTCTCGCACCCAATCCTTCTGTGCCTAGGTCCGGCTGCAAATCTGTTTGTTTTTATAATTTCGTGTCCTTCTTGGTTTCCTTTTTCTGCTGTGAATCCTTCTACGATCCAACGTTCCCCTCTTTTCTAGTGTCTTTGCTCAATATTCCAGTTTCTTTGGCTGTGGGGGTGGGAGTGACCTTTGTAGCACATTTTCCTGTGGTGTCCATCGCATCGGATTTGAACCCAATCTTCCAATGTGGAGGCCATGTAGTGAATATGTGATCAATGTCCTCATCCAAAACCATATATGGGAGTGAGACCCATGCTTGAGCCTTGTGTGATCTAATTTGGACGTTCTGCATGGTTACCTGAAATGCCACGATACTCTTGTACTTTTCCTACACTACTGGAGACAAGCATAGCCGGTAATTGATGTCCACGACCAAGCTACTCTAGAAGAGGACCTAGAAGACTTGGTTGTCCTCAATATGTTGTGCATCCTTAGAGTCCCATAAATTGGTGTAGCGTGCCCCTTCACACAAGTTGGGTGGGAGCTCAGTGTAATATCCCAGAATGGGCTATTCAACAATACATGCTAAAATAACGCATTTTTCATAAATATGTGCAATGAAATGTAAATGTAGCTCATGGATCCCTTAGATATAATATTATAGCAACTATATCTGAAATTAATTCAGGAACAAATCACTATTGAATAGTTAAACAAGCCTCCCATGCCATAAATAGCTCAAAATCATGAAAATATTAGAAACTGCAACCATGTATGAAAGATGGAATACCATGACAGCGTTATTTTATTACCTCTGCAACAACAGTAGGTTGTAAATTGGATCTAGAGCAAGTATGTGGACAAAATATTAGTTCTACAACAGATCCATGCACTATACAAGCTTTTTTATCAATACCCCTTGGGGTTTTTAGCAATACACCATGTACAAAGTGTAAATGTGAGTTTTGAGACTACAGATCTATGGAAATATTTAGATTTGGAAAGTGGATCTGATCTGATATAAGAAATAAACTAATCTCCTCCAACATATCTCCAAAGTGAAGGGAATATCCCTAACACTCAGAAAATCAGCTCTCCAAATGGTGCACTGAATCACCCTGCAGCAACTCCTTCAGAAAAAATGCAGATATGGACTCTCTCTGTGCTGTAGGGGAAAAAATAATTTTGGCCTGTAGCCAAGATGTCGAAATATAGCTCACAACCTTCAATACTGTCCTCCCAATGGATTAGAAGACCTCTTCACTGAAAATAATTATTGAGATGGCCTATATCTAAATATCTAGCTTCCACTTGCTGCAGCTTACTGAAACATGCAAACCCTCGACAAGATCTCTGCTGTCAAATGAAGATGAAGCTTGGCCTCATGCTAGATAGTGGATAATATAGTGCAAGGCTCCTCCAAGAGCTACTCAATGGAAGAGAAGGAATTCCTAAACAGGAAGACCTTGTGCTAAACAACACTCTATCTTAGCTAAACGGCCAGAGAAAGAAATATGTCTAAAAAACCATAATATCATAAAATCATAATCATAAGCTAACCCCAAATGGCTGCCATCCTCATCCTTATAAACAATGTGAGCCTTCTCACCTTGGGTCCCTTGAAATGAATCTCCCTCCAAAATTATGATGTCTCCATTAGTCTAACTCGTGTTTTTACAGCGCTGTTTGATTTAGTCAATCTTGACTGGATCAATCTTGACCGGATCAACCTTGTCTAGATCTCCATGCAAAGTCTTCTTCCACACTTGATGTGGCTTTATTATATCTTTCTAAATAGATCTATATTCCCACTGAGTTATCTTCATTAAGGTTCCACATCCTCAATCTTAGCTTAGTTTACTTGGTCAAACTTGACTTTTTCCACATGTATTAAGCTATGTTCACACATGAAGGTGTTTTTATATAGATGTGAATATGATCCTTTCCCCATTTAGAGGGGTTTTATTGTTGCTAGAAATATTTATGGGTCTCCTTACCCATTTATTAATCTAACTATGTGCTTGGAGAAAAATTAATATTCTTATTAGCTGTATGCTAATGTAGGAATATTACAGTCCTCCCCTACCAGATAATGTTTGTCCTCAAGAAACTACAAGGATAGAACTAAAGAGCCTCCCCTCTTCCTCCTGTAGCATCCTCAAGTGATAATTTCCCCCAAAGAACAAGATGCTTTCTCAACAATATGTCCTCAAGTTGTTCCTCCCATGTGTAAAAGTATGCCTTTGGTGAAAATTCCAAATGGCTTTCAACATGAAAAAGTGGGACATACATGGAAACAAAAATATGTGGTCTAGTGGCCTTCTTAAGGCATGGAATTAGAAATGTATTGGGAATCATCATCCCCATGTGAATCCCCCATCCCCAAGCTATCATCCATAAAAAGTGAGTCACCCTCCAACATGGCAACTCATGAAAAATCTCCTCCACCTTAAGCTCCTACAAATAAGGTGGGCTACATGGTTGAATTTGTGGGACTAGAATGGCCATCCCACACAACTTCTCTCTCCATTTATGATATGTATGGGGCTGCTGCTGATATTTGGCTGAAATATCATGATCTCCAAGAATGATCCAAGTTACCCCATCAATCAAAACATCCATGAAGTGCCCCTCCCAAAAACTCAAGCTCCCCAAATGGTTCCTCCCACATGAAGACAAGAGGTGTAGTATGGAAATCATGGTTTTCCCACTGTTTCTCCTGAAACATGTAATATATGAAGTATGGAGAATCATACTCCCGATGGGCACCTCCAACTCTTGTGCCACTCTCCCAACAAATCTTCCCATAAACATAAGAATATCATCAATATATGGAAGCAAAAACAAATGAAAACAAGTTGGGAGAGTGGCACAAATGAAAGCAAGTTTCCATATGACAACCAAGAGGTGGATCATAGTTCCATACATGGAACCAGTGCAGTGCATCCCTTTCCTGCCTTAATACAAAGTATTAAAAGTGTCTTTTCAGCCACTCGTTTGCTGCCACATTCATCCTAAAAGATGGAATCATGAAAGTACAACTTGGTGCCAATGGTGCACACCAAAAATAATGTGGCATCCTCCACAAACCACAAATAGAATGTCAAAAATCAATGTTGAAAATGGCCTCAAATACCTCACAATAAAAAATAAAAGAAGGAAATACCCTCCTTGGTACAATATGCTGCTCATAAAGAATAAAGGAGTACAAATCATAAAGCATAAATATACATCCTCTCTCATGTGCTTTGGTCATTGAGCTGAAATGGATCAATTGAAAGTTCTCCCTCACTTCAAATGAGTGGGGAAGTGGTTGTGCCAACCCCTCCATCATCACCCAGGCTATGCATCTCCCCATATGCTAATATACATCATGTTGGATGCCCTCCCAAAGTGGAAGCACCTCCTCATCTTCCAAGGTTAAAGAGTAGCCTCTTTGCACCATGATAGTGCCATCTCCTACTTCTGCAACATCATGCAAAGTATGGGACAAGATCATCCCATACTCTCTCAATAACAACCAAAGCAACAATAGCTCTAGTTTCCTCCCCACAAACAACATGAGAGTTGATATGAAAGATATCATATCATTCCAATACACCCAAACTCCTTGCTTCCATATGATGTAAGTTCCATGCCAAATTCCATCCATCCACATACCCTTTGAAATAGAATTTGTCATAGGATTACCAAACTCTTTCAAGAGTAACCAATGCAGTCTTGCATCCTGCTATCTAGTGTCATAGATCTGCAAGTGGTTTCTCAACCTATTTCTCCTTAACATCACCCATCCATCCCATGGTGAGTGTCTATCATCATGTCCATAAGTGGCATTCCTCCAATGGAGAATACCATCCTCCCAAATTAGATTTATGTCCTTGCATTTCATGGGATTTTGAAATGAAATCCCCTCAATGACCAAGTTGATCCCATAAGGATTCAAATAGGTGGTAGGCAAAAACCTCCCATCATGATGTGTAGGGCTCATCAAGAAGTGTCCAACACAAACATGAGAGATGTTATCCATCCTAATATGTCCTCCATCATCTATCTGTTCCCCTTTTGTTATGCATATGGGAAGGTCATTGGAATATTCCAACAATGGTTGGGCTCCCAACTCATCATTGCTGCTAAATGATAGCGTTGTTGATCTCCATGATGGTGCAGCTGCTACCTCCAAATCAAATCCAATGTTGAACACATAGTTTTGCAATGTATTTTTGTTGTGGAGGTAAATCCCCTCTACATACAGAGGCAATCCCACTAGCCCTAGAGTGGGTCTAGCAACAACTGAAACATGCAAATTTATTGGTTCCTAGTTACAAAAGATAGAATCACGATAGATCGCTTACCGTGATTCCTTCGCTGCTTTTATCGAAGAACAAGTGGCACTTCCATTCCTAGCTGGACATGTCACGATCCATGAGCTTGTTGCATCCAGATACCTGTACACATGCAAAGAAGAGAGACAACATGCAACGTAATATTTCACACTTTTATAACTATCAATCAGTCAGAAATGAACGAATGAAATTGCATTATATAATGGAAAAACACAATCATAGAACCAATAGCAGAGTCATGTATATTAAGATACGAGAGAATGATTACAGCTGGTGCTCTGACGTCATGATCTTCCTTCAAGAAGGTTCCAGCGGGACGTGTTTCACAAAGCTCATCAGGGATTCAACAGAACTCTCTCTCTCTCACAGGGTTCTCCTTAGCTCTGCTCTTGATTGTCACTCAGCTATAATTTCCTTCCCAAAAGTTCAACTAGCTATAAAATGGAGAGGGCAGGCTTTTATAGAGGGATAAGGAGAGGTTAGGCTCCCTATAATCATGTGGAAGAGTTCTATCTCTTAGGAAGGTTCCATAAGAGGTGGAAAACCACTTCCTAAACAAGGAGATCTGGAGGCAAACAACCCAACCTCATTTTGATGATTTGTTCTGAAGTTGTTAGAATCAAACTTTCGCCTTCTATTGTTAAAAAACATTCCTTAATAAGCTTGGCACGAGCACAACATAGGGACAGAGCACCAGCTGGCACGCCCACTAGTGTACATTTTCCCCATTGGTGCAAGGCATGAAATGGCTACCTGCACCAATGCCAAAACATGGGTTTTTAGGGTTTTTCATAGGAAATTTTCTTCAGAAGAATTATTATCCTTATAAAAAAGGATGCCATCAAGGTGTTTTCAGGACATTTTACTATTCACAGGTCACGAGAATATTCCTCCAATGTACAGGACGAGGGATTGCAAGGACGGTGACAAAATGCTATGTAACAATTTTTCAATATAATACTCGCCCCATCCTTCAAGAAACTACATTCCAACCTCAAGGGTTGTGTGCATCTCATCAATGATATATTAGGATGATTGTTTTCCTCCTCCTTGAATGAATCAAGGCTGCTCAGCGTAGTGAAATTTTGCTACTCCAAATCAGCAATATATTTTGACCCTTGGTCATGCAATGGTACACTCCCATCACTCTCCACATGATGCATTGAAATAACAGGAAATGGAATCATGTGCATACCTTGGTACAACTTGGGAACATCTTGTATTACTGCAAGGGTTCCTTCCTCCGGTTGGATGGATTCCCCAACTACAGATGATGATGGCTACTCTTCTATAACTTCATCAGTGCTGGTACAAGTCTCTTCTTCTTCATGCATCTTGATAATGGTGCATGGGACTCTAGATATCCAAAGATCAAGATCATCTTGCAAAGGTGCAAGTGGCCTTACTCCTAAAACAAGTGCTCCTATAGTATATGGTTGTGAAGGCTTCTTCCCATATGATCTTCTTTTTGCTGATAGGAAGTACATGGACCTTCCTCATCTTGAAACCTTAACTTGGTTTCACTTCTTCTTTGCTTGACCTCCTTGGTGAGGTCCTTCTTAGATATGAAAAGAGATGAGAGTAAACTCATGCTTTCCATCATTCTAATCTTTGGCTTGAAACTCACAGGCTGAGCCAAAGATCATGCTCTAATACCACTGTAATATCGCAAAATGGGCTATTCAACAATACATGATAAAATAATGCATTTTTTAGAAATATGTGCAATGAAATGTAAATGTAGCTCATGGATCCCTTAGAACTGAAATTATAGCAACTAGATCTGAAATGAATTCAAGAACAAATCACTATTTCATAGTTAAATAGGCCTCCCATGCCATAAATAGCTGAAAATCATGCAAAAATTAGAGACTGAAACCGTGTATGAAAGCTGGAATACCATGACAGTGTTATTTTATTACCTCTACAAAAATAGTAGGTTTTACATCAGATCTAGAGCAAGTATGTGGGAAAAATATTAGATCTACAACAGATCCATGCACTATACAAGCTCTTTTATCAATCTCCCTTGGGGTTTTCAGCAATACACCATGTACAAAGTGTAGATCTGAGTTTTGAGACTGCAGATCTATGGAAATATTTAGATCTGGAAAGTGGATCTGATCTGATATAAGCAATAAACTGATCTCCTCCAATGGATCTCCAAAGCGAAGGGAAGATCCCAAACACTTAGAAAATCAACTCTCCAAATGGTACACTGAATCACCCTGCAGCAACTCCTTCAAAAATAACGTAGATATGGACTCTCTCTGTGTGGTAGGGGATAAAATAATGTTTTCCCGTAGCCAAGATATGGAAATATAGCTCACAACCTTCAATATTGTCCTCCCAATGGATTAGAAGACCTCTCCAATGAAAATAAGTATAGATATGGCCTAGATCTGAAGATCTAGCCTCCACTTGCTACAGCTTACTGAAACATGAAAACCCTCAATAGGATCTCCACTTTCAAAGGAATATGAAGCTTGGCCTCAAGCCAGATAGTGGACAATATAGTGCAAGGCTCCTCCAAGAGCTACCCAATGGAAGAGAAGGAATTCCTAAATTTTAGTGTCCCGTGATGTGGCAGATTGGTAAACCAAATGACAGTGTAACATCAGACCAATCATTGGAGTCCTAGGACCTAGCCTTCCTAGACTCGGAGAGGGCTCTCTCTATTATGTGAAGGATGTGAACTTGTTTTCTTTGGATTATTCATTTTAGACTAGTTGTTAAGTGTAGGTTTGTTGTTTGCTTTGGTTGGGGTAAGATGATTAAGTAGGATAGGTGGAGTGAGAGGTTATCAAATCAATTGGAAAATGGAGTCTATGAAGTCATTGATATCTCAATGGTGAATCAGGGTACATCATAGGACAAATCTAGTGTAGTCCATGGATCTTTTAAGTTTATGTGTGAGGTGAAATGGATATCAAGTTTGGGAACCAAGGTAGGGCAAAGAGTAGTTAAGAATAATTTGTCAAATACCTATGAATAGAGAGGTCTTAAATACTTATAAGAAAAATATACTAATCATGAGATAGGGAACACCATTTACTCAATGACAATACTTTAAACAAATAAACATTCAAGATAAACAATCCAATGGAGCAAGGGAGCAAGAGAACTTATCTAACTTAAATGATTCTACTTTCAAGATTTGAAAACATATAAGAGACAAATATCATTAATAAATGAAAATGGATTGCCTAAACATCATTCATTAAACTATAAATAACTTTGAGGCAAACTGATAAGCATATTCAAAGGGAAAGATCGAAACAAGACCTCTTTAACTTAACCTATCAACCAATACATCAAAGAGAGATTTCAAGACAGAGTTTAGATAGCATTAAACAAGCAGGGCTTACCATGAATCATGTTTATAAAATATCATATTAATCCAACAATTAAATAGACAAGCTTAGGTGGGCCTAGGGAGAAATGAAGAATTCTTTAAGCTAACCCAGCAGAAGAAAACATGAAAACAATAGCAAACAGGAGGACTGAGGTGCCTTAAACAACATTTCTCATCCTATACTATTTTGAGCTATTACAATATAGAAAGATAGACATATGGAAAAACAAAAAAAACATGAAAAAATGAGAGGTACATCACCATTAACTAAACTCAGGGATCCTCCAAGCAAGCCTTTATCACCATTAATCAAGGCAAATCATCCACAAGCTCCACAACACTAAACTGTTTTTCAACTTCCAAAAGCCATGTATTTCTCTTAAACACATCAAGTACCAACATTTACAATGACTCTCCATGCTCTATTTATCATGCAAGGAGAAGAAATATCTAAGAGAGTGTCTAGAAGCCTATTTTCCAACGAGAAATATCCTAATTTGTCCTTGAGGCCTTGCAAGGCCCAAGGCACAAAATATCCAAAATAAATATATTTTCGGCCATTTGTGGCAAAGAAATTGACTTTTGAGGTTTTACATGCCTCTAAAAACTTGCTAAAAGTAAATTTTGAATTTTCAACCACAGGAGCATAGCACACTTTGTCAAATTTTAAATTTATGCCAGGATTGCAACAGAGCAACAAGAAAAATAGGTCTTCTTGTAGCAGTGTTTTGGAGGTCTTCCTGATGTCGAAAAAGGCTCCGTGATGGCTCGTTGGAAAGCCCTTGAAGTATAATTTCAAAATATACCCTTGTCTATTCAATATGACCTATAGAAATTGTTCAAAGACCAAAAATGCTAATACTGGTAGGAGTGCAACACATGTCGTGAAAAGCAGGGAGAATGGTGAAAAAATGGGTGTTTTTGACCCTTTTGGGGGATCAAAACAACTCCAATTGCTCTGAAAATTGGTGAGAATACTATATGAATGACGAGGAACCCAAAAATGAAAACCTTTCCTCCTGAATATGCCCTAAGAAAAAGTTCATCATGGGGTGTGCTACGCTCCTAGCCTCAAAATTTGCAAAAAACAAAAAGTTGTCAAATTTTTCCCAAATTTGGTGGAAGAGTGCCTCATGGGTTTTGGGAAACCTGTAGAGAAGCTTGGGCTAATATTCCAGGCCTCAATTTGTCTTTTTCCTCTTTTGGTGCCGGGAGTTTTCCTTGAGCCTTTTTCAATTTGACCATTGCAAATTGATTTCTTTGTGCATAATGCTTGGTCATTCTTCTTTGAAACTCCAAGTCTTTATTAGCCTTGTCCAACGGCTGAGATGATGTAGATAGAAAAGTCCCTTGCCTCTTGGAGGAAGCAAACATTTTCCTTGATCCTCTTTATTTTTATCTTCTTCCATGTCCCTTACACTGTCATCTTCCATACTTTCATCATCATTGTTTTCTTTGTCAATTTCTGTGTTGTCATGATTAGAGGTGTCCTCAGCATGGCTTGGTGCATTTTCATCTTCATGACTGTCCTTCTCTTAGACCCATCGTGTTCACTTTCAAACTCTGCCTTTATTTCACTGTTTGCATTTGTTGTGGGGTCACTGTCATAGGTACTTTCATTGGTTTCTTCATCTTTGATATGCCTGTTGTCTTTGCCCTCAGAATTTGTGACTTCATTATCATTGTTTTGTTCATGAGCACTATCGTGATCTTAATCCTCACCGTAGTTTTCATTTTCTACCTTAATATGTGTGTCTATACTGACACTGATTAGCCCATTGTTTTCTTTGTTTTGCCTATGGTCTTCACTTTCTAACTCAGCCTCTGTTTTTTATCATCTATCTTCATTCTTGCTGATTTCCGCACTGTCCTTTGATTTGTTTATGAGCCTTACTATTTTTATTGTCATTATGACCATTATGATTGATGCCTTCTATTACGTTCAACACTATTTTTTTGCACCATCATTTTTCTCCTCATTGCTGCTAGGAGCCTCACTGTTTTCACTGTCATGACCATCACCATGGTCCTTTGTTTGACTGTCATGCTCTTCACTGTTGTATGTTTCATCATTGTTTGTAAATTCATTGCCTTTGCATTACCTTTTGCATTGTCTTTTTCCTTATTCACATATTCTAATTATAAATCATCAAAGCCTAAAAATGTGTTTTAGGATCTGAACATACCCTTAAGGACACTTTAAAACCCTTGGCAGAGTGATTTGAGTTCAAATTAGGATTTGTAGGGTGTGGAGGCCCTCCTGGCCAAAAATGCAATGCAGGCGTGTAGCGTCGAGCCAGTCGGGAAAAGGATACAGGACCTATTGGGTCAGCCAAACGTGCAGCATTATGCGAGCTAGGTTGGGCAGAGGCAATGTGTAGCCAGGTGTGCAGCATGTGCAAGTGGTCGGGTCCATCAAGCACTGCTGAACGGGCTCTGTGCATAGTGCCCAGGTCAGTTCAGTCACATTTTCGGGCCTTTCAGGTGAAAAATGTAGGCACGCAGTGCCATCACACAGGTGCACAATGCCCTGTGTAAAAATACATAGGAGGAAGTTCCAGGTGCGCAGCGCTAGTTTCCAGACGCGCATCACAAGGCATTTTTTCCCATTATTGGCAAAAAACCCAGAATTTCTTCCCTTGACTGCTTTTTGATATTTTTGCAAGTGAATAATGTTTTTTTGAAGTGTTTAATGACTTTAATGAGCTTATGAATTGCTCTTAACCTTTGCCACCCATTTCTAAGGTTTTTTTTCAATATTTTTAACCCTTTCTCACCAACTCTTTTTGACCTTCTTACTCTGTAGGTGAACAATATGATAACCTTGATTTCTGCCTTTAGCCTGAGGGTTTAATCTATTTATCTTGATATTGAAGCAGTCTTAATAACTTCGCTCTCTTCCATTGATACTCTTTATCCATCCTTGTTCTTTGAAGCAATGAGACACCTTACCTTGGGAGCCCTTTGATGCTTGTGCACAGAAACTCCTTCAAACTATCCCTTTGATATCATTTTTGAGTTCACCTCACCCTTTCCCTCTTTGACTAACATTTTCTGACAAACTTCCATTATGTTTGGCTTGGTGTGCCACCTTTATGGTCATTCTGCAATTTGTCACTGTTTGGCACACTGCTTGACCTTCAAGCTTAACAAACCTTAGTTTCTCTTTAAGCCCAACTGGTTTCCATTTCTTGAACTGTGAGTTTTCTTGAATTAGGGCACACTATATACCTTGTAAATTATTTCTTCTAATGGCTTATAACACTCTTGCAGAAGTGTCAATGTCTTTGTATCTTCCTTTTGCAGAATTTGAACTTGATTAGGAATGTCTTCCTTGAATGTTCTTCTGATCTCTATCAGAGGTTTAGAAAACCTTGGAGGAAAATTTAAAGGGCTCTAAAGTGGTCTGAGGGGTCAATTTTCTTAGGAAGCCCTCCTAGCCAAGGGCGCAGCACCACCTCCTAGGAGCGCAGCGCCATGTGTAATTTATATGGGGAAAATTTCCAAGAGCGTAGCACCATTTTGCAGAGGGATTTTGGAGGCCTTCCTGGTGTTCACATTGGGCCCATAATAGCTCATTGGAAAGCTTATTGAGTATAATTTCCAAAAATTCTTTTTTCTTCCCATTTTTTTTTATTTCCTTATCCAAAAACTAATTCTCCCAACACTAGTCAAAAAGTGTTGAATGACGATGCAAAAATGCAGAGTGTTGGTGTAGACAACTTTTGGAGGACTTCCTTAACTAAAATTTGAGCTCAGGATAGCTCATTGGAAATAAATTTAAGTCTAGGTGTCTTTTTATCTATCAATAAAGTCATTTGGACACTCCAGCTGTGAGAAAACCTGATTTTCCCAAGGTCACTCCAGCAGTGCAAAAATTCTCCCGTGACACCTGTATTTTTAAAATTTCTCCCAAACCATGATACCTGTGTAAAAAATAAATGAGGGTTTTATTCTTGGCCCTATTATAGATAAATACCTCTCTCAAGTTTTCCAAATTCATCCTTATTTTCCAGAAACACATTTTTAAGCAAAACTGGCCCTAGGTGTGGCAAATGACTTGGCCCTTGGAATGAATTCTTGGAAAATGATGAAGGCATGATGTTTATGAGTTGGTATGGCTTCATGATTGCTGATATGACATACGATATGGATATTACTCTCTTATGCCTCTTTTTTATAGCAAACCCTAACTTAGTTGGAGGAGGAAATTAGGGTTTAGTGTAGGGGATTTAAGAATGCCTTGTAGAGGGAGGGGAATGAAGGGGTTAAGGGTTGTCTAAATTATTGGGGAATTTTTGGGGATAGGGATAGATTTTAGGGAGTATGGGAAAGTGGAATTTCAATTATTGAGAGAGGGGAAGGGGTCCAAAAGGGAAAAACGCATGCCTAGTCTCGAAAAGTGTCAAATTCTAGCAATAGGCTAGGCTTTGTAGAAAAATTATGAGTTTGAAGGATAAGAGTGATGAGAAGTATTTATGAAGGTATATTTAGGATAGGAGGAGGTGTAATAGAATTAGGACACAAGACTTGTTGATGTTTTAAACATGGAGGTCATGAAACCAAGAAAAATTCCCTCAAAAACTTTAGATGGATAATGGAGGAGTTAGGAAAAACAAAACAGAGGGTTGACGCCAAAGGTGGAAAAACATAGTGACAATGAGTGGCATGAGCCCATGATGGGTATTATAGGAATGGTGGGCTATCCATGGTTTGATAGGATAATGAAATAGTGAAAATTTTATCCTAAGGATAATGAAGGCAGTGAGATTTCTAGAACTCACAATATTCATGAATTTTGTTTCTAGAAATTTGGGATAAACATTTAGTCATCTATACAAAGAAAAAAATTACTGATGACTAACAGTGGCTCCACTTGGGGAGGGAATCTCCTTTTTAGGAGGTGTCTAGAATATCAGGTCTCTTGGTTTATGAAGACCAGTGCCTTATCCATTGGGCAGACTTTTCTTCTTTCATTTGCTGCTGCTTCTTTGAAGTTGTGATCTCAATAATCTGAAAACATGATTAGCTCAAATTCATCTTTACCTACCCAACCTATCGTCCTAACATTTTCTATTCCTTGTATGCACTTGAAATAGCAAACCCATTGACATTTTTTCTTTTGAAAGCAAAATCAAACTATCTACTTCTACACTTATTTCTTCCAAGGGTTCGGATTATGCTAGTGAACTCTTCTTATTCTCTACCTAGACTATTTGACTGTCAAGATTAAGCAGTATGATAGACTTCATTCTCTAAGCTATTGACAATAAATTTAAAGCATGAATTGAACCGGGATTAAGCAATCTAATTCATCATGAGTTGTGGCATCTGAGAGAAGCTACACACAAACATTATTTTCATAAGCAAACAAAACTAGTAGGTGTGAGGGCTATGTTTCATCATTTGCTAATCATCCCTATCCTTCTACTTGGTTCAGATTTAAGCATGTGGAACCAGTATCTTTCATTCCTAATCTATTTTCTTTTGACAAATCAAGATTAAATGATGTGACCAACATTCTTTCACTAACTTATCAACAATAAATTGAAAACATGTTTAGCCATGATTAGGCTAGATGACTGAACAAGACCTTCTTTCAAGAAAAGTAGTGGCATTTAGCCTTGCACACATTCAATATCACTATTTTTTAGGTATGGGGCTGTACCTTCTTTTCAAATCTGCCCTCTTTTTCATTTTTTCTTTGTTTTTTACTTTTCCTCTATTTTTGGTCAAAACAATCTAAAACTAAAGGTAGAAATATGCTCATAGTGCTGAGCTTATTCGCTTGCCTATCTATCCTAATCTAACTTATACAATATATACATTAGGCTGGTGAACTCTATTTTCCAATACAACCAATTAAGCAGATGATTCCATGAGGGATCTTGGTTTAGCTCTTTGAGTGTTTTGAAAAAATTGAAAGGCCACTCCCACCTCATTTGTGTTTGAACAGTAGTGCCTAATTTTTTTTTGAAATTATGCATCAAACTACCCTTGACATGTTTTACTCCCTCTTCAAATGTCTCTAACAAATGAACAAAGGGATCTTGAAACAATACCTGAATGTGAATATTTGGAAAATAAGCTTGATCTAGGACTGGTTCTTCCTCCACTTGGCTAAAATTGAGATTATTTTGGGAAAAAAACTCCACCTCTTCCTCATGATCATCAAAATTGGTAGCCTCATCATAAATTGCAATGTTGTCTTCCAGAAAACCTGATTCTTCATGGTGTAAGGTTGCAGCATATAAATCAGCAGGAGAGTAAACAGAGATAATCCCTTTATATGAAAGATTAGAAGCTAGTTGTATGCCTAGATCTTGATTGATTTCTTCTTCGGTTAGAGGAGGATGCATTTTCATTTTTCCTTGGATAAAACCACAACTATTCTCTTTCTCTTGTGAAGGCTGGTAATAGGGTTGCATGTCTTATTTGTTGTTAAAATCAATACCCAAATATCGCTGACTTCTGATTGTATTAAATTTTTCTTTGATGAACTGAAATGAAGCACAACAAAGAGGTAAAGACCCTTCCCTTTCTCCCAAACTTTCTGTACTTTCTTCTTCACTGTCATAGCTAAGCAGTATTTGCTGATCACTATTTTTGAGCTGTTGAAAATGACTGTCTTTGTCCCACAAACTGATCCCTGATTGTTCTGTAGTGTTAGCTTGAGTCTGGAGAACATAATAATCATCATATTGATCATACTTGGGCAGCTTATTCATAGGAGCAATGTCATCCATTATACATACTAGATTAGAAGATTGTTTCACCATTTTAAAAGGAGAGTGCTCATGGCCAATAGCTTCTCTTTAAATAATCTGAAATGAATCGAAGCACAAGGGTAGGGACTCAAGAGGTGTTGGCTCATCTTCCATTTCTGGTTTTGTAATCCAAACAGTCATACCAAGATGATTTGAGGGGAGAACTTTTGGATTTGAAAAAGGGTTTGTATTATCCATTTCTTCCCTAACTGATTCTTTAGAGCATTCTACCCTGTTCCTATTTTCAAATTTCTTGTAATACTCTTTTAATAATGAAGCACGAGATGTAGGAAGGCATATAGTACTTACTTGACAACTTTCTCCATCTTCTTCTTTGCAACCTTGCTCAGCCAGTATGTTTTGATAGCTATCTTTGCATTGAAATGATTGATTTGGTTCTTCCCAAGAAAATGGTATTGGTTGCTTTGAATAATTAGCACCAACCTCAAAATTTTACTCTTCCTCTTTCCTACCAAGTATATGCATCATTTTGCTAATCGTATCTGTCAACATCTCTAGCTTTACCTCTAAAGATATCAGTCTCTTTTGATCTACTTTTCCCTTCTCTATTACTTTTATCTTTGCCTCCCTGTTTAGTATGTTGGCTTCCACATCAACTGCTATCCTTTTCATTTCCTCCAGGGTCAAAGGATCTCTTTCTCTTATCCGGAAAAATATCTTTGGGTCAAAATAACTTGGGTAGTGCAAGAGAGCCCACCCAACGGGTGGCTTTATCTTAGCAGGTATTACACAGTATACTTTATTGAACCTGGATAAAAAAATTTATATTGTCTCCCCTGGATGTCTTTTCAAATGGTGGTATTCCCTTATGATGAGAAAAAAATTTCCCATGACTGCCCACCTATCTAAGAAAACTTGAGTGAGTTTATGAAAGTTGTTAATGCTTGTAGCTGGAAGGTATTTAAACCAACTCTTAATTTTTACTTGTAATGATAAGGAAAACATTCTAATACGCACATAATCTTCTCCTATTTCAAAAAATTCAAGTATATTCTCAATATTTTGAATGTGTTCTTCAGTGGTGACTTTTGAGTTTTCTCCATCAAATCTGGGTAGTTTATTTGCAAGATTTGTAGGGAGGGCCTGGAGGATAGGAGGAAAAACTAGAGGCTTGTATCTTTCTGGGACCTTTGTGGGTATAGGTAGTGTAAAATGACATTTATGACTATTTGAGGTTTTAGTAAGAGTAGGAAAGGTAGCATGAGGCTCATGTTTCACTAGGTCTTTCACAGGTGAATCTAGGGTAAGCACAGGTGTATAAGTTTGCTCATGGTCTGAAATTTGAGGCTTAACTTTTCGAGACTTGAAATATTTCCAATGATCAATTTAGATCTCATCAATGTATTGTTTATCAAGCTTAAAATAGGATAGAAAATAGTTTTATATAAAAACAATAATTTCTTGAATCCAACCTAGGCCTGAGTGCTCTTTCTTTCTAGGATGACTGGTCATGCTTCCGGTTCTTCCTCTAGTGGAGTCTTTAGGTCTATTGAGAGTTGTGGAATCGCCAGGTGGATGATTTAAACTATTTTAAGGCAGTTTTTTTTCCACCATCAGCAATTGAATACCAATCTAAGGATGTTCGTGGGTTTTCTAAGGTCCTAAGGAGTACTCACATTTTCACTAACCTAGAAGTCCCACCATGATCGCCATTATGTTAGTGTCCCGTGATTTGGAAGATTCGTAAAACAAATGACAGGGTAACATTAGACCAACCTTTAGAGTCCTAGGACCTAGCCTTCCTGGACTCATAGAGGGCTCTCTCTATTATGTGAAGGATGTGCACTTGTTTGCTTTAGATGATTGATTTTAGACTAGTTGTTAGGTGTAGGTTTTTTGTTTGTTTTGGTTGGGGTAAGATGATTAAGTAGGATAGGTGGAGTGAGAGGTTATCAAATCAATTGGGAAATGGATTATATGATGTCATTTATATCTCTATGGTGAATCGGGGTACATCACAGGGCAAATCTAGTGGAAATTTTGAGTTTATGTATGAGGTGAAATGGACATCAACTTTGGGAACCAAGGTAGGGAAAAGGGAAGTTAAGAATCCTTTTTAAAATACCTATGAGAAAAGAGGTATTAAATACCAATAAGAAAAATATACTAATCATGAGATAGGGCACACCATTTACTCAATGAAAATACTTTAAACAAATAAACATTCAAGATAAACAATCTAGTGGAACAAGGAAGCAAGAGAACTTATCTAACTTAAATGATTCTACTTTCAAGATTTGAGAACATATAAGAGACAAATATCATTAATAAATTGAGAGGGAACTCCTAAACATCATTCATTAAACTATAAAGAGCTTCGATGAAAAATTATAAGCATATTCAAAGGGCAAGATTGAAAGAAGACCTCTTTAACTTAACCTATCAATCAATACATCAGAGAGAGATTTCAAGACAGAGTTTAGATAAAATTAAACAAGTAGGGCTTACCATGAATCATGTTTATAAACTAGCATATTAATCCAACAATGAAATATACAAGCTTAGGTAGGCTTAAGGAGTAATAAAGAATTCTTTAAGCTAACCCAACAGAAGAAAACATGAAAACAATAGCTAACAGGAGGACTGAGGTTCCTCAAACAACATTTCTCATCTTATAATATTCTAAGCTATTGTAATATAGAAAGATGGACATATGGAAAAACAATAAAAACATGAAAAAATGAGAGATACATCACCATTAACTAAACTCAGGGATCCTGAAAGCAAGCGTTCATCACCATTAATCAAGGCAAATCATCCACAATCTCCACAACACTAAACTGTTCTTCAACTTCCAAAAACCATGTATTGCTCTTAAACACATCAAGTCCCAACATTTACAATGATTCTCCATTCTCTATTTATCATGCAAGGAGAATAAATATCTAAGAGAGTTTCTAGAAGCCTATTGGCCAACAAGAAATATGTTAATTTCTCCTTGAGGCCTTGCAAGGCCCAAGCCACAAAATATCCAATATAAATATATTTTCGGCAATTTGTGGAAAATAAATTGACCTTTGAGGCCTGAAATGACTCTGAAAACTTTCTAAATGCACATTTTGACTTTTCAAAATCAGGAGCATAGCACACTGTGTCAAATTTTGAATTTATGCCAGGAGCACAACATAGAGACAGGAAAATAGGTCTTCTTATAGCAGTGTTTTGGAGGCCTTCCCAATGTCAGAAAAGGCTCCGTGATGGCTCGTTGGAAAGCCCTTGAAGTATAATTTAAAAATATACCCTTTTTTTGCCAATATGACCTCTACAACCTATTAAAAAACCAAAAATTCCAAGACTGGTAGGAGTGCAACACATGTCCTGAAAAGCAGGCAGAATGGTGAAAAAATGGGTGTTTTTTACCCTTTTGGGGGACCAAAACAACTCCAATTGCTCTAAAAATTGGTGAGAATACTATATTAATGATGAGGAACCCAAAAATGCAAACCTTTCCTCCTGAAGATTCCCTGAGAAAAAACGCAACACAGGGTGTGC
Source organism: Pinus albicaulis (assembly GCA_034641835.2). Taxonomy (NCBI): domain Eukaryota; kingdom Viridiplantae; phylum Streptophyta; class Pinopsida; order Pinales; family Pinaceae; genus Pinus; species Pinus albicaulis. The sequence continues at coordinate 761,523,900 of CM076571.1, read as the reverse complement.
TGCACTCCTAGCCTCAAAATTTGCCAAAAAAAAGTGGTAAAAATTTTCCCAAATTTGGTGGAAGAGTGCCTCATGGGTTTTGGGAAACCTGTAGAGAAGCTTGGGCTAAGATTCCAAGCCTAACTTGGTATTTTTCCTCTTTTGGTTCTAGGAGCTTGTTTTGAGCCTTCTTCAATTTGACCCTTACGTTGTCACTAACCTAGAAGTCCCACCATGATCGCCATTATGTCAGTGTCCTGTGATTTGGCAGATTGGTAAACCAAATGATAGGGTAAAATCAGACCAACCTTTGGAGTCCTAGGACCTAGCCTTCCTATACTCATATAGGGCTCTCTCTATTATGTGAAGGATGTGCACTTGTTCGCTTTGGATGATTGATTTTAGACTAGTTGTTAAGTGTAGGTTTGTTGTTTGTTTTGGTTGGGGTAAGATGATTAAGTAGGATAGGTGGAGTGAGAAGTTATCAAATCAATTGGGAAATGGAGTCTATGAATTAATTTATATCTCTATGGTGAATCGGGGTACATCACAGGGAAAATCTAGTGGACCTTTTAAGTTTATGTATGATGTGAAATGGACATCAACTATGGGAACCATGGTAGGGAAAAGGGCAGTTAGGAATCCTTTGTCAAATTCCTATGAACATACAGGTATTAAATATTGATAAGAAAAAGATACTAATCATGAGATAGGGCACACGATTTACTCAATGACAATACTTTAAACAAATAAACATTCAAGATAAACAATCCAGTGGAACAAGTAAGCAAGAGAACTTATCTAACTTCAATGATTCTACTTTCAAGTTTTGAGAACATATAAGAGACAAATAGAATTAATAAATGAAGAGGGAACACCTAAAAATCATTCATTAAACTATAAAGAGCTTCGAGGCAAACTGATAAGCATATTCAAAGGGCAAGATCGAAACAAGACCTCTTTAACTTAACCTATCAATCAATACATCAGAGAGAGATTTCAAGACAGAGTTTAGATAACATTAAACAAGCAAGGCTTACCATGAATCATGTTTATAAACTAGCATATTAATCTAACAATCAAATATGCAAGCTTAGGTGGGCCTAAGGAGTAATGGAGAATTCTTTAATCTAACCCAGTAGAAGAAAACATGAAAACAATAACTAACAGGAGGACTGAGGTTCCTCAAACAACATTTCTCATCTTATACCCTTCTGAGCTATTGAAATATAGAAAGATGGACATATGGAAAAACAAGAAAAAAATGAACAAATGAGAGATACATCACTATTAACTAAACTTAGGGATCCTGCAAGCAAGCCTTCATCACCATTAATCAAGGCAAATCATCCACAATCTCCACAACACTAAACTGTTCTTCAACTTCCAAAAACCATGTATTGATCTTAAACACATCAATTCCCAACATTTACAATGAGTATCCATTCTCTATTTATCATGCAAGGAGAAGAAATATCTAAGAGAGTGTCTAGAAGCCTATTGGCCAACAAGAAATATCTTAATTTCTCCTTGAGGCCTTGCAAGGCCCATGGCACAAAATATCCAAAATAAATATCTTTTCGGCCATTTGTGGCAAATAAATTGACCTTTGAGGCTGTAAATTCCTCTGAAAACTTTCTAAATGCACATTTTGACTTTTCAACCACAGGAGTGTAGCACACTGTGTCAAATTTTCAATTTATGCCAGGAGCACAGCATAGAGACAGGAAAAATAGGTCTTCTTGTAGCGGTGTTTTGGAGGCCTTCCCGATGTTGTAAAAGGCTCCGTGATGGCTCGTTGGAAAGCCCTTGAAGTATAATTTCTAAATATACCATTGGTTCTCCAATATTACCTCTAAAAAATATTAAAAATCCAAAAATTCCAAGACTAGTAGGAGCGCAACACATGTCCTGAAAAGCAGGCAGAATGGTGAAAAAATGGGTGTTTTTCACCCTTTTGGGGGACCAAAAAAACTCCAATTTCTCTAAAACTTGGTCAGAATACTATATGAATGATTAGGAACCCAAAAATTCAAACCTTTCCTTTTGAAGATGCCCTGATAAAAAACGCAACATGGGGTGTGCTGCGCTCCTAGCCTCAAAATTTGCAAAACAAAAGTTGTCAAAATTTTCCCAAATTTGGTGGAAGAGTGCCTCATGGGTTTTGGGAAACCTGTAGAGAAGCTTGGGCTAAGATTCCAACCCTAACTTGGTATTTTTCCTTTTTTGGTTCCGGGAGCTTGCTTGTACTTTCCTTACTTTCATTTTTCTCATCATTGGGACTGCTTTCATCTTTGTTTTATGCATTGGCACTATTTTCATTGTTAATGAAGGGTTGATTGTTGTCATACTGTCATGATAGTTGTCATGAATTTCATGACTATTTTCCTCTCTGTTGTCTTCTCCCTCACTACCTTCCTTATCATCTGCCTCTTTTTCACTGTGGTTTGTCTCACTGGTATTAGTACTGCCTTTGGTTTCTGCATTCTACTTACTGTCTTCATCTTTGTCATTGTCCTCTTCTTCATTCTCTATATGGTCATCCTCTTCCATATTGTCACTATTTTTCTCACTGTTATGTTCACTGCCCTTTTCTTCTTCATGAATGTTATGTTCAATGCCCCTTTCTTCATTGTTTGCTTCTATCTCTTCTTCAGATTCTTCCTCTTCCTTTTCATCATTTTCTTCCTCTTCATTCTTTGTCTCTGCCTCATTATTTTCCTCTTATTCATACTGGTTTGAATCACCACTTTGCTTATCATTATCACTTTTCCCTATTTCAGTATCTTCTTCCTTTTGTGAGCTCAAATGATCATTTCCTTCACCTTCATCTTAGGCTAACTCATTTGAACCATTACCCTCACTGCCATTACTTTTTTCATTATTTCCACTGTCATCCTCTTCATTTGATGCATTAAGAGAAGGGGAAGAAGGGAGGTTTCCTTGAGGTGATGGAACTTGTGCAGATGAGGAGGGAAAGTTTGGTTGATGTGGAGGTTGTGGGCTTGTGAAGACTTCATGGGCTATGAACACATCCAAAGGTATGCCCTTTTGTTCCAACTGATGTAATACCACCATCTTGATCAAGGAATGGTGAAATAATCTTTGCAATTGTTGGGAGCGATTCCTCCTCCAGACAACAGAAGACATCTTCTCAATGCTCCTATAGAGGTAGTAGGGCAAGTTGATCATCTTAAAGCTTGTGAAATGCATGAGGAGTCTGACATGGTAGGAGTAGAGCCTGGATTATCTCCCCTCACAGGTGAAGTACTTCATAATAACCATCATCAAGGGTGCAAATATCTATTCGAGGTGTGAGAAAGGGAAAATTGTCTTGTAGCCTTCTCTATACCTAGTTTTGAAAAATGGGTTAGAAGAGTTCTTGTCCAATTTGGATTTCTTAAACCACTTTTCACCAACAGCAGGGATACATGTGGCATCAGAGATGGTATTTTCTAAGATCTCAAAATCTACCCCTGCAAGGCTTGATTGTTTGTTGTGCGGGTTGAGAATGAGAAGACTTGTAAGCCCTGGGTGGATTTTCACTTCTTTGACACTCTCACAAAATTAGAAGCACCCTACATTCTGGAAACATGAGAGGATCCTTGGAGATGAGGTGATAGCCATTGTGCTCAGTGGTTCAAACCTATTCACTTTTCTTCCTTTGTGATTTGGTCTCAAAGGCCTTTGGCCTCTTTCATTGATGCTACTATCTTCTGCCCCTGATATGGTGCTAGGAGTTTTTTGTTGACAAAATATGGTTTTGAGGAGAAATTTGAAGATGGTGGTGAAGTCAAGTTCTGTGAATGAACGATGTGGAGGCTATTTTTAGGACTGAGTGATTAAATTTGACAAAGGGCTTACCTTAAACATGAATTGTAACCACATTAATTCATTCTCCCTCAAATGACACTTAATTGTTTCAAGAAGGCCAAAAACAGAGGTGTAATGTGCATTCAGACCCAGGGTTAGCACACCTAGGGTTTAATTATTTATGAGCCATCAAATGGCTAAAAATACTTGGAAGGATGAGAAAATAGAGCACCTACTAGTTTTATCTACTTGTAGGCCTTTACAGGAAATTTGGAGAAGTCCCCTTAACCCATTGGCAATATTTTTTGCAATTTGAAGGGCTTTCTTCATTAGCACAATTCCCTGCCTGAGTATTCGGGTTGTCCTATGGGTGCAGCGCTGACAGTCGTGCCTCTGGTCTGGGCTCGTGCAGGCCTGCTAGTCAGGTCCTGGGCGTGTCAGTCGAGTCTGAGCGCAACGCCACAGATTCACGCAGTTCCACCCTAGATTAGCATAGTGCAGTGTTAATTTGAATGAGGAAATTCCTGATTAGCGCAGTACCAATCCTTGTAAGCGCAATGCCACCTATTCATGCAACATCAGGGAAACATTTGCCCAGAAACGGTAAAAACTCTATATTTTACCCTGAAAGCTTTCTTCTCTCTGCCAAGTGATAAATGAGTTTGAAATGATAACTGGAGTGCCTTTATATCCTTTGAGATATAAATTAAACTTATAAAACCCACTTTTGCTATGTTTGTTGTATGTCACTTTATGGTTTTGACTAATATATTTTTAATCTTTTGCAGACGTTTTGAAAAATTTTCAAGGCATATTTTCTTCTTCCTATGGTGATGACTTGCTGAAGAGATGAAGATGTCCTTTTTATCCTTTAGGGCTTTAGCACTGTCCAAACTGTTTCTGTTTGCACTAATAAAATGAAACCATTATTCTTATCCTTTTTGGCATTCCTGAGTGTAAGTGACCAGAAACATGTCTTTTACCTTCTTACTGATTTTTTGACAGTGACTATAAATTAGGTCTGTTATGTCTCTTCTTGGCCACTTCTGATTTTATGCAGGTGCCATGACACATCTTTTAGTCTCCTTAGTCACTCTTCAGAGTTTGACACCTCATTTTCTCAATAGTGAACCCATGCTCAACATGATTTTCCATTTCGACACTTTACCTCATGGTTTCCTTACTTTGACCATTTTGAGGGTACTTGACTATACTTGATGTCTTAGACTCCCCCACACTGATACTCTTTACAATTACTCCCTTTGAGGTAGCGAAACCCCTTTACCTTGGTAAACCATGGAGATCACCTTCTGATATCTTTTGAAAACCTTCTACCATCATGATGGAGGCCTGTCATCCTCATTTCACCTGCTTTGCTCATCCTTCCAAAAATTTAGGTTTTAGGTTTGTTAGAGAAAATTAATTAGTGTTGTATTCTAAGTTCTCTATAGCCCTTTCAAGTTCATTCATTTCTGTTCAGTTCACCTCACCTTTTTCCCTTATTCATTTATAACTTCTAGAAATCTTCAATTGTGTGCTTGGTTGTGTTGTTGTGCCTTTGTCCTTGTGGTCTTTGCACTGGTCCCTTGCTTGGAAACACTGTTTTTCCAATCAGTCCAAAAACCATGATTCTCTTTGAACATAGGCCTGCTACCTATTCCTTGCTGTGGCTATCCTTAGTGATTATTTAGCCTCTTATCTTACCACTTTTTCTGTTGATATCTATCTCAATCACTCCTGTAGAAATGTTTAAGATGGGTAGTTGTCTTTTGCAGAAGTTGTGCTTTGACCAAGGAGGCCTTCCTTGAAGGATTTCCTGATCCATCTAGAAAATCATGTGTTGTCCTTCTTCCTCTTTGATAGCAGCCTCTTGGCATAGAAAAACCAAAGATTTAGAACACCAGAATAAACCCTGATTCTGTTTGAACACAGCCTTTTGACCAAGGAGGTCCTCAAGTATAAAAAATAGAGTTTTTGATATTTTCATGTATTGAAAATCCAAAATCAAATGTACTTGATATATATAAAGAGCCTATATAGATATTTTTGAGACCATCAATGCTTGATGTATCCAGGAAACACAAAAGTGAGTAGGTTGGCTAGTGGTCCTAGGTGGCAAGTGGAGCAGTTAGGCAAGGCAAAACAGAGCACTAAGGTCAGAGATGGAAAAATATAGTAAAAATGAGTAGCATGAGCCCATGATGGGTGTTTTGGGAGTAGTGAGCTGACCTTGACATGATGGGATAATGACATAGTGAAAAATGTATTCTAAGGATAATGAAGGTAGTGATATTTCTATAACTCACAATATTCATGAATTTTGTCTCTAGAAATCTACGATAAGTATTTAGTCATCTACAAAGGCAAAAATTACTTATGACTAAAAGGGGCTCCACTTGGGAAGGGAAGCTCCTTTTCAGGAGGTGTCCAAAACTTTAGATCTGTGGTTTTATGGAGACCAGTGCCCCATCCATTGGGCATATTTTTTCTTCTTTCTTTTGCTGATGCTTCTTTGAAGTTGTGATCTTAATAATTTGAAAAACATGATTAGCTCCAAACTCATCTCTACCTACCCAACTTACTTTGCCTAGCATTTTTCTTCCTTGGGTGCACTTGGACTGGCAAACCCTTGACATTTTCTTCTTTTGAAAGTAAAACAAGCTACCTACTTCTAGCCTTATCACTTCCAAGAGTTCAAATTATGCTAGTGAACTATTTTTATTCTCTACCTAGGCTAACTGACTGTCAAGATTAAGCTATCTGACAGACTTCATTCTCTAAGATATTGACATGAAATTGAAAACATGGCTTGCATCAGGATTAAGAAATCTATTTCACCATGGGTTGTGGCATTACGACAAGCTGCACACAAACATTATTTTTGTACAATAAAAAACTTAGAAAACATGAGGGTTGTGATCTATCATTTGTTAGGCCTCCTCATCTTTCTCTTTGGTTCAGATTTGAGCGTGTGGAACCAGTATCTTTCATTCCTAATCTATCCTTTTAACAAGTCTAGCTTGAATAATTTTGACAATAATTTTTTCACTAACTTATCAACACAAATTTAAAACATGTTTATCCATGATTAGGCTAGATGACTGAACAAGATCTTCTTTTGCACGAGTAGTGGCATTTAGGCTTGCACACTTTCAGTATTACTATTTTTTGGGTATGGGGTTGTGCCTCTTTTTCAAATCCACCCTCTTTTTCCTTCTTTCTATATTTTTGAGTTTTTTCTCTCTTTTTGGTCAAATCAATCTAAAACTAAAGGTAGAAAGATGCTCATAGTGTTGAGCTTATTTCTTGTCTATCTATCCTAATCTAACCTATACATGATATACATTGAGCTGGTGAACTCTCTTTTCCAATATGACCAATCAAGCAGATGATTCCATGAGGGATACTGGTTTATCTCTTAGAGTTTTTTGAAAAAATCAAAAGGTCACTCCCACCTCATCTATGTTTGAACAATAGTGCCTAAAATGTTCTTGAAATTATACATCAAACTTCTCTTGACATGTTTTACTCCCTCTTCAAATGTCTCTAACAAATCAGCAAAGGGATCTTGAAACAATACCTGAATGTGAATATTTGGAAAAGAAGCTTGATCTAGGACTGGCTCTTCTTCCACTTGGATGAGCTTAAGACTATTTTGGGAAAGAAACTCTCCCTCTTCATCATGATCATCTGCACTGGTAGACTCATCATAGATTGCAATGTTTCCCTCTATCACACTTGATATGTTCTGATTGAGTGGGCTAAATTCTGTGGGGAGGCCATCATGTTCATGAGTAGGAGTATTTTTTGGCAACAAATCTTCTTGAGGGGGAAGTATAAAAAATTTCCTATGATTATCCATTCCTAAGCCTTCATCTGCAATCTGAAATTCAAGGGAATTTGGTGGTTGCAAATCTGGAGCTAAGGAAGATCCTATGTTATCAATGATTTCCTTAACCATTTTAGGAAAAGGATTCTCATTAACAACTTGCTCAAGAAGTTCATCATATTCCGCAACTTCTAAAATTTCAAGGCTTTCCTCATCAGTGTCATAGATGGTATGTATTAGCTGACTATTGTTTCCAAGTTGATGAAATGGATCTTCCTTCCACAAAAGAACTGTTGATGGCTCTACAAGGTTAGCTTTTGTTTGGAGGACATCATCACCAGACTGATCAAACTTTGGAAAATCATAAAAACAAATAGTGAACTACCAATCAAGCATATTGGATTATCAAATGGTTTTTCTTTGAATTGATCTACAAGTTCACTTCCTAATTTATGGTAGATGGGATTACTAGGAGAAGGAATAGAAAATTTTTGTTCACATGAACGTTTAGAGGCTGGCTGCATGTTTAACATCTGATCTATCTCTTCTTCAGTTAAAGGAGGAGGAATTTTTTATTTTCGTTGGATTGGGAAACAATTATTTTCTTTCTTTTGTGGAGGTTGATCTTGTGGATGAATGTCCTCTTGCACTTTACACAAAAGGGTAGATGGATTTGTTTCAGCTTCTTTAAAGAGACCTTGTGGATCTTCTCTTACTTCTTGATGGATTTCATCCTCAATTAATTCTTCTTGGCTGTCATGATAGTTATCTTTAGTATTAAATGCATGAATATCCTCTAATATATCTTCAGGATGCCAATTTCCTAAATCTTTATCAATGTTCACAAGGTATTGTATGAGGTCTTCAGAATGATCACAACAATTTTCAGCTAATGATAGAGATGGATAATTTTCTTTGTAATTCTCATAGAACACCTTGTGGAGATCCTTTAAGGAAAATAAAATACTTGGTTTCAGAACTTCATACCATTCCCTTGCTTTACCCTCTAAAGATTCCATAAAAATTTTCATGAGGTTGTCCTCGTGCCATTCAACATTTAACCTCCATACATGTATATGAAATTTGATGAGATGTAACAAGGGGTCATCAAATTTTTCATCTTGTAATATAGGTAGGTTTTTTATCCAATTTATTTGAGGCATTTTGTGTGGGAATCCAAGGGTATGATCTCTACTCATTGGGGAATATCTTCGTTGCATTCTTGAATCCATGTTTGTAAATCAGAAAAGGGTCACCTTATCTTTTCAATCAGTCTAGAGTTCTCTACTAGTGGAGTTTTTAGGTCAAATTTGTTGTCCACCATCAACATGACTGGGATTTCTTAATGCATTCCCAGGGGAGTTTATAAGAACTAGTGGGGTCAACAGGGCTACTAAAGACCAGTGGAGGATGCTTACTGTTTTAAGGATGTACTTGTTGTCCACCATAAAAAACCGAATACCAATCTAAGGATGTATGAGGGTCTTCTGAGGTCTTAAGGATGTCCAAGATGTTATTTACTCAGAAGGTCCCATCGTGATCACCATTATGTTGGTGTCCCATGATTTTTCGGATTGGTAGACCAAATGCACAGGGTAACATCAAACTAGTATTTGGAGTCCTAGGACCTCGCCTTCCTGGACTCAGAGAGGGCTCTTTATATTAGGTGCAAATATGTGAACTTGTTTGCTTTTGGATGGTTAATTTTAGGCTAGTTGTTAAGTGTAGGGTTTTTTGTTTGTTTTGGTTAGGTAAGAGGGTTAAATAGGATAGGTGGAGTGAGAGGTCTTCAAAATCATTGGGCTATGGAGTCTATGAAAGTAATGGATATCTCAAAAATAAGTCATAGTGCATCACAGGGACAATATAGCATTGTCAATGGATGTTTAAGGTTATGTGTGAAGTGAAATGAACATTAAGCTGGGGAAACAAGGTAGGGAAAAGGGTAGTTAATAATCCTTTGTCAAATACCCATAAATAAGAAAGTTCTAAAACACCATTAACATCAAGAAGAAATCAATAGACAGGGCAAACCATTAACTCTTTGATTCAACTCAAGAAAATAAGCATTCCAGACAAACATTCTAATCAAATATAGAAGGCTAGAAACTCATTTAACTTCTAGTGATTTCACCTTCAAGCCTTAGAAAAACTTTAAGATAAAAAAATAAATTTAATCAACAAAGAGGGAAATCCTAAAAATTATTGAACAAGCTACATAGAACTTTGAGACAAACTAATAGGCATGGACAAAGGGAAAGATTAGAACAAGACCTCCTTGGCTTAACCTAACAAGAAGTACTTCAAAGAGAGATTCCAAGACAGAGTTTAGATAGCATCAAATAAGTAGGGATTGCCATAAAAAATATTTGGAAACTATTATATTGATCCATTAATGAAACAAACAAGCTTACGGGTTCTAAGGAGTAATCAATAATTCCTTAAAATGTTCTAGTAGAGGAAAACATGAAGGCAATAGAAGGCAGGAAGGACTAAGGTGCTTCAAACAAAATTTCTTAGCCTACAATTTTCTGATCTACTGCATATAGAAGGATGAAACATAATGATAAAAAAGAAAACATAAACAAATTAGAGACACATCACCATTAACCAAGCTTATGGATCCTGCAAGAAAGCTTCTCCATCATTAATCAAAGCAAGCCATTCACAAGCTCCACAATAGCAAATTTCTCTTCAACCTCAAAAACCATGTATTTCTCTCAAAAATCATCAAATTCCAACATTTAAAATTAATCCCTCATGCTCTATTTAACTCATCAAAGGAGGGAAAAAACCTTAGATAGGGTTAGTAAAATGTCAAAGTCACTCATAAATGTCATAAATGCCCAAGAGACCATGCAAGGACCAAGGCACAAAATATCCCATGGAATAAATTCCAAAATAACTTCTAGCACCTAATTATAGAGTGATTTGCCTCAAAAAACACTAAAATATGATTTTACAATAAATGAGTGTGTTTTGTTGACTTTTGGCCAAAAACACACTACACAGTCCATAAGTGCAGCACCACCTTCAACAAAAAATAGGTATTTTTCAGCCAAGGTTTGGACGTCTTCCCAATGTTGGATTTTGCTCCATGATGGCTCGTTGGAAAGCCTTAATGAGTCTACCTTCTAGATATACCATTTTGTTTCTGATCTAGCCCCTGTAATGTGCCCAAAATGTCAAAATCCCAACACTGCTTTGAGCGCAGTGCCAGGCCTGAAAAGGAGGAAGAATGGTGAAAAATTAGGTGTTTTGTGACCTTTTGAGGGGTCAAAAATGCTCTAATTGCTCTAAAATTTTGTGAGCATAGTGTAATAGTGATGAGAAGTCCAAAAATGTAGATTTTTCTCTCTGAGGATGCTTTAGGGAAAAGCGTAGTGCCAATGGCACTGCGCTAATAGGTCTCCAATTCTCAAAAAACGAAAAATCATCCAAATTTCCTCAAAATTGGTGGGTAAATGCCCCATGGGGTTTTGGAGAACTGTTGAGAAGCTTGGGCCAAAAATTCAAGGCTAGCTTGGTCTTTTCCTCCTTTTAGTGCTTGGATTTCAATGAGGGTCTCTTTGAGTTTGGCACAAGCAAGTGTGTTTTTCATTGCATACTACTTGGTCATATTTTTCTAGAGATCAAGGCCCATTTTTACCTTATTAAAATACTTTTGTTCATTATTATAATATAGAATGATACTCTATGCCGTGCCAAAATTCCTCTCCATCTCCCTAATTTTTGCATCTTTGCTTTGGAGGAGTATTCAAGTGGCCATCTCCTCATCTTTATTATCACTATCTAATTCAATGATTCCAATTCCTTGTTTAGGATCCTTCTTGCTTTTCTTACCTCTCTTCACCTTTTTTTTTGCCTTGTCAAGCCTTTAAGATGATGTAGATGGCAAGGTCCCTTGCCTTTTGGAGGCAAAAAACACTAGCCTTGGCCCTCTTTGATAGGTTAATGCAAGAGGTGTGATGGTGGTATTTTTGTTGTGTTCATAATGGTTATGATCCTCAATTTGATTATCATCCTCTGTACTTTCCTTACTTTCATTTTTCTCATCATCAAGACTGCTTTCATATTTATTTTCTGCATTAGCACTATTTTCATCATCACTGAAGGGATGATTGTTGTCATGACTATTTTCCTCTCTTCTCCCTCACTGCCTTCCTTATCATTTGTCTCTTTGTCACTGTGGTTTGTCTCATTGGTATCAATGATGCCTTTGGTTACTACATTCTCCTTACTGTCTTCATCTTTGTCATTGTCCTCTTCTTCATTCTCTGTATGGTCATCCTTTTCCATATTGTCACTGTTTTTCTCTTTGTTATGTTCACTACCCTTTTCTTCTTCATGGTTGTTATGTTTAATTCCCCTTTCTTCATTGTCTACCTCTATCTGTTCTTCAGATTCTGCCTCTACCTTTTCACCATTTTCTTCCTCTTCATTCTTTGTCTCTAACTCATTATTTTCCTCTTCTTCATGTTGGTTTGAATCACCACTTTTCTTATCATTATCACTTTTCCCTATTTCCATATCGTCTTCATTTTGTGAGATCAATTGATCAGTTCCTTCATCTTCATCTTGGGCTGACTCATTTGCACCATTACCCTCACTGCCATTACTTTGTTCATTATTGCCACTGTCATCCTCTTCATTTGATGCATTAAGAGAAGGGGAAGAAGGGAGGTTTCCTTGAGGTGATGGAACTTGTGCAGATGAGGAGGGCAAGTTTGGTTGATGAGGAGGTTGTGGGCTCGTGAAGACTTCATGGGATATGAACACATCCCAAGGTATGCCATTCTGTTCCAACTGATTTAATACCATCATCTTGATTAAGGAATGGTGAAATAAGCTTTACATTTGTTGGGAACGATTCCTCCTCTGGACAACAGAAGACATCTTACCAATGCCCCTATAGAGGTAGTAGGAAAGTTGAGCATCTTAACCCTTGTGAAATGAATGAGGAGTGTGACATGGTAGGAGCAGAGCCTGGAATATCTCCCCTCACAGGTGAAGTACTTCATGATAACCATCATCAAGTGTGCAAATATCTGTTTGAGGTGTGAGAAAGGGAAAATTGTCTTGCAGCCTTCTCTATACTTAGTTTTGACAAATGGCTTATAAGAGTTCTTGTCCACTTTGGATTTCTTAAACAAATTTTCACCAATAGTAGGGATACCTATGGCATCAGAGATGGTATCTTCTGAGATCTCAAAATCTACCCTTGCAAGGCTTGACTATTTGCTGTGCAGATTGAGAATGAGAAGCCTTGTAAGCTCTGGGTGGCTTTTCACTTGTTTGACCCTCTCACAAAATTGGAAGCACCCTGCATTCTAGAAACATGAGAGCGTTGGGTATGTGTTATATTCTTTCCACGACTAGCCTCACGCGCAGCAGGGGGTTCACAGGGGGGGCGGCAGCCCCCCCTGTCGGGGTCAGGGGCAGCGCCCCGGCGAAATTTTTTTTTGGTATGCGGTCCCACTCATATGCGGACCCACCCATGTTTTGTGCATGATTTTGCACATGGTTTTGGGGTACGATGGTTTTCGACCTCTGGTATTTTGTAGATCCGGTCAAGGGAACTACGGTTATGTTCTAATCCAGGGTTAATGGATTGGGGTTTATGTATGCTTCAGCATGTATATAAATGTGTTGTAACACTAAAAGGAATATAATGAAAAATCAAGCTGGTCGTCCCATTTTGGGATCTAAGGGAAAATATTTGTGTTTATCTGTTTTATGTTTTATGCTCTCGCTATTGTTTATTTTTTGTTATAAGATTCGTCTGTAGATAATTTCTGTTCAGGGTTAAAACCTACATTTGGTATCAGAGCTGTTTCGGCTTCAAGGGGACGCCTTTGCTGCTGAGGGTTTTTTTGCTTGGGCCTGAGGTAGACCCTGTTCAGTGGGAGATCTATGGAATTGATTCTTGTGGTGAAAGAAGATGGCGAGCGATGGAAATATAGAGATCGAGAAATTTAATGGTAAGAGTTTTGAGTTGTGGAAGCTCAAGATGGAGGATATGCTGGTGGATAAATATCAGTGGATCGTAGTAGATCCAGGTACTAAACCAATGGAAATGTCAGATGAAGACTGGAAGAAACTAGATCGGAAAGCTAAAAGCACAATACGGTTGTGTGTCTCAGATTCAGTATTGTTGAATGTATATGGGGAAGCTACGACGAAGAATTTGTGGGAAAAACTTGGGAATTTGTACCAATCTAAGTCTCTGGTGAATAAGTTGTTCCTGCGAAAAAAGCTGTATAACCTGAGGATGAAGGATGGAGACTCGGTGACAGAGCATCTGAACGCCTTCAATATTGTGGTAAGTTAGTTGTCATCTATTGATATTAAAATCTCAGATGAAGATAAGTGCATCAGTTTGTTGTGTTCTCTACCAGACTCGTGGGACAGTTTGGTTATTGCAATAGGTAGCAAAACAACTACCTTGAATTTTGATGACATTGTCTCAGCCTTGCTGTCGGAGGAAATGAGATGGAGAAATATGGAGGGTCAAAATGGAGATGCCTTATCTATATGAGGAAGGTCCCAAAATAGAAACAAGATTAAGGTTTCGAGTGGGAGATCTAAATCTAGAGGAAGATCTAAATCTCCTAGAAAATTTGTAAAGGTGTGCTGGAAATGCGGAAAGAAAGGACACTATAAAAAGGAATGCAGATCTAAAGCTCCTGAGAAAGGAAAGGGATCTGATGAATCTCCTTCTGTAGAGGCAAAAACCACCTTTGATGAAGGTGGGGATGTGTATTTGGCTTCTTCTTCAAATACACATGTAGATCATGAGTCATGGTTGATTGACTCAGGTGCATCCTTTCACTTCACTCCCCATAGGGAGTGGTTCTGCGAGTATGAGAAATATAATGGTGGTTATGTCTTCCTAGGGGATGATAGGAAGTTCAGAATCGTCGGACGTGGAAAGGTAAAGCTAAAGCTGCAAGGTGGAAGGATTAGAACACTTCCTGGTGTTCTGCATATTCCTGCATTGGCCAGAAATCTGATTTCTGTAAGAAATATGGATGATGCAAGTGTAAAAACAGTGTTCGAGAAAGATGCCTGCAACCATGATTTCGAGAACTGCCCAGTATTAATGCGAGAATTCCCGGTGGAACTGTGCAAGCTAAAAGTATACTTGTTATTGATAGATTATATGATTCACAGTAGTTTCTTGAAAGAGGAGCGGGAAAGCTAAGTACAGTAATCGGAGAAAAGACCATGCTATGGCATGAAACTTGGACATATTGGAGAGAAGAGGGCCTTCGGATCACATAGAAATGGTATGGTAGAAGGTATGTCTAATTTCTCTCTCGGATTTCAATTTTATGTGAACATTTTGTATATGGGAAGCGAGAATCGGGTGAGTTTTTCATACAGATTGCTAGAGAACCAAACAAGATATTAGATCTTGTGCACGGTAGTGTGTTTGGACTGTGTGAGTTCCATCAACTGGGAAGAATACATTATTACTATGTTTCATTCATAGATGACTTCTCAAGGAATACATGGATATATTTCTTGAGGAATAAATACGAAGTCTTTGACAAATTTAAATAATTTAAAGGCTTTCTGGTGGAAAACCGGGCAGAGAAGAAGATAAAGGCACGGGGGACGGATAATGGTGGGGAGTTACGCAGAAGGAATTTGAAGGATTATGTAAAGTGTGGTATAGCACGGCAGAGAAGACTACTCCATACACACCTCGGCCAAACGGAGTTACGGAAAGAATGAATGAACAACGATGGAAAAGGCAGAAGCATGCTCGGTGGAGTCATAGGGTTAGGACAGAGATTCTGGCGAGAGGTAGTGGAAGCTGTATTACTTAGTTAACAGTCCTTCATCGGCGTTGGAGGATAAGACTCCCATGAGGTATGGTACATTGAGAAACCCTCTCTTTCACATCTAAGGGTATTTGGATGTGATTCATATACATGTTCCAAAGGAGAAAAGGACCAAGTTGGATAATAAATGCGAAGGTGCATCTTTGTGGGTATAAGGATGGTTTAAAAATGGTTACAAGCTTTGGAACCCGAAACAAGGAAGGTTGTGTACAACCGAGATGTGGTGTTTAGAGGTGAAAGATGTTGTTACACTTGAATTCCTACAAGGAACCTAGAATATAGAGTTTGAGCTAAAGGAGGATGGAGTCAAACTCTCTACAATAGAGAGAACTCAAAAGAGGAAGAACCACAAACTGACTTTGAGAAGATCAGTTCGGGAAAGAAGCTGACCGAAGGTATAGTCCATCTACTTTTTGTTAGGGTTTTTCCTTAACTATAAATGATGATGATCCCAGGGCTATCAAGGAGCGGTAGATTTAGAGAGGATGGAAAACTTTGGAAGGAAGGCCATGGTTGATGAAATGGCATCCTTGCACAAAAAAATGAGGTATGGGATGCGAATTGGAGTTATTAAATTTGGAAGGAAGCCCATCGGGAGAAAATGGGTGTTTAAAGAAGATGAATGTAGAAGGCAGGTGGAATACAAAGCTCGGTTGGTAGCAAAAGGTTATTCCCGAGTCTTTAGAATTTATTTTAGTGATATTTTCTCATTTGCCAAGGTGCTTCACATTAGATTACTTTTTATCACATTTGTTGCTGCATTTGATTTTGAGATAGAACGAGATGGATGTGAAGAAGAAATTCTTCTGGGGATCTAGAAGGAGAACTACATGAAGCAACCTGAAGGCTTTATAGTGAAGGGTAGAGAAAGAACTAGTATCACGGGTTGAGAGAATCTCTGTATGGAGTTAAAGCAGTCACGAGGATATTTGGTATCAGAAATTTGATACTATATACGGACAGCTTCACAAACGGAAGGGATCAACATGTTTATTTTAAAATTAATTGGTGACCATGTTATTTATTTGGTCTTGTATGTGGATGATATGTTGTTATTTGGAAATGACAAAGAAATTATCCAAGATTTGAAGACCTGCTTGTTCTCCAAATTTGACATGGAAAAGGATCTTGGTGTTGTAAACTATATTTTGGGCATGGAAATTAAGAGAGATCGGGCAAAGAGAGCTGCGGGTTAAACCCGGAGGAAGTATGTCGATACTATATTGCCAGGAGGTTCAATATGCGGGATAGTAAACCGGTGAGTGTTCCTATTCATAGGTTCAAAGTTACTCCTGGCAGACATTGTCTCAAGACACGAGAGAAGAGGATATGTCTAGTGTTCCATATGCGAGTGCCTTTGGGTAGCTTGATGTATGCAATAGTGCAGCTGGGCAGTTGTGCACATGCGATGGGAGTATTGAGCGAGGTTTATGTCAAACCCGGAGAAGAGGGGCATTGGACAACAATGAAAGCGGGTTTTCAGATATTTGCATTAATTGCTAGTGATTATGGCTTGTGCTACCCGGGGAAGACGGGGATTGGAAAGAATTTTGGACATTCTGGTTTTGTTGATGCTGTTGAAGTTTGGAGATACGGGACCAAATAAGATCTACAAGTGGGCCCATGTGTTTAGCCTATTTAGAGGTGCGGTCGGTTGGATGAGTAAAAGACGGTCTTGTAGTGGCACTTTCAACTACGGAGGCGAGGAATACCTCAACAGCCACTCATGAAAGCAAAGGAAGTAGTTTGGTTGCGAATTGTGTTCAAGTATGGGGTTGGTACGGCAAACTATAAAGGATGAGCGTGATAGCCAAAGTGCAATTTTTTGGCTAAGAACCATACTTATCATTCAAAGACAAAGCACACATTGATGACTGATATCACTTTGTTAGAGAGATATGGTTGAGGCTAAAGGGTGTTCTTTGGTAAAGGTGGACACTTTGAAGAATGTTGCAGATGCATTGACGAAGTCTGTGAGCACTCAGAATTTCTCTTGGTGTAGAGAAACAATGGGTGTTGAAGAATTTTCCAAATGACTAAGCTCTCCTGTGGCCCCCCTCTGTTATAAGATTCGTGTGTAGATAATTTCTGTTCAGGGTTAAAACCTACAGAGAGGATCCTGGGAGATGAGGTGATAGCCACTGTGCTCAGTGGTTCAAACCTGTTCACTTTTCCTCCTTTGTGATTTGGTCTCAAAGGTCTTTGGCCTCTTTCCATACTACTATCTTCTGCCCCTGACATGGTGCTAGGAGTTGTTTGTTGACAAACTAGGGTTTGGAGGAGAAAGATAAAGATGGTGGTGAAGTAAAATTCTGTGAATGTGGAGGATATTTTTAGGACTGAGTGATTAAATTTGACAAAGGGCTTACCTTGAACATGAATTGTAACCACATTAATTCATTCTCCCTCAAATGACACTTAATTGTTTCAAGGAGGCCAAAAACAGAGGTGTAATGTGCATTTGAGAACCAACGTTAGCACAAATAGGGTTTAATTATTTTTCAGCCATCAAATGACTAAAAATACTTGGAAGGATGAGAAAATGAGACGACCGGTTTATGCCTTGCGAGCCTTTAGAGGAAATTTGAAGAAGTCACTAACCCCTTGAAATATTTTCAATTTGAGGGCTTTCTACCGGTAAACGCAACGCCCTACCCAACGATTAAGGGTCATCTGTGGGCGCAACATCGACATTTGTGCCTCGGGTGACGAGAAGCGAAGTCTTTGGGCAAGGTAGCCACACGGTCGGGTGTTAGGTGTCGGTCGGGTCGGAGCGCGCTGCAAGTTCACATAGTGCCGCTGCAGCCATTAGCACAGCCCGGTGTTATTTAAATGGGGAAATGCTCGGTCTTTACCGTCGCCCGGATCCTTGTAAGCACAACGCCACCTATTCGTGAATCGCCAGGGAAAATTTTTCCCAGAAATGGTAAAAACTATGTTTTTTACCTTGAAATATTTCTTCTCTCTGCCAAGTGATAAATGAGTTTAAAATGATAACTGCAGTGCCTTTATATCCTTTGAGAAATAAATTAAACTTATAAAACCCAATTTTTCTATGTTTGTTGTTTGTCACTTTATGGTTTTGATTGATATATTTTTAATGTTTTGAAGGGGTTTTGAAAAAATTTCAAGGAAGCTTTTCTTCTTCCTGTGGTGATGGCTTACTAAAGAGATGAAGATGTCCTTTTTATTTTTTAGGGCTTTAGCACTGTCCAAACTATTTCTGTTTGCACTAATAAACTGAAACCATTATTCTTATCCTTTTTGGCATTCACAGTGTAAGTGACCAGAAACATGTCTTTTACCTTCTTATTGATTTTTTGATAGTGATGCACCTATTTTGAGAAAGACTACAAATTAGGCCTCTTATGTCTCTTCTTGGCCACTTCTAATTTTATGCAAGTACCTGACACAGCTTTTGGTCTCCTTAGTCACTCTTTGGAGTTTGACACCTCATTTTCTCAACAGTCAACCCACGCTTAGCATGATTTTCCATTTCGACACTTTACCTCATGCTTTCCTTACTTTGACCATTTTGAGGGTACTTGAAGGGTTAGACTCCCCCAAACTAAAAATATTTACAATTTCTCCCTTTGATGTAGTGGAACCCCTTTTACCTTGGTAAACCATGGAGGTCACCTTATGACATCCTTTGAAAACCTTATGCCATCATGATGGAGGCCCGTCATCCTCATTTCACCTCCTTTGCTCATCCTTCCAAAACTTCAGGTTTTAGGGTTGTTAGAGAAAATTAATTAGTGTTTTCTTCTAAGTTCTCTATATTCCTTTCAAGTTCATTCTTTTTTGTCTAGTTCACCTCACCTTTTTCCCTTATTCATTTATAACTTCTATAAATCTTCAATTGTGTGCTTGGTTGTATTGTTGTGCCTTTGTCCTTGTGGTATTTTCCTTTGGTCCCTTGGATTTGGCAACAACATTTTTGCCAATCAGTCCAAAACCTTGATTCTCTTTGAGCAGCTAGGCCTACTACCTCTTCCTTCTTGTGGGCGCATCCTTAGTGATTATTTCGCCTCTTACCTTACCTGCGATTGCAATTGATAGCTATCTCAATCATTCCTGCAGAAATGTTTAAGATGGGCAGTTGTATTTTGCAGAAGTTGTGCTTTGACTAAGGAGGCCTTCCTTGAAGGATTTTTTGCTCCATTTGGACAATCATGTGTTATCCTTATTTCTCTTTGATAGCAACCTCTTGGCATATTAAAAACAAATATTTAGAACACCAGAAAAAACCTATGACCTATGAAACCATAGGCGACCTAGTGGGAGGCTCTTTGGACTTGGCCTTTGACTAAAAACTTGGCTTTGGGTCCTCAAGTATAAAAAATAGAGTTTTTGATATTTTGATGTATTAAAAATCCAAAATCCAATGTATTTGATTTATCTAAGGAGCCCTACGGGGGAATGGATTTTGAGACCATCGATAGTTGATATGTCAAAGGAAACACAAGAGTGAGTAGGTTGGCTAGTGATCCTAGGTGGCAAGTGGAGGGGTTAGGCAAGGAAAAACAGAGGACAATGGTCAGAGGTGGAAAAATATAGTAAAAATGAGTGGCATGAGCCCATGATAGGTCTTTTGGGACTAACCTGCATTGTATGCACCATATATCGGGACTAGCCTCTTTCCCCCGCTCCTTTCGCAGATCATGGATTTCAATGTGCATTACCTCCAACTGTCCCTATATCTGTTGTACCCCAAACTAAGCATCATCTCTTGGTGGAGCCTCTAGCTTCATCGAAATATCTAAGGCCTTTTCTTGTGTCTCAATTTCTTGCTAACCCATAGGTCCGCATAGGTGAGGTAACAACATGGCGATGAACCATTCTTTGTGTTGTCTGTCATCGTACTAAAACCTGCCCTCTCTGATGATCTTATTTAGCCATTGATCAGCTTCCCACGCAGATTCAGAGGGTCCCTTTGTAAATTCCTTTAAGTCAACCACTAGCTATGAGTAGGACTTAGGCTTCTTAAACTGTTGTTTCAAAGCATCCTTAAGTTCTTGTATTGATGTATTTGCATGTTTGCCTACATACCCCATGAACCAATCCAAGGCCCTCCCTTCAAAGGCTAGGGACAATTGCGCCCTCTTCACAACATCACTAGCCACGTTCTGTGCAGTCCATACTGATTCCACTACAAACCAAAACCATTCCATGTCCTCATATCCTAAACCCTCGAAGGTGGGTAGCTTCATGTGCGCAGCCACATCCGCTTCTGGTGGTGGTGGTGGTGGCAGTGGCAAAGGTGTAGGAGAGTTCTTTCCCTTATGCCGATTCGAAGGCGGTGTCGTAGGAGGGCTATTTCCTGCATGCACAGCCGGTTCTTTCAATGGGATGTAGACGGATCATTCCCATTCTTGATTGACCCTAAAATACTTACCACTTCGAGTTGTACTCTCACTTTGATTAGAGTTCATTCATTTGGTGTGGCTGCATATAATGCTCTTTTTGCACAACAATATTTTGATTAAAAATGATAGTGTTTTTAATAACTCACCTTGGAAACCTTTGAAGAACCTCTGCTCTGCTTCAGAATGGGATAAAAATTGATTGTTCTTGAATTCTATCACAAATCCTCCTAACACACTATCCACCCAGTGATCCACAGTTCGGGTAATCGTGTTATTAGTTTTCTCCAACTGTTCAATTAACTTTGGGGTCCACTACATGCTCCGTTCGTCCTTCCAGCACGTCTGGAAGTCTACAAGCCTTGCTAACCACTCCTAAAGTTCGTGATAAAAGTTACAAAGAAAATTTCATAAACTTCATTGAAGATGTACCCGTTTTTCCACTTCTCAGCGGTCAGCTTTGTGCTGAGATTTTATTTTACCGAAAATTCCTGGATCTGTTGTTTGAACCAATATTTGATCTCTAACTTCACAGGTCTCAAATGTTCTCGTGGAATTACCCGATCTCCATCAAAATGCTCCCGGTCCCAGCAATGAAACCGTTTTTTGGCTTGAATGGTCCTGACCCAGGTTCGGTGTAATGTTCCCATTTTAGCACATGGCTAAATGGAACACTAGAATTTTTATTTTATCATATTGCAGCTAAATAAATGGGTAAGGAGGCCCATGGTTATGAAAAACATCAATAAAATCCCTCACATTATGAAAGAGGAGCATTATTGGAGCTTATTTTGCACACACCATGTGTGAAAAGGGTTAATTGCAAAGAGAATTTAGGGCATGTTGACCAATTCAAGAAGCTGCCTTGATAGATGGAGATGTGGCTTGCTTGGGAAGCTACAAAAGATGCATGAGGAGGAGGAAACCATAATGTGTGGGGTTCATGGCTAAAGGAGCCTTCATTGGCATAAAAGGAGGAAAGCAACCATTTTGAGCTAGCTTGGATATTTCGAATTTCTTTCCACAGGTTGCACACTGCGATAGCTCAGCTACTCGACCTGAGGATTTCTTGTTCCAGGAATTCCCTCCCCTTCTTGAAAGCTCTTGAAGGTTTGATATTCATACTCCCACATCTTGGCCTGAGAGCCAAAGCTATTCACTTCCGTGCGAGTGATTCTTGCGGCAAGAGCCATTGTGTTGCTAGAGGTTGCGGTGGGGGTTCTCCATCATCATTCCCGGAGCTCGGATTTGAGAGGAGAATATTTTATGCATTAGAGTCAATAGGGGAGATATCAACTCCATTTATCATATCATGAGTAATCTCTTCCCATCTCGGTCAGGTTCACTCTCCTTGGTACTTGTGAGTTCTTGGTGTTGATGAGGGTTCCATAGGCATTTTGGAGGGTGAGATCTTTGGTGAAAGGGATCAACCTTTCACTCTATATTTCAAATGGTGAGAGTTTCTACATTTTCTGACACTATTTAGCCAATCTCATCCTTCATTTTGAAGTTGCGACTTCTCCAACAACTTCGGCATTTCTGTAGATTTGCCATTTTGTATGTATTGTAGCCAATCCATTTAGGGATTATTTATTATATTTTCCAAGGGTTGAGATCCATCTCCCCCTTCTTTATTTGAGTTTACTATTTCCATATCTTCATTGTATCATCATTTTGCAGCAGTCTTCCTTCATTGATTGCATAGTCATAGTTGGGCATAATATATGTAGCAGTGTATTTCATGTTCCTTGTACTTGTGTCTTTAGAGAAGGATTTGCTTCAGCTTGAGTGATCATTTCTTCAAGATCTTGTACACATTTCTGCATATATATATTAATGAGAAGACTATGAGGGTTGTGCATTTTCTAAAGTTGTAATCTGCTTGCTATTTCCCGGCTCATGTTTATGTATTGTTGTAGCTCATCCTTTGAGCAAGATCTTAAAGGAAGAAATATTTGCACCTTCTCGTGAGAGCGACAAAGGGCTAGATAGCCTCAGAGTTCTCATCCTCTCTTTAAGTGGCTTCTCGCTAGTAGTCCTCTCGATCCATCTCTAAAATATCCTTGTTCATATTTCCGACAAAGGAGTTCTTCAGCAGTGAAAAAGTTGCTAATTTCCATTTCAGAACATTACAGTGGTATCAAAGCATCAAACTTAGCACAACTTAGCCAAAGGATGAAGAAGATGATATTTCTCTCATCTATTTTCAGATCTAGAGGAGACCTCTCCAAAGAGGTCAAGAAAAATGAAGGAGAAGAAGAGGAGGAACCATGCACTTCCTATTCTCACAGAGAAGTAGAGCAGAAGCATGGAAGACACTTGGAATTCAAAATTCTAAGTGAGTACCTAGCTGAATACAGAGCGAACCCTAGAGTCTCCCAAGAGACTTTATCTTTTCCACAGTTTATTCAACAGAAATAAGAAGAAAAGACCCCATGACCACGAGATGATGAGGAGAAATATATTGTTGTCCACATTTAAATGGATAATCACGTGTACAACGGAGGTTTAGGCAAAGAAGCTAGAGTCCTTTTTCCTACTACATCCTATAGCATACAAAGAGCGGTAAAGTTGCGTGCTACACTTAGAAGGTGAAGCAAAAATTTGATTGGATCGACCATCTAGACCATACAGGGTTTCAAACCCTGCAGTTTTCTCAATGATTGATCGGCAGATTTGGCAAAGAGAGGAGGAACCTCACCACCATTTGATGAGGCACGTAATACCAGCATTGTTGAGACCATGGAGGAGCAACCTTCATCTTCAACGGTTTGGGAGGCCATGCTCATGAGCGAGAAGCACTTGCTGACCTTGCAAAGAGGCTTCAGTTTTGGTGATTGGAAATCCATTTCTTGTCATTTTAGCAAACACCTTGGATGGGTCTACATCATTACATGCAAGTGACCTAGAGTATGATAATATTGTGTTGTACAAGACGTGTGCAAAGGAGATCTCACGAGAGATTTCAATGGAAGGTGCACTCCACACTTTGAAGTGCAAGGTTCTTAAACCGGTTGGAGGTTTTACCTTCTCACGAACAAAAATAAGGAGATGGGGGACATCTTGGATGGATGCCTTCTCTCATGACTATGGTGGACATTCCCCTTCTTCCACCTTATCATGATGGGAGAGTTTTAGTCTACCAACTATTTGGATCCTCGCAAGGTCAAATTGATCCTCAGGAAAGCTGTATTTCAAAATCCCATGAAATGCAGGGGTTTGATTTGGGATGACGGTAGTCCTCAAGGGAGGAGTACCAAGATGAAGGAAGGAAGGAGACATCCACACATTTTTGAGTGGATGTGGTGGGGGAGCAAGGGGCTAGTGAGCCACTTGCAGATTTATGATACTACGTAGCAGGAGGCTTGGCTGCACTAGTTACTCTTGAAGGAGTTTTTCCATCACTTGGCATGCTCTCTTTCTAAGAGAAGGAGGAGGAATCAAAGGATTTTTTTGCTTGGGTGGTGTTAGAGAGAACAAAGGCATATGTGCTCTCAAATGATGTACAATTTTGCAGGAGTAGGAGATGGCACTATCATGGTGCAAATGGGATACTCCTTGGCTTTTGATGATCAGGAACTGCTTCCACCTTGGGAGATATTCCATATTTGTAGCAGCATTGTTGGAGGGTTGCCCATTTTATGTTGAGGAGGCGGGCAACAACGCGGTGCTATCTAGAGACTGTCCCAGTGCCTCATGCGGAAGGGAAGGAGGAGCTCTTGCTCAAGGAGAAGGACTCTTACATCCTTGCAAGGAAATCCTAGGATCTCATGCATGGAGATCAAAGCACACATGTGCCATTGTTGAGGAGGTGTCACCATCGAGACACAAGGAGAGTAGGTAGAAGACCCAACATCTGAGATGAGGAGTACACATCCTAATCATTGTGGAGGATGATGCACCTAAGGGTGATTGGATTACGCGGTACAAGCATGGATAGACTTGTTCATTCATTTGTGCGATCACCTCTTGAGGATGATGTCTCCCTTTGCTGTGGAGACATTCTACCGGGGAGACCACTAGGTCACTTGTAATGGTAAATCTTCACATGTTGGAATACCACTCATTTTTTTTCGGAGAAGTGGAGACCTTGGGAACAACCACGCGATCTTTGAGAGTCTTGGAGCTGGGTCGGAGGAGGGTATTCATCAGCCTCATTTCCACCCACTTTCATTTCAGGTCTGCTTATTTGTGGAAGAAACGGGGAAGGTTAAACGGCCTTCCAATTTGCATCTTGTAGAAATGTCAAAGGAGGAGATGACCATATGACGGATGCTCTTCATGAGGATCATGGTATTTGTCACTATGGAGGATGGATCATGTGAGAGCTTCGGATTTTTGGTGGAGAATTCCCAGGGATCATCTTGCTTGCATGATATTGACGATCGGCATATGAGAATGCATGATCATGTGCAAATGGAGGAGACAACACAACCACATATTTTCTCCCCCCCCCCGAGACTCATTTTTAGCCACTCCATTTTCATGAGCGAACTTATGGTAAGGGAATTGTTTATTAGCATGATGATTTATATATTCATCCCTTAACCATATATGTACGGATGTTGCTGGGAGGGGCATTCTTATTTTTGGACCCCATGGTATACTTGAGGCCATGAGCACTATTGTTGACCACTCCTAGGAGGACTTGGGGAGAATTTATTTTGGAGGGCCTACTCACCTTGCACCATATATTATTGACTTCCTCCATATATTTGAGGAGAGTCGGGCAGCAAGAAAGTGGTTGAGAGGCCACACCTTTTTTCATACTCTTATGCAGTTGAGGGTCACACTGCATTGGTTACAGTTGAGGGACCTTTTTCTTTCTCCCTTGCAACATATGATAGAAGGCATGGTTTTCATTATGGTTCATTATATTGTTGATGTTTTTGTATTTATTGAGAGCATGATCGGGGGAATGGCACATTGGTTGGATGTGTCCCTTGGGGAAGATATCTCCCACATTATTTGCATTGCATGTTCTAATGGGAACATGAGAGGACATGTGGCCACTACAACAACACATTTGTTTCAATTTGAGGTGAGCCATATGATTGATTGGATTCCATATGATGGTGAATTCCAACTCACCATGAATGAGATGATTTTGGACAACATGTTTCATAACACTAGAGGAGAGATCCTTGGAGGTATAGACTTCATCTTGCCTCTTGAAGGCAACATTGTGGTAGCCCAATATCAACATATACTCTACACTTATCTTGAGTGGAGAGGAGGACAGCGTGGGGTACACTATTTTGTCTACCAAGATCAGATTTTCAGCCCACCTACATTGCATGAGCCAAAGGTGGAAGATGATTGTCAGGAGTTGCCATGTTGGAGGGTAACTCATTTTGTATGGATCATTGCTTAGGGGATGGAGGATCTACATGAGGAAGATATTCCTCAACATATTTCAGACTCCATGCCTTGGGTAGGTGCTAGTTCTATCCTTGCGATTTATGAGGACTAGCAACATTTGGGAGGGGAGGACTGTAATGTTCCCATTTTAGCACATGGCTAAATGGAACATTAGAATTTTACTTTTGTCATATTACAGCTAAATAAATGGGTAAGGAGGCCCATGGTTATGAAAAAAATAAATAAAATCCCACACATTATGAAAGAGGAGCATTATTAGAGCTTGTTTGCACACACCATGTGTGAAAAGGGTTAATTACAAAGAGGGCTAGGTCATGTTGACCAAGTCAAACTGCGCAATAGATGGAGGTGTGGCTTGCTTGGAAGCTGGTGCATGAGAGGAGAAACCCTAATGTGTGGGGTCCATGGCTAAGAGGCCTTGATTGGCATAAAAGAGGGAAAGCAACCATTTTAGCTAGCCCAGATATTTCGAATTACTTTCTGAGTTGCCTGCCCTTGATAGCGTCTTTAACTCAACACAAGGTATTTCTTGTTCAGGAATTCCCTCCTTCTTGAGAAGCTCTTGAATATTTTATCTTCATATTCTCCACATCTTGGCTCAAGTTTGCTTCTTCCTTTTAGTGCGGTGATTCTTGTAGCGAGAACCATTATGTTGTTGGGGTTGCGGTGGAGGTTCTCACATCATCGTTACGGAGCTCGGATTTCGGAGGAGGAGAGATTTTATGCATCAGGAGATCAATAGGGTAGATATCAACTCCATTTATCATATCTTGGCGGGGAGCGAATCTATTCCCATCACCTACCAGTCTGCAGTTCCTCTCCTTCTTGCGCGATTCTTGGTCACAATTGCGGTGAGGGTTGCAGCGATTTTGGAGGGTGAGATCTTTGGTGAAAGGATTAGGCCTTTCACTCTAGATTTCCATTGGAGAGTTTATACATTTTATGCAGCACTATTTAGCCATCTCCTTCATGTTCTCATTTTAAATTGCAAATTTGCTCCAACAACTCTTGGCATTTCTTACAAATTTTCCATTTTTTATGTATTATAGCCAATACCTTTAGGGATTGTTTATTATAGTTTCCAAGGGTTTAGATCCATCTCCCCTTCTTTTGTGAGCTTATTATTTCCATATCTTCATTGTATCATCATTTTTCTGTGATCTTCCTTCATTATTTGTGTAGTCATAGTGGAGCATAATATATGTAGTAATTAATATTCATGCTCCTTGTAGCAATGTCTTTAGAGAAGGATTTGCTTTAGCTTGAGTGATCATTTCCTCAAGATCTTGTACACATTTATACTACCATATTATTAATGAGAATACTATGAGGTTTTATTGCATTTTCTAAAGTTTATACATTCACTGCTATTTTCCAGCTCATGTTTATGTATTGCTGTAGCTCACCCCTTTGAGCAAGATATTCTTAAGGAAGAAACATTTGCATAGCTATAGGCAGAGCCCAAGGATAGCCTCTGGTTCTCATCCTCTCTTTAGAGGTGACATAACTGGTAAAATCCCTCTCATTCCATCTCCGAAATAGCCTTGTTCATATTTTCGACAAAGGAGTTCTTCAGCGGTGAAAAAGCTGCTAATTTCCATTTCAGAACATTACATTCGGAGGTTAAGGTTTGATAAAAAACCCGTATACTACTATCCCTTTCAGCAATGACCTACTTTCGCAGGCCAAGGTCTCACTCGAAGTAGTATGGGTGGGTGATGGAACCAGGTTTCCACACCCTGAGAGAGAGTAGGTAATGTAATAGATCAGTGGTTGCAATTATCAGATCTACACAGAAGTAGGCTATTCGCAGGGTTCTTCAGTACATAACCATAACACAACTATTAGATCCAATTAGTATATTCGCATCCACGTGCATATCACCAAATATCAGTATAGAACATTATAATCGCAGAAATTAACAGATCACAGATACTTATACCAGAAACATAGATATTTTTCCAGTTTACAGCAATTAAAAAAACATATTCGCAGCTTAATCAGATAGCACAGGTTCGCATCAATAGTAATCAAAATAGATCCAGATAGCATAATATATTTCAACAGTACTCCGCATATATTAATATCAAAACCCGCTTACAATCCCAAAATACCGCCTGCACACACAGCCAGCAGGGTTCACACACAACAAGACCGAGGATCTCTGCACACACAGCCAGTAGGAGTCCTTACCGAACAACCCAAAGCATATCTAACAGTCCATACATAGCATCAATCTTAATTTTTGTCTACCTTAAGACTCAAAATGTTCATCTATTGATAACAACTTAGCATATTCTTTCTTGTGGTCTGCAAACCATGGTATACGGACTCTAGGTCTACCCATGACCCATTACAATGCATTTGGGGCTTTGAACCACCCCAAAACCCCTTTTCTAGAATAATTAATACCAAAAATATACAAAATTGTGCAAAATTCGCGGCTTTAGGGGACCTTGTTCCAACACGGTCAAAGTGCTAGTCAAAGAAGAGGGCTATGACAAGTGAGCGAGAAGTTGAAAATCTTCCTGATTTTCTCTCCACGTAGCAAATCATGAAAGCTATGAAAACTACATTTCTTCTTATATTTCTATTCCTAAATTAATTATTCCTTTTATGCGATATCACCTCAAATATACAATTCATCTCTGTTATCAATATTGGGATGTACAAACCTAGAATACGTTTGATTTTTTATTGTAATATTGTTATACATTAAAACTCTGTTTTTATCAATTCATGGAGAAGGCATGTTTAGAATCACTGATGTGTAATTAGTTACAAGTGAATTAAAATTGTTTTGTTGTGGAGGGCCTCTACACAGAAGAGTTTTAGTTGTTTAATATTCAGTTACTTCATAGTTTAATTCTTCATGATTTCCGCATAGTTAATTGTTGTGTTTTTCAAATAGTTTAATGCCCCGAATTCTTTGCTTTCTTGAAACATATTGATATCATAATTCTGTTATCATTTACATTTCATGGAATGAAACCTTTCTTGCATTCTATTGCATAGTAAATACATGTTTCATTTCTCATTTCATAGATCAGATATACATTTTAGTTTTCCACAGTAGGTAAATGCTCTGTTTTCTTTCCTCATTTAAATTGGTCTTTGAATTTACTTAGCATAGTCATTTAGATTTAATACTGTTAGGTTTGAGATTTCTGTTTGTAGAAATTAGATTAAAATAGATGTTTTGATTCAATATTGGACATAATTAGAGTTAAAAAAAAATACTTTGTTTTCATAGGATTAATTTAGATAGATATTTTATTTGGTAGATAAAAGAAAGTTTTGAAATATATGTAGCTAAGACTTAGATATAGAGGAATAAATGTTTTGATCAGATTAATATATGATTTAATTGTATGTTTTTCCCTTTAATTAAACAGGTTTAGAAATAATATAGATAGATATTTTAGAGATAACCTTATCATAGTTGTCGACATACAATAATCTAACATTGTTAAGATTTATCACTTAGATTAATTTCTTTTCATGCAATATAATTTTATCATATATCAATTTTCTTTCTTAGATAAACATTTCCTTTTCTTCCTTCTTGTAAATTTTACCTTTCAGTCATTAGAATATCTTCTTTAAGAGTAATTCATAGATTAAATTCCTTTCTTAGATTAATATTAAACATTTCCTTTTCTTCCTTCTAAATTTTATTTTTCAAGCATTAAAATTCTTCTTTAAGTGTAGTTACTTTCTTTCCTTCTCATAAAAACTACAAAACATACAAAAAGATTAAAATATCTTCTTGTTAAGATAATTCTCATTAAAATTTTGATAGTTAAATTTATATTTCATTATTTTTTAGTTTCTTAATTTCATTTAATCACTCAAGGTAAATGAAAACTCCAAACAAACACATAAAATAAATACAACGAATTAAGAAAGAAAAAGCTTCTAGCATATATAGTGCACCTGCACTTCATAAGATTATTAACTCTGGTCAATAATTTATGATAGAAATTTAAGACATTAAATTGACTAAACAAATAGTGTCAGTAAGATCTAAGTGTGCTAAGGAGGGAGTGACAAGCTATGATAGTGTTAGTGTAAAATCTTATCGAAGGTGTAGGAAAATATCCTAATTTAGCTACATATGACTTATATCCCTAACAACAAAAATAGTTTCTCAACCCTTTATATCTGCGATAGAAATTTAAAACAAATCATGCAAAAACCCAGATCAATGCAGAAAAAATAGTGAAACAACAAAAATAAATAAGAAATGATGCAAATGTAAATTGAAATGACCAATATCCAAGGCAATTTTAAAGAAAAAAAAATCAATATTATATATAACACCTGGTGAAGGAAAAAAGTATGTGATTACCAGACCCCCTCAAATGGGATTGGTTCTTGGCTGTCCTCAACGCTTCAGCTTCGTGAGTCTCTCTCTCTCTCTCTCTATGATGTGGAAACCTGAAATATGTGATGAGCTCAAGTGGGAGCTCATATGGAAGAAGAAAATGGTAGCGACAATGAGAATGATCAAAGTGAAGAATGAATGGAAAAACCTTCTATTTACAACAAAATATTAAGTTATTCTAGAAAATTAAAATAATAAAATATTACTAACAAAATCTAGATCTAACCGTTTGGAATAATTTATTACATTTTCATGGAGGTGTTATCACTAGGGTGGCACCAATTGGACTGTTCAATGGTCCACCTAATGCAACTATTTCAAAACCACGTTGGACTAAAAGTTAGCCCTTCCAGTCAGAGAGGGCTCTCTCAAAGAAAACAAATGAATACTCAAGATGAAACTTGTATGGTAGATGGATAACTATTTTTTTATTTTAGGTGATTTTTCAAGTGGAAGATATATGAAAGCCTACCATTGGGCATGGATTCAGCTATGGGACTTCAATCACAAGAAAATATGTTTCATGGAAGCTGAGGCAATTAAGCTTAAAAGACAACTTTTTACAACATACACACAACACACAAAGGAAATTGGAGCATAATACTATGAATTCCAGGTAATCATGAGACTATGAAGCTGATGATAATATGAGAAATGGAAAAACAAAAACACATAAGCTTAAAATAAATCTGAGGTATAAAAGACAATTTCTGCAAATTTATATTAGCTTGGTGAAACAAAATTATGTAATATTCCTCTCATATACATTCATCAACCAACCTCCTTAAATTCCCTACACCTCTCATTTATAGAGTGAGATATATGTTACAAATTTCTTCCACCTATGTTATAGGTCAATTTGGGCATCATCCCCCATGACCTGGTCAAAATGGACATCATCCCCTGGACCAATGAAATAGGGTCTATCATCCCCTTATATTTCAGTTGCTATATGCACTAAGAGAAGGACATTTCATTCATGACTTATATTGTGATATTTCCAAGGTTTGAAGTATATGTTACTCACCAATGTAGCCTCTAAATGGACTAACTATGTTGCAATGCAAGATCATCCATTCCAGGGTGCACTGCAATGCACTTCCCGACATTCAAGAGTGCATTGGACACTTGGGAGTGGAATTATCATTGTTCCGGGAATCTCCACCTAGCCAGTGCCTTCTATAATATTCCATATGTGTCAAAATTTAAAACCAAGTGTCCATATAACACCTCTGAACTTGGGAACATTTCTTGCATATTATTAGAAAGTCATTAATTGAGAAACTACCATCAGTTTCCCTATAAATTGAGCACTCATTCTAGTGCTAAAAAAGAAATAAATTTGGTAAAGTTATGTTATTGGATTCTCATTTGAGAGAGTGAAATTACTGATATGCTACTGGTATGATGTTGTATGTGATGAGGATGGGATGAAGCTAGAGCTCGTGGCAACAAATCGATCATTGGTTGTAACCTCCCACTTCTACTCTTTAATAAATATTGTTGTTAATTTTCCCATATATGTGTCTCTTTTTCTTGTGCAATTGATTCTTGACTGATATATATATTTCACGTCTAATTGATCTGATTGAGTAAGATAAGTAGATATTTGTATATTGCATGTTGTTTTTTGTTCTCTGTTTGTGTTTGCAGGAATCGATCTGGCGATTTGAGTTGGATTGAGAGCGATGACAACAATGACAGAAGGAGAAGGAGAAGTGCTTGGATCACAAGTAGAATCTTTCACCATTCTGTATATCTGTATATTTTAGATAAAGTGATAGTAATTATTTCCTCTATTGTTCTAAGTGACTAGCACCGCACTTAGGGAATTTGGTTTATCCATAGATCACAATTCCGCATAACAAATTGGCGACTCCGTTGGGGAGTATCCTCTCATTCCTGGTGTTTTTACCTCTTCTTATCCTCATCGGTAGCAACTACTTTGAGTTATTAGAAATTTGAATGAAATAATTGCATTAGAAGTGCATTTTGCTGCTTGGTTTTTCAATCCTTGTTGCGCCCAACACACTGTTGGTCAAGACACAGTGCACTGTAGTGCACTGTCTCCCACTCATGGGTGCCCTGCAAAACACTATCTCCCCTTAGAGACTGCGTTGGCCCCTTGGCCAACCAAATTCCATCTAAATTTTTCATTGCTATCATTCTCAACCATTTTTTTTTGTATTCTCAACTGTCTGATACCTCTTAGAGACCAGTAAAATTTCTTGATTCTTCCTCCTTTGAAAAGTAAATTTGTTCAATGTCTCCTTAGTGTTTTTCTTTATCATTGGAAAATAAAATTCAAAGTATTTTATTTCTACATTAGATCAATTTGTTTTCGTAAAGGAAATATTTGTTCCATTCATCATTTCCTCTAGGAAAAATTGTAGTTCCATTCTTCATTTTTCCTAAAAGAAAAATTGTTTTTTTATTCCTCGTTTCTCAAAGAAGAAAACACTTGTGTTATTGATTTGATACATATAGTTTCCTTTCTTACATTCACATTAAGGGAGCTGAAAATAAAAACATGCATGTGCATATAGTGAATTGTGTGTGTTGCATAGGAGCAAGTTAGGAAAGCCACATTTTAGTTTCTGCTCTTTGTTGTTTGCTCTAAAACTGATTTTTCTTTCCCTTAATAGCTATGATTTTTATTGAAAAATCTTAATTGAAAAGTTTTCTTATCATTTAGTTTACATTTTTAGGATTTTCCATCACATCACGCGTTGAACCTCAAAGACAAACTTTTCAACAAGATCAACATAAAATTTACATCAATTTACGTAAGAAAGCATTGGAACAATAACGGTAACATTTAGAAGGTCTAGGATAGAGACATGTTCCGACATCGTTAAACATAGCAGCTGTCACTAAATTTGTTGCGATACATTCTGAATGTGATACCTCACTCCACGTATGTAAGTATATCAGAGCTTGTCCACGTACCTTCGGGTATATAGGGGGGTTTTCTAGTACGAAAAGTATAAGGGGGTGCTCTCACTGTTTGGTTTCGCATTAGACAATGCTAATATGGACTTGGGCCTCCACAAACCTTCGAGTATATTTGGGAGGAAAAAATTAGTTTGCTATCCATCCATAGGTAACTGAGTCGGCTGCCTTGTAACTTGTGATACACCAAACACAGTATTTAGGGAGATTGTCTGCCCGTACTTCTTGGTTTTCCAGGATGTATTCTGCAGTTCACAATTACTTGGTAAACCTTTTTCCTAGAATTACCATTTTTTTTTGTTTTTTTTTCTTTTTGTCATAAAATAAATCAGTCATCGTGGAAGAAGAAAATCCCTTTCCCTGTCGTTCACGTAGAATAGCACTGAAACCACCTTTACCACCAGAAGCCATTTCAGGTCGGCAAAGGTGACATTGTTCTACCGAAACTAGTACTATGAGTACCTCTAATGCAAAATCATCCTCACATATACCAGTTTCATCATGAGTTATTTCTACAAATCCTAGTTCATCTATTGTTGTCGATACGGAGTCCTCTCAGCTACATGTGGCCATGATCCATCCAATCAGTGAAACCATACCTCCCGAACTCGACGTTGTTCAACTAGAATTTGATCCAGATCCTATCGTTATTTTACCAGAACATCTAAATCTTCAAGTCAAACAACCGGAAGTTGCTCCTGTATCAGTCTCCCCACAATCTATCGTATCCATTGAGTCTCCCATATCACACAGTCAACCTCCTGAAATATACTTTGGGCCTGACGGTGAAATCCTTCCACCTAGTTTGATTTCGATTGAAGAAATTCCACAAGACGAAACACCTTTGACTCCAACCCATTTTGGATAAGACCTTTATCTTTATGATACTTTTCCTCAACCACCTCACTCTATTTTCTTTGATCCTATGTTTATTCAAGTTCACATAGATCTTGTAGGGTATACATTGGGTCGTATAACCATGCCTGAGCCAACATCTTTAGCTGGACAACCTATTCCAGTTGTGATAACACCTTTTCTTGCTACCCCATCGATTTTCAAAACATCACCATAGTCACATTTATATGGTGGCCCTTCTGTCCCACCTAGTTACCAATATTTATCTAGAACCTTCTCTGGTGCATCCTCAAACCCATGGAATTTTCATCATCTGGTATTCTATCTGGTAAATATCTAATGAGTACTGAACGGGTTGATCCTTTACATTAGGGGAATTTTGAGGTCTAAAATTGGCTTCTGAAGGAAATTATAAAATAATAGTGGATATAATAAAATAATATTTTATTACATCATCAAATTTAGGAGGGAAAAAAAGGAAAAATTATTTTTCAACTCGTATTTTCAACTTATCTCCATATGGGTTTGCTCAAATTTCGAGTGGAAACACTCATTTGATGCAAAATTTGATTTCTCATCCAAGGAGTACACATGTTGCATACTTCTTATGGACACTTCTACACAAAAAAATAAAAATACATGAAAACTGTGATTGTAAACACGTTTTTTCATGTATTTCTCAATTTTCGGGTAGTAGGGTCCATCGAAAGTATGCAACATGGGTACTCCTTGGATGAGGACTTAAATTTTTCATCCAACGAGTGCTCCCGCTCGAAATTTGAGTAAAACCTTATGGAGATAAGTTGAAAATACGAGTTGAAAAAGTAGTTTTATTATTTTATTAATTTTTAATTTTTTACTTTCGTACTCCAAAAATGGTGAATCATCCCCCATGGTTGACATCATCATCTTGAATCCTATTGGTTCTTATAAAGTTTACTTTTGTCGTACATTTTTCTTAGGAGGCCCATTTTAGACCTCAAAATTCCCCTAATGTATACATCATCAGAGCAGTATCAAGCTGGTCCATCTAGGTATATTCCATCCAGTACCATCTAAACTGGACTCTCGGCCTTTGGAGAACAATATTTTCCATCTTATTATACTCCTCATGCTGGGGGGAAACCTATGGTCACCCATTTTGATATTACTCCATCGTTATTTGGTCAACCTAATGTCAGAATGATTTTTTTTCAATGGCAACCCACTCTAACCATCCAATCACAAACGATTGTACACTCATATCAACCAGTTCAACTTGTTGAACTCACATCTACTCCACTTTTTAATACCTATTTACCCCTGTTACAGGCTCAAACTATTATACGTCAATTGTCTTAGGCAGGTCCTTCGACCCAATACCCTCTAGTATTGGGCCCTCAGACTCCAACTCCTTCGGCTGGTTTACAAAAACCACCTGTATCCATAATTATTTATTCACAATATGAATTACCATATTATGGGATGTCATAGCCACAACCAGGTTATACCTATCCACAACCAAATCCAAGTTATTCATGTTTGGGTTATAATCTTGGTGGGCAAACCCCTTGGCAGCCACAAGCGCAAATGCAACAACCCTCATTTCAACAAGTAGTTTACCCAGGTTTTGGTCAAGAGAATCCTTAAGATTTTGCTTATCAAAACAACCCCTATCAGGGTTCCCAACAACAAATTCCTTATGTTGGTGATCAAAGGCCTGTTTCCCAAGCAATTCCATCATACCTTGCCTATGATCAACCTGAATTAAATTGACAGCTACCCTTTGTTGCAACTTTAGAGTTACCATATTTAAATCGGCTTACCAATGATCCAATCAACTATGCTCCCTGGTGGCTAGTGATACCTCATAAATTACTCTTGAATATTCCTAATTTCAATGGAAACCCTAGAGAATACTCATCGACACATGTTATGAATTATCATTTGTTGTGTTCATCTAACTCCCTAGATGATGACTTCGTTCGACTACGTCTTTTCGAGTGTATGCTCACTGGTCTGACCGTAAAATGCTACATTGAGTTACCAAGAGCTTCATTTCACTGCCCTAGCTATTGTATTTTTGACCCACTTCCAGTTACCCATACGATATGAAACTCGAATGGAACTCTTGACCAATTTTAAACAGACTAATGCTACTCACATTTTTTATCATATTCATGAGTGGTGTCATCATCGTAGAATGGTCAAGATATTTGTTCCTAATTAGCTCCTTGCTGAGTGGTTCATCAAGTCCCTGTTACCATCTATAAATGAGAATGTGGCTAAGGGTGACATCGTCATTGAAGAGCAGGTCATTGCTCATTTCCAGTACTTATATTTGATTTAGACTCAGTCTGGCATGCTCTACGAGAAAATTCCTAACGTGCCGCGATTTAATTTTACTGTTCCTCCTCCATCTAAGGACTCTCATGCCTACAAAATTATGATCGGTACTACAAGCACACATCACTCTACTACATCTGATCTTGCACTTTCTTCCGAAATCCATGTCGTGTCAACTTACAAAGGAAAAAGTGACAAGAAACCCGAAATTGAGAAAAATGGGCAATAAAAGAAAAAGCAAACTTCTACCCCGCAGGAAAAATCATCTAATCAACAAACTGGAAATCAAAAACCTCATTACCCTTGCATAATATATAATGAGGATCACTTTGTTTGATACTGTCCTCACCGCGCTAAAGTCTCAAAATTGATTAATACCTCACATGCATCCATTGTGTTGATAGATCCATTTCTGAATCCAGAAACAAATTTGGTTGTGACAGATCCTACTTCTAGTTCCCAAGTGCTTATGTTATCTATTATGAAGCCAAAAACTAATGCTTTGGTGTCAACATGTAATAAAGATTACAGTAGTCCGTATACTAATAAACCTACTACCTCGACCACAAATCCATCTACAAAATCGATATTGCCAACTTATATTTTTGAATTCACAATAAATCCACCAAAGAGAGTCATTCAAAAATTGACATTCAATCCTCGAGACCTAGCTACTCAAAAATATAATATAGTTCAATATTTGGCTCAATCCCCTTTAACTATGTCGATGGTTGAGGTGCTTCAAAAATTTCCCCACCAGAAACAGGCTTTGATGTCGACAATCGGTGGAATCGATCCCACGGATTCCAATCTTGTAATCCTTAATCATATGGGCTATGTGTCGTAATTACTAGCAGAATTGACATTCTCCATCCAAGTAAATGTTCTCAGTCACCTCGTTCATCATACTATTATTGATGAGGGATCATCTACATGTATTATGTCTCTAAACTGCTGGAAGTCACTTGGCTCGCCGCGCCTATCTCAATCACCTACGATGTTGAAATCTTTCGACAGACGTACATATAAGCCTTGCGGTATCATCAATAACCTACATGCCAAACTAGGGGGGAAAATAGTAAATGTTAAGTCGAGTTTGTTAATGGGCCCCTTGATTACAACATTTTACTCGGAAGGCCATGGGTATATGCTATTACTGCGATCATATCTACATATTTTAGAATGATTTCCTTTCCACATAAAGGTGTTGTCACAGTCATCAATCAACTATTCTTCTTTTCCTCTGGTTCCCTTGTAACTAGAAGCATTCTGTTAGTTCACACAGCCCTACTAGTACTTTATAACATTGGTGTAGGACTCTTAAAATATTCTTCTCTCATGGTAACCTTTGCATTACCGCCGCCTGCGACGTCGGAAGAAATTTCAAACATAGAGACCTGCTACATGGTATCTTCCACTCCATCTAGCTTAAGGAAGATTACGAGTGATTATGAAGTTGTTACGTTGGATGAATTTCTGCCGCCTAGCCCAATTGAGATGGCATAGCAATCAATCTACATGGCTTGGGCGACGAATTTGAAATCACCATCGCCGGTCATTTGGGTTGATCGTTAATTATATTTTGGTACTCCATCTGATCCTTTTTAATCCACTTCCTTGACAGATGGGAATATTGTGGATTCCATGATGCCAGAAGGAGAACCATGGGAAGATCATCATCATCGTTCCCATCTTCAGGATTACGAAGAAGATAACCTTATTGAACTATATCACCCATCGATCAAAACATTCTTTTCGAATTATTTTCCCATTAATGCAATCAAATCTAAGAAAAAATTATCAAATATTGAAGAAACCATTTCTATCGATATTTTGACCAAACCTGACATTGTAGAAAACATTCATGTCGGCATGTCTTGTTCTCCATTAGAAATCGAAACTTATCACTCTCTCTTTTGTGAATTTCATGATGTATTTTCTTGGTCATATGAGGAAATGTCAGGCATAGATACTAGTATCATTGAACACACCATTAACATGTACCCTGATTTCAAACCGGTACGTCAACGCCTTCATCCTGTTCATTCGAAGAAGGTCGCTGCCATAAAATTAAAAGTTGAATTTTTTTTTCATGCTAGTTTCATTTACCATGTTTTTCTTACTGATTTGGTTTCCAACATTGTTCCTGTCATGAAGAAACAAGGGACAATCAGAGTGTGTGTCGATTATAGGGACGTCAATCTTGCTTATCTAAAAGTCAACTATCCTACTCCTTTTATCAAGCATATTATTGATGAATCTGCTGGATGCAAAATCTTCTCGTTCATGGATGGATTTTATGGCTACAATCAATTCAATATCCACCCAGAGGACTAATAGAAGACAACATTCATCTATCCCTGGGGCACATTCGCTTATTGAAAAATCCCATTTAGTCTAAAGAACATTGGGGCAACTTTTTAGAGAGTAATGGATTATGCTTTCAATGACATCAAGCACATTGTTCAACCTTATCTAGACAATTTACCTGTGTATTCACGAAACCAGAATGAACACCCGATGCATCTAAGATCTATCTTTCTACTCTTCTGACACTACAAAATACCTCAATCCACATAAATGTGTGTTTTGTGCTGGTTATGGTCATTTGCTAGGATTCATGGTCTCAAAAGAAGGAATTCGAATCGACCCACTAAAGGTCCAATCCATTCTTGATTTGTCTGTGCCATCAAATTTACTTCAGTTACAGAAAATTTAGGGAAAGGCTAACTTCCTAAGGAGGCTCATACCCAACTATGCCAAAAAATGGGATTCCCTTCCATTGGGATAAGGTTGCGCAAGCTTCTTTTGATGTTGTCAAGGATACACTTGTCCGGGTGCCATTAATGTATCCACCCAATTATCAGAGTGATTATTTCTTATATATCGCCGCGGCTGATACAACCATTTCTATGGTATTGGTCCAAGAATAATATGGGATAGAACATCTGATATATTATTTGAGTCGTAATCTCAATGATACAGAAGTGAAGTATTCATACATCGAAAAGCTCGCCTTAGCAGCCGTTCAAGCTGTCCAAAGATTTCTCCACTATATCTTGTTGCAGAAAACCATTGTCATTTTGGATTGCAATCCCATGAATTACATTTTATCACGTCAATTGCTGGGGAGAAAGTATTCAAAATGGATTGTCATTTTTCAGGAGTTTGATTTAGAATTCATAAAATCCAAGTCAAAGAAGTATTTAGTTTTGGCTGAGCTTCTCTGCGACCTTCCCTCTAATAGTACTACTACTACATCAGAACCATCAATTACTGATGAGTCTCTATTTCTGCTCGAATCATCTGATTCTTGGTATGGGTATTTTATCATTTATCTCTAGACCCAGACTTTTTGGTATGATACCTCTCTCTCTCTCTGAACAACGACATATTCAATACCGAGCCAAATATTATCTAATCGTTGGCAATACACTTTATCGTCATGGTGTCGATGCGATTTTAAGGAGGTGGCTCACTCATGAGGAGGCAAAAAAGGTTTTAAATGATTGTCATGTTGGGGCTTGTAGTGGACACTTGTCTAGATATGCTACTGCGCAAAAGATACTCTGCGCCGGTTACTTTTGGCCTACCATATTTCACGACTGCATCCTCGTAGTCAGAAGTTGTCATGTGTGCCATATATTTGATTGTAAATTCTGCAAACTGCCAGCGCCGATGCATCTTGTTATCATTACGAGACCATTTATAAAATGGGGAATTGACTTCATGACCTGCAACCCTCGTTTGTCCTGGGGGAATGGTTATATTATTGTTGCAGTAGACTACATTACCAAATAGGCTGAAGTGATGCCTACATTCAATAATGCAGGCGAAACAACTGCATTATTCTTTTTCAATCATGTCATTTCACAGTTTGATGTTCCACATGCTATAGTCACAGATAATGGCAAGGATTTTCACAATCACATAATGAATGACTTGATTGCCAAATTAGGACTATCGCATGATAGTTATAATCCTTATTATCCACAATCAAATGGAAAAATTGAGGTTATTAACAATATTCTTAAATGAATGCTTCAACGGATGATAGGAGTTCATAAACAAAATTGGAATTTGATCCTGTACTCGGCTTTGTGGGCGTACTGAACCTCAGTGAGAAATGAAACCAGATTTACCCCCTTTCAATTGGTGTATGGTCTGGAAGCTATCTTTCCTATCCAATGTGAAATACCATCGTTAAAAATCGAAATTGACTTGTTACCTGACACCTCTCTGAAGAAGTGCATCTTTTTAACCTCATACATCTTGATGAAACATGTCATGAAGCCGCATTGGCAAAAAAAGTGCACAAGAGATGTATAAAGGTGCAATATGACAAAAATTTACAACCTCACATCTTCTCAGAGGGTGACCTGGTCCTTCCTTGTTATGAGGAAGTTGATGTAATAGGTACAGGAAAATTTGAGCCGTTATGGCATGGCCCCTATATTTTCAAAATAGTTCTTGCTAAGGGCTCTTATGAGTTGCTCGATTATATTGGAATTCCATTGGCACAACCTCGAAATGGGTTGTATCTCAAATGTTACTATGCTTAAACATGAGCGTAGTAAATTGTTGTATTATATTTTATATATGTTGTTGATTTGCATTTACTGTCTTAGTTTGTTTTTATAGAGTTTTATTGAAGTTAGTAATCCGCTTTACATTTCATCGCAGATGTCTGAATCTTTGGAACCATTCATTGGGTATGCTTATGGTGCTAGTCATAGTACACAAAATCTCTCCTCTGCAGCATGGGCCATTTTCACTTCGAAAGATGATTTAGTGAGTTTTCAAGGGATTTGTATCAGCCAATATTCAAACAATATCGCTGAGTATAGCATGTTGATCAAACTTCTCTCTAATGCCATTTCATTTGGCATTAACCGCATCATCATTAGGTTAGACTCACAACTTGTGGTACTGCAACTTACTAGTGTTTATACTATCATAAATCCAACATTGCATCGTATGTTCGTAAGAGTTCTACTTTTGGAGAAACATTTTGATTTCATTCAATATCAACACATTTCCAAAAATTTGAACACATTAAATGATTCCTTAGCAAATTATGTTATAAACAGACATTTACACCACATGTAAAGACATATTTTCAATTCACATCACATAATTGAATAGGATTGCGCAATAAACATAGGAAAACACTGAAAACAAATAGATAGATAGTTATAGTTTTAAAAAAAAATTGTGCCCAAGACACATTGGTCATTTGACCTCAAAATGTATGTAAAATGTCAGAAGTAAACTAGTGATGCTCATGATAACATGTGACTGGTCTAGCTATCCTATGCAATAACCACATCCAATGGTTAGGAATGCCAATAGTATGACGCTATAGTATCATGGGTAACTCTTCGATATGGAAATCTAGAATCCCAAGAGTTAACCATTGTATGTGCTGTTATAGCTCAGCAAGAGTCTCAGCCATATCCAAATCCTGAAGGGCTGCTCTCCCGACAACCCTCTCTGCTAGCTCATCCGCTATCTGCTCTAGTTGTCCCACTGGTCGAACTCGACCTACATCTGCATTACATCAAAAATTTATTTTGGTCTTGGGAAAAATCAAAATATAAAAAATGTATAAACCTTAGAAAAATAATAAAAAACATGGTCAAACCATTCTTACCAATTACACCCCATTGAGTGCCGTCTAGTAAAGCCAAATCTGGATCTCCTCGGAAGTCGACACCTTCATATACATAATCATCAATGGCGACCATCTGTCACTGAAACCAGGGGAAGAATGCAGTTGAGAACACGATGGTCTATTTACCAGCATGTCTAGCCATCAGTTCTACCAATCTCTGCATCCTTGGATATCTAGGGCCAGACATACCCAATGTCACATGTTGGGGCTACATCAATGGAATCCGATCTAAGGCAAAATAAATCAGGATCGA
Organism: Pinus albicaulis; assembly: GCA_034641835.2. Taxonomy (NCBI): domain Eukaryota; kingdom Viridiplantae; phylum Streptophyta; class Pinopsida; order Pinales; family Pinaceae; genus Pinus; species Pinus albicaulis. The sequence goes on along the minus strand of CM076571.1, from coordinate 761,481,235 downwards.
ACCATAGTTGAAATTTTTCTTCCTTCCTCCCTTTTCCTTGGTCAACTATTCTTTCATCTAAGAGAGGACAAATTCAGCCCAGTTGAAAATTGTTGGTTCCAAGAACTCTAGTTCATACTGCATGTAAGAAATGTTTGCTACGTGTTGTGTAGTGGTACCAACAAGATTTGCGATAGTGAATAGGATGGTCCTCAATGGTAAGTCACAAAAATTGTGGATGTTTATTTTTCCATCCTTACTAGGTTCATTCCCTGGATTGCAATACCGAAATATATAATCTCTCACTATCTCTCCTCTAAGAGCAGACCGTGAAAGAGAAATGGGCAGACCTCTCCTCGATAATCCTGTGAGAAAATAAATATCCTCCACTAATATTGGGACCACTTTTTCCCCAATGTGAAACGCATCTATCGTTGGATCCTATGAACAAACAAGGAACTCCAATAGTTACATTTGTTGCCTCATACCCGAAAGTCTGAATTAATTTAGCAACCCACAGTCTTTGAGGGCTCTTACAGTGCCCGGATAATTTAGGGAAATCATGTTTTGTTCCTCATGTTCTCTTTCCCTCCATGTAATTTTCGTTTTGGTCCGATGAATACCTGAAACACAATCATAAAACTCATAAGGATCCATTTCATGCAAAAAATTAGGCAAAATTTGGGCACACTGCAACAAACAATAATAGGAATTGCGCCCAATGCACCCAAGTCAAGGGACGGTGTGTTGCAAGTGCACATGGCCTTCAATTCCAGTGGAGTACAACACACCTTTTGACATTCAAGGGTGTGTTTCCCTATGAGAAAAATAAATTTACCCTAAGGGGCTCAAAACCCTAAAAAATTGCAATGAAACGAAACCTAAATGCTACTGAAGGAAAGAGAAGGTTCGTAGCTCTAACCTGGATCAAAGGGTGAGGAAAATCATCTACAGAATTTGCTGTGATCAACTGCTGAAGTTCAGGGTCAAAAAATGGTTCAGAGCTCCAAAATTCAAATGGTAACTTTCAAATGGTGAAAATGAATGGTAAAAACTCTTTTAATTAATCATTTGATTATTTCAAATCATATTTAATGCTGTGACTATTGTTTTTGTGAATTTTTTTCTATGAAACAAGTATTTTTAATCTATTTGATGTTGTTATGAACAGGTTTTACAACTGATATAGTAGATTAGTCGTGCACACTAATTCAAGAATGATTTGACCACAAAGAATACTTTTATCCTTATTTTTCGAGCTTTGATAAATATGAAAAAGGACTTGAAGCGCATTTTTATCTCTTTTTCGAGCTTTGATAAGGGCAAAAAAGGAACCCCTGGAGTCTTCTTTTCGCTCTTTTTAGACTCCGATAATGTGAAAATATTTCTGAGCACTAGTCTTTTCAAGCTCATAAAAGTAAATGAAACAAAATATACTCAGTATAAGTTTAACCCTTTTCCAGACTGAGATAGATTATTTACGAAAAAGGAAAACCTTAGTCAAAGATGGCTAGGAGGTTCTCTCAGATATTATTTTACACTTTTTTGGATTTGAGCGAAAAATTTACGAAAAAGGACACATGGATTTTTCTTTTGTCCTCTTTTTCAAACTCTCTAAATATGAAAAAGGATTGGGTTGTCACTATCGTTAGGCTCATTAAGACATAAAATAACGATGGGCTTGACAATCATGGAAAGAATCAAGTTTCATTTATCTCTAGAATCTTTAAATTACTAAATAACGATGCATTCACCAGAAAGGTTGAATTATAGATCAAGCATATGTTATCCTCTTGAAGCATGTTAAAAAATAAAGAGGTATTGGTCGACAAATGACTAGGGAAAATTTGGGAAAGAGAACAGAACACTTTATGGTAGTAGGTCACACTTTTACATGACACTTTCACTCCATAATTGTGACTTTTGGGTTCGGTAATTTTCTTGATGTTTCATTCATACTTATGGTTCATCATACCTCCAATTCGGTTTTGGGTCAATGCTACAAACTCATCTCAGTGTTGTCGATATGTTCAAGAGAAGTCATCCAGTGAATATTCATCCTTCTGCAATATTCATGAACCTTCATTTCCATGACAACCATCCCTAAACATTGCTATATCAAGTCACATGTTGTCTCTAAAATCAGTAACTCTCATTTCGCAATAAAGTGTCTTCCTGTCGAAAACAACTCATCATCTAGGAAGTTTACTTAGAAACATCATCTTCCAGTACCATGAGACTTGTTACAGCATCGACAAGATCCTCACTTCTGGACCTTTGACCAAAAGATTTTTTTTGGCATTCGAATCAAATCACCTATTCACGACTTACAAATTGTACTGTAGTACCTTGATAGCCTTTAACATCAATGGTGGTTCTCTCGCGTTTGTTAACAAATCACATCATTGGTTGGTAATGAAACGATGTATTTCCATGTTCGACTACAAATCATATATTCGCATGGCTAGACTTGTACCCAAACGATCGAGTGAACGAGATAAGAAGACCCCAGATCTAGTTTCATCCATCTGGGCTGCGATTTCAGGATTTTTGTACACATCATTTGTATGATGACTTTACATACAGATCATCATCTGAACATGGGTCTATATCTATAAGCATGTATCTATTGGGCAACATTCCAATGTAGATGACTTTCTGAACTATGTACATGTTATTAGATAGTTTATGTGTTAAGCATGGGAATGCCTCCCTCAACAATTCATGATCAAAATGTAAATATCATGATGTAATGTATTGTAAGATTGATGTAGGTTTCCGCTCCACTTCAGTTCCAGCCCATCACATTGTAAATCATCTCATCCAAATACTATTATTATTATTTTGACTTCATGCTTTAGGGGGAATCTGTTATAGGTTAATTTGGGCATCATCCCCCATGACCTATTCAAACTAGACATCATCCCTAGGACCAATGAAATAAGGTCTATCATCCCCTTATATTTCAGTTTCTATATGCCCTAAGAGAAGAACATTTCATGACTTCTTTTGTGAGATTTCTAAGGTTTCAAGTATATTTTATATCACCTATTGACTCACCAAAGTAGCCTAGAAAGGGACTAACTGCATTGCAATGCAAGATCCTCCATTCAAGGGTGCACTGCAATGCACTTCCTGACATTGGACACTTGGGAGCGTAATTCTCATTGTTCGAAGAATCTCCACATGGCCAGTGCCTTCTAGAAGAGTCCATATGTGTCAAAATTCAAATCCAAGTGTCGATCTAACACCTTTGAACTTGGGAACATGTATTTCCTATTATTAGAAACTCATGCATTGAGAAACTACCATCAGTTTCCCTATAAACTGAGCACTCATTCTAGTGTTAAAAAATGAAGAGATTTTGTAAAGTTATGTTTTTGGATTCTCATTTGAGAGACTGAAAGTACTTATATGTTTCTGGTATGATGTTGGATGTGATGAGGTTGGGATGAAGATGGAGTTGGTGGAAAAAAATTGATCATTGGTTGTAACCTCCCCCTTCTACTCTTTAATAAATATTGTTGTTCATTTTCCCATATATATGTCTCTATTTCTTGTCCAATGGATTCTTGAATGATATATATATTTCACATCTAATCGATTTTATTGAGTACGATAAGTAGATATCTATATATTTCATGTTGTTTTTTTTCTCTGTTTTTCTTTGCAGGACTCGATCTAGCGATTTGAGTTGGATTGAGAGCGATGACAATAGTGACAGAAGGAGAAGGAGAAGCACTTGAATCACAAATAGGCTCTTTCACCGTTCTGTATATATGCTTATTTTAGAGAAAGTGATAGTAATTCTTTCCTCTATTGTTCTAAGTGAGTAGCACCACACTTAGGGAATTTGGTTTATCTGTAGATCACAAGTCTACATAAAAACCTATGCTAGACTTTGATACTTGACCTAGAGATCTAATTCAACTAGGATTGCATGATTTTGAGGAATAATATGGATATTTTATGTTTTAGTAGATTTGGTCATAAAAAATTACTCTATGACCATTAGTTACTTAAAGAAAATGTCTAACAACACATGTTTGTCATCCCTATAGAATCAAATTTCCATGATGAGGTGTCCAACTAATACACTAGATTTAAGGTCTTTATACAACTAAATTGATGATGAGTTGTCCATTTCTATGAGGTGGCATCATGATGAGCTATTTTAGCTATGTCATACATTTGGAGTGGATTCCAAAGAAACCCCCTTAAACAAATGGCCCAATGATATCCTTGATCTCACTTGATCACTCAACCACCTATTTTATGCATTGAATGCCCAAAAAAGGTCAAAAAATGCATAACGTTGGAAAAAGCAGAGTATTAGGAAGCTCTGTAGCGTACCTTCGTAGCAACTTCAAAAACCCATCTTCTGCACATTTTTTGACCTTGATGATTGCTGGAGGATCTTCCTTGGGCCTGATGAGGTAAATACATTATCCAAGTCACCCCTATTCTAAGACTTTTCAAGAATTTTTTCTTTAAAGAAACCTACAATGCTTTCTTAGCAAAAAATCACCTTCAAGCCTGGAGTACGCTACTAAAGTACCTAGTTCACTATCATTTGATCCTTTTTTCTTTTTTCTACCTCAAAAACATATCCAAAGCATGTATATGCCTGGTTATGATAGCATAAGACAAAATGTGATTCAAAAATGTGTGGATTACCATGTTTCATGGGGTATGATCATCATATTTCACAATCATATTACGACATTTTTCCTTCAACTCTTCTTGTATCATCTCCATCTGTGATTCCAAGATTTTGACTTGACCTTGTAGCTTCCTTCCTTCTACTTGTAGCCACCTATTTATTCTAGAAATATGCTTCATCATCCTATGCAGGGGCAATGTCCTATTCAACATCCTCCATGACTTATCTGCCATCGCATTAAAGAAATATAGTTGTTTGCTCACTTCCCTTTTAAAATTTACCATCTCTAGCCTTTCTTGTTTGAAATATTCCAACTCCAACTTGGTTTCTAGGACCTCATATCTAGCTTCCCTAAACTTCCCTTTTAAGAGCTCCAACTCAGTATTTTCCTGAACATGCTCTTTACCATTTCTTGTCTTCATTAACTCTGCCTCTGCTGGAGATAATTATGCTTTTTCTTCCCTTGATGGAAATTTCTTCTTCTCTAGTTTTCTAGGCATCTCCTCTGCAATTTTTCCCTTAGACAACTGTGACCTAGTGAATGGGCTTCCTAGGTTGAAGAAAAACCTTGAATATTCTTTTGAAAAGTCTAATTTTTTGGCCTTAAGGCCCTTATTTTTGGTCTATGCTCCCTTAATTTACAAAGTATTTACAATAGGAGATTCTTCAATCTCAATTGCCTCCAAGATGTCTACAAACTTACCTCTAACCTCAGTCTGAATTATAGCAAGCCTCCTTTGGGTCCTTGTGTATGTTTTTAACTAACTGCTGGTAGAATTTTGCTTTGGTGCCATAGTCTCCTGCACTTGCTCAATTTCCAACTTCATGGGTTTTGTTATAGGCTACATTTCAATCTCATGACCAACTGAAGGTTGAACTCCTTACTCCTTATTTTTCCTTGGTGTATTTAGCTTGGATTTTTTGCCTTCTTTACAGTGAGGACTTCAACTTCATATCTACTCAAAAACATGAATGTAGAGCAATCCCTTCTTAGTTTATTCAATTCTTCCACTACCACCATTTTGATCAAAGCATGATGGAAAAAAAAGGTGTCACTGGTTTTAGGTTTTTCCTGAACCTTATCTGCCATATTTCTCAAACTTCTAAAAAAATAATAAGGTAAGTTTGGTGGTTGTTTACCTGTGAAGTGTAGCAATATTTTGAAGTGATACTAATAAATCATATGAAATTTACCTTCACAGGTGAAATACTTCTAAATCGCCACTAAAAAATTGTAATAATTATCCTTGAGGCAGGTTCTGGGAATTCCTAAGCTCATATCCATGCATTTGTGCTCCTCTTTCAAAAACTCATCACAGTTATACAACTTAAATTTCATCACTTTAAACCATGCCTCTCTTCATCTTGGGATTTTGGTAGCCTGTGAAATTGTGTCGGGAGACACAACAAAGTTTAAAATAACTAGTTTCGACATTATACCAATGAAATTAACAGAAAAATCCTTTGAAACCTAAACATGGTATCCTTGTAGATTTTGGTAGAAACGAAGGAAACCTACATCAACAAATGCATGTGAGAATCTGGGGTCTTCCTCGAGCAACCTCATATCCATAGGCTTATATGTAACAACGGTTCCACATTTATTCAATTTCTTTGGTGATGCCATATCCTCAAAAATTTGCAGATTATCTCCTTCCTTCACACCTCCAGAAACCTTTGAGACAAAACACCAATTATTTTACACGGGTGAAACTAAGCTATGACAACTATTGATTGGAACCTAGACCTCTAGACTGTTGGAAAAAAAATTGAAGCAACTTACAAGGATGAGGGTAAAGTGTTTAAATTTCAAATCGAAATTGAATGAACAAATGGGATGAATGGGTGAAAAAATACAAGATGAAAGTCAAATGATGACCAATAATGCGTATGAAATATAATGACACATAACAAAATGGAGCAATGATGGGCTAAAATTCTCTGACAACTAATTGATTTGACATTTATGACAAAAAAAAAAAACCTTTTTCCCACCGTTAGCAAATAAGAAAAGTTTCGTAGTGAATGCAGTGTTTGGGAGGTTGAATTCACCATGGAAGTGTCAGGAACTTCCGTAGCAAACCCTGACTGTTTTATACTAATTACGTTGCAGATTTTTGTGAAAGTGCCAAGTGTACAAAAACAACCATATTTTCTCATGCATGATATTTTTTTTATATTTTTCTTTGACATGATCCCTATCACATGAAAAATGACCTTCAAGACCCCTCACATATGTGCATTTTTTGAAAATTTGAATTCCAAAGACCTTATTCATACCTAAGTGACTCAACCTAACTAACATAAGACCAACCTAGAATAACCTAATCATTATCATGGATAATAGTGGCTCCAATGGGGATGTTGCACCACTGTGGTGCAACAAAGAGACAGCAACTCCAGTGCCTTAATGAAAATTGAAAAATTAAAATTTTATGAATTCCTTACCAAGTCTTTATGGCCTTCTCGTCTGGCTCAAACTTGATTAAAATGTCACTTCATTTGCAAACATGATGAAGGAAAATGGAATATATACAATGATGTGTCTTTCAACATATTGAGTTAAGAATAATAGTGTTTCACAAACTTGTCATTGATAGGTCCTCCTTAACAAAATTTTCCATCCATTTCTTGGAGTAAAAAGGTGTTATTCCCATGATATGTTTCAATCTTATAAGGTCCTTTCGAGATGTTTTCAAATTTTCCATGTTTCCCTTTATATTATGTCTTGGCCTCCCATTTCAAAATCACATCTAGAACTTTGAAATTTTCCTCCTTTGTTTTCCCATCAACTTTTTTCTTACTCTATTTTGTGATTACTGATAATTAGTGTACACCTCTTCTCTCTTTCCTTGCAAAGAAATGAGTTGATTTATCCTTCTTTGGACTGCATTCGTCTCTTCCTCCAATACCAACAATAATTTCATCACGGTTGCTCCAATAGAACTAGGAAATATTGCTTCAGTTCCATAGACCAATTCATAAGGGGAGGTTCCTATAGATCTCTAGGTGAAAATTCTATCAGCCCATAAGGAAAATTTCAACTTCAAATTCCATGACCTTTCATTTTCCTGCAAAAATTTCTTGATAATTCAGACTATGCTCGTATTTGATGACTTGGCCAAGACATAACCTTGAGAATAATTGGTTGTGGAGTGACCAAGAGTAACATGGTACTGATTGCAGAAACTAATCAGCTTTTTAGACTTGAAATCTTGAGCATTGTCAGTGATCATTTTCATTGGACATCCAGACCTTGAAAAAATATTATTTTCCAAAAAATGAATGATAACTGAGTCTATAGCTTGTCTTGTAGGGACCGCCTCAATTGACTTTGTGAAATAATCAGTGGTTGTTAAGATCCAGCAATGTTGGCCTGGAGATGCAGGATGTATCTTGCCAATAAAGTCAAATCCCCATTGTTGGAACAAGGATTCTACAAATATGGGTTTCAAAGGTAATGGCAACAACTTCTTTTTTCCAAGAAAAAATTGACACTCATGGAAGGCAAAAATAATTTTATAGACATCCTTGAACATGGAAGGAAAATAGAAGCCTACTCTAAGTATATTGTTTACTGTTTCCTTCCAATAATGATGACCTCCACATTCACCCTTATGAAATTCATCAATTACCTTTTCAACTTCATCTTCAAGAAAGTAGTTAAGGAGTATCCCACTCGTATTCCTCCAATACAAATTCTTCTTCAAAATGTAGTATGTTAGAGATTTCATCTTGAAGAACCTGGATTTAGACTTAGTCACTTTAGGAGGGTCCCTGTGATGTTGAAGAACAAAAAATACATCTTTATACTAACCATACATAATGAATCATTCTTCTATAGGGATCAATTCTTCTTCCTCAACCACCTCTAAAATTTCTACAACAAAATTCATGTCTAGATAATAAAAATTGGATTGTGTCATAAATTTTGCTATATTTTGTCCTTTCACCAACTTTCTACGACTAATATCCAAATCATAATCCAACAAAATGGAAATCCACTTACCCCTCTTTCCATCTAGCTTTTTATCACAGCACTAGGAATAAAATCCATAATGTGAGAATGAACAATATAGACCCTGAAATCATTGAGTGTCTTCACTAGAGAATATCATTTCTTTTCCATAATTTTGTACTTTAGTTCATAATTTTCTAGTGTCCTATTGAAGAAAGAAATTAGTTGTTCATTACCTTGTTGCTTCCTTTGCAATAAAACTCATGTAATTGTATGCTCAAAGGAAAAAGTAAAAACTAGAAACTCCTAAGAAAAATTAGGATTTATGGGCACTGGTGCTTGGGTAAGGGCCTTATTGATATCATCAAAAGAATGTTTTTCCTCTACAATCAATTTAATATCATAACCCTTTCTAAGAATCTTGGTGATATGCTTAACAATTTCTGCAAAATTAGGAATAAATCTTTTAACCAAATTCACCTTGCCTAAAAAGGATTGAATCTCTTTTCTATTTATAAGAAAATCCATCTTCTGAATGGAAGTGACCCAACTTGGATCAATATTTATTCCCTCTTTTGATATTATATGACACAATTGTTTACCAGTTGTCAAAGCAAAAACAATTTTGGTAGGATTGAGAGAGCTATTGAATTTTATACATTTTTGGATAATTAATTCCAAGTGCTTGAAATGTTCTTCTTCCTTCTTTGAGAACATAATGATGTAATATAAAAAAAACCATGGATCTGTCCTTTTCTTCTGAAAATTCAATGTCCATCGCCCTTTGAAAAGTTGCTCTTGCATTCATAAGTCCGAAGGGCATCTTGGCATGCGTAAATGTTCCCCATGGTGTAGTGAAGGTTATCATGTCTTGATCATCTGGATGTACTAGTATCTGGTTATAGATAGAGAAGCCCTCTAACATCGACATCCTTTCGGATCCAACAATGTTTTGCAGTATGTGGTCCATCTTGGGAAGAGGATAATTGTCTTTAAGAGATGCCTTGTTCAGATTTCTGAAATCAATGCATATCCTAATCTTCTCGCTTTTCTTCCTCACATGCACCAAGTTAGCAAGCCACTCAGAAAATCTCAATGGAAAAATGATTTTTGCTTCAAACAACTTCTTAATTTCTTTCAGTCAATGGCATAAGAAATGGATTAATTCTCCTCAATTTTTTTTTAAACAACTTTTTATTTTCTTTGATGGGTATGGTATGTTGAATGATGCTAGGGTCATACCTCTTCAAATCTGCATAACTCCATGTGAAAACATCAATGTATATTTTCATCAAATCAATATACCTTTGTTTTACTTCTGAAAAAAGAAGCTTGGACAACTTGATCAACTTGGGATTTTTTTTAGTACCAAGGTTACAACTTTCAACTTACTCATCATCAGATTTCATCTTAGGACTCTTAACCACATAATTTTGATCAAAAAAATTTTCAAGATGGATCAAACCTTTAGGAATACAATTATTCTTTAGTTGTATGACCTAAGAATTATTTGTGGTTTCAGCAAACATGTTGTGCTGGTTCAACTTGAATGTTTTCAAATTCCTCTTTCAACTCAAGAAAATTTCTGACTTGATGGTCACTGTCAAACACTTTCCAATTGATTATATTATCAGGAATAGCTGGCCTATTTCTAACTTCAACTTCATACCTATTTCTAGGATGGATCAGAATGGTAAAAAAATTGGCTGAGATAGCCAAAGAATCAACCACAAAATTCTGATCTCTAGATTTGATGGTGAAATTATGCTCTTCAAAATTTTCAAGCATTTCGAGAATCATGTTTCTATATGATCTCGTTATGACATATTTAGTTTGGTAATTCCCTTTTACCTACTTGATGACCAATTCAGAATCGCCACAAACTAAAATCTTCTTGGCACCTAAATTTTTAAAAACCTCTATACCCAAAGACAATGCCTCATACTCCGCCATGTTATTTTTTCAATAAAAATTCAATTTATAAGAAAATAACTTACTCTCATCCCTTGGATTGATAATCCACATACCTGCACTAGCTCCCTCTCTTCCAAAAACACCATCAAAATCCATATGCCACCAAAATTCCTTGTCAACCTCTTCAAATTTATGAATTTATGCTTCCTATTTTTTTTCCAATTTTTGTTTTTCTACCTCATTAGTAATTTCATTGAAGAGGATGGAAGATCCCAACTCAGTTTCGACTGCATATACTAGAAATTTTTGGGATTTATTTTTACTAATCACCATGTATGCCATCCTAGACTCTCTATACAACCTTCTTTGCTTGCCAAAAATGAGAATAGTGGCATAATTCATGTCCATTTGCATAGTTCCCTCGATTTTGGTAGCCCAAGTTCTAGAGAATAACATGCCAAACTTTGGAGGGATGTTAACCACAACTATCTCCTTCAATACAATCTTAGCAGGCACTTGATTCAAACCAAAAACCACATATTTGATGAGAGCTATACACTAAACTCTTTTAGAATCAAAGGAAAATAAGTCTTTGTAAGGTTTGGTTATGTCTAAACCAATTTTATCCATGATGATCTTAACCATTAAGTTATGATATGCCCCTGAATCTATCATAACATTGTGTAAAATCATGTCATGAATGTTTAAGCTCACATTGAAAGGTGGAACTTCTTCATTTTGATCCTATTCCACTCTTGGCCCTAAGAAGATAGTAGGATGATCTTCTTGAAAATTAAGAATATCAAAGGGCCCAGGATGACTATTAATAATTTTGACAATTTGGCTTCAATATTCGGTAACTTTGATGATCTCACCAAAAGGGACAACAATTTTGATCTTTGAAATTTAATTTTCTAAATTGAAGGCAGACTGTGTTTTCTAAATTTCTTTTCCATGAGAGGTATATTTATTATTTTCAGCAACCTTCAGAGCATATTTCTTAGGCTCATTTTTATTGGCCACCATAGGAACAATTATATTCCTAAGGTTGTATTGTTTTTTCATTTCAAAAATGGCATGTTGATAGCCTTTCAAATAATCAGATTGTTTTTCATCTTCCTGATTTCCTATGTCATGGCTAGATTGATGATTCTCTTCCTTTGTAAAAAAAATCCCTGCTACATCTTCATCCAAATAGTGAATGATGTCCTCTTGAAATTCTGGCCATGTTTCGTCTTCATCCACTAAGTTTTTCTAGAAAGGAGGCCTAAATTTCTGGTTAGGTCGACTTTTATTATCTCTTGGTCTTTAATGATTTTGAGGTATTCTAAAATGAGGATTTCGAATTTGTGTTTCTTGTTGTGTAGCATGGGGGGATTTTTTCCAAGAGGAAGCCTATTCATAAGCCTCTCCATAGTTTTCATCATGGTGTCAAATTACACATCAGAGGATGTAGAGGGTTGTTATTCTTATTTCGTTATTTCTTTTCCCATTTTGAACCTATTTTTTGCAACCATATTAACCTCAACTTTCACAACATAATTTTTCATATAAGCCAAAGTAACATACTCTCTCTCCCTCAGTAGAATGGAAAAATCATAATTAAAGGCCTCAACATAATATAATTGGGCATCCCCTGGAGGTAGTTTGATATGAGCAGGAATAGAATTCTAAACATTATTGAATCCCTTGTAAAAATCTTGGACTCACTTATTTTTAGATTTCTTCAAGTTATTATATTCATTTAAGGCTTGAACAAGGTTTACTTTACTGCCCCATTTTCTAAAAAAACTATCCTCCAACTCATCCCAATTTCGCAGACTTCTTGGGATTAAATCTTTAAACCACTTTCTTACTTCACCAATAATTTTTTTCAAAAAAACCTCATTTTGACATCCTCTTCATCTACCTCTTCTAAGTCTATGAAATCACTAAATGTATCAACATTCTGCTCTATAGTGATTCCCTCTTCGCCTCCAAAAGTATTTATTTTAGTGGAGTATCCTTGTGGGAGGTAATGGAGTAGTGTTGGCTTGAGGGGTACTGACCTAGGTTCAGAGCTTAAGGTTTGCCAAAAAACCCCTATACTACTGGCCCTCTCAGCAATGACCTACTTTCACAGACCAAGGTCTCACCCGAAGTAGTATGGGTAGGTGTTAGAACTAGGTTTCCACACCCTGGGAGAAAGCAGGTAATTAAGGCAGTCCTGCTGAGATCTATCAGGTTGAAGCAATCTTACCACAGAGCCCTTAACAGTACTGAAAGCACAAATTGCAATTTCATAGGTAACATGTAAACATAAACAAAGCTAATATTATTAAACATATCTTAGCAACACCTTCGCATCCATGTGCACATCAGTAATTAACATCACATAATAACATAATCGCAATTAATTCAGATAACACAAATACAATCGCATCTGATTCAGAAAAAAATAGATACTTCAATAGATTCTTCCTTCATTAATAACCCAAAAACCTAGTTACAAACCCAAGTCACAAACCGCACACACAACCAGTGGGGTCCACACATATCAGGACTGAGGATCTCTGCGCACACAGCAGGACTAAGGATCTCCATGCACATAAATAGCAAGATTCCTTACCCACTACTACCCAAAACAGATCTCAATAATTTGTATCCAGCATCAATCTTACTCACTTAGCCTTAGACTCAAACTATCTACTTATTTATATCATCACAACCTACGCTATCCTGTGGTACGCAAACCATGGTTTTCAGACATTAGGTCTACCCTTTGACCCATTACAATGCATTGTGGGCTTTGACCCGCCCCAAAGCCCCTGTGCTATACTAATTACTACAAAAATGTATATCAAAACGCAGCTATGGGACCTCGTTCCAACAGGCCCCCAACACAATCTTGTGACTTGTCCTGAGTCACAGCGGCCGTGGGATTTTCATCTTTGCCTGGAGCTGCTTGACTGCATCGACTAGAGGGGGCAACACAACTTCTCTCTGCGCGAAAATGTTCTCCACAATTTCCACTAACTTTTGCAAATATGGGCCTTCTATGGTAGCGGTGACACTCTCCAAGTTCCGATTCAGCTTCTTGATCACGACATCCAAGTTCTGAGATATATTGAGGGATTCATCGGGCCATGGACTGAGGTGGTCACTCAAAACCTTCTTCTTGTGGTGAAGCCCTTCTAGGTCATCTCTAAGTGCATGGATGGCTCATAGATGTGCCAGGAATTGGGCTGGGATCAAAGCGGGCATTGCAACCTCCATTTTCTCGAATTCTTCTTCCTTCTGGTGCAGTTCCTAGATAAACTCGTGCAGAAGAGGGTCATGCTGCATGGTAGACCACAGTTGCATAACTGTCTCTAGAAATTCAGCGCCCTATCCAATTTGTGATGTAATGGTGTTTGTAGATTCTATGACCAGCACAACTCTCTGGGCGCATACCTCAGGAGGGGTTTCCGGCTACAACTTAGCTTGCAATGCCAAAATCTGTTGCTCCATCTCGGCCTTAATGTTCTGGATCTCGATCCAGGAAGCATTCAGGGATGTGATGAGTCCCTCAATCTTGGCCTGGGGGGGTGGCAGAGGCTAGAATGTCTTCGGTCACATCTTCCCTGAGTCTGCTAATCAGACGTTCCAACTTAGTCTATTGTGCGGCAGTAAGGATACACGTGGCCTGTGCCTGCGATGCCTTAGTAGTATTTCTACAATGGTCTGCTCATTTTTTCTTACCTGCTCCCGTGCTCGTCGATTTCTGTGCTGGATTTCCTCAAAGATGGATGTGTGGAGAGCCTACAGTGGCTCGCCCTGAAGCCGGGCCAAGTCCAGATGTATTTCTACGAAGGTCTCAACTTGCGTACATAAACTGGGTGGAATGAGAGTGATTGTTGTGCCTGGGAGGGGGCAGAGGTGGCTCTCGGTTGTGGAGATCAACTCAGTTTTGGTCGCTTGGGGTAGCCTCTCTTGAACCACACTCATCTGCAGGGTATCGGCTTTGACCTGAAGAGCTTGGAGCTCAGTCTGTAAGGAGGTAACTGTGGCCTTCTGCTACTCTTCCAAAGCAAGCCACCTGTCCTCTGATGCAATGGTGACTCCATCTAAAATTTTCTCCAGATATTCCTCGGTTAAAGTAACCTCTGTTAGCCATCAATAAATTTTGACATAAGCAAATGATGGCTAAAACAGGCCTTGAGCCTTCAAGATATTTTTTTATACAAATTAGTCTTTCTTGAAGGCTGTTGTTCCCTCATTACTGTTCCTTAACTAATGTGCCTCAAAAAAAATGTTGTTCCCTCCAAAATCCAACAAGAAATCTGTTGTTCCCTTTTGAAAATTGTTTCCTTAACAGCCCCATTTTCATCATTTCATTCACTGATTTTTTCTCTTATTCATCCTCCATTTTCTCTGGAATATCCCCTTGCCTCCTCCTAATTTTCCCTTCATTCTCCTCAAAAGCCCTCGAAATCCCTTTTAAACCATAGAACTCCTTGTTTATGGTTTGAAAATCCTTCCTTTCCCTCTATCGAAACTTGAAAAACCCACAAAAACCCATTAAAAACCTTTAAAAGCTTCTTCTGCCCTTTTAAGGCCTTAAGCCCCTTTGGGTTTGAGCCCTGAACCTTTCCACCATATAACCTGGCCCTGCAACCAGGTTCCTAAAAACCTTTTTCCCCTTCATCGCATCAGCCTTTCCTTTTTTATAAACCCACTGTTTCTTTACAGTTTTCCCTCGATGCGATAAGTTTCCCCCTCCTCAACACTTGGTCACATATTGCAACATGAGACCATGTCCCAGGCCTTACCTAAGCGCTCATCGCATCACAACTTTATATCGCATTGCATTGTTGCTATTCCTTGCTTCATTTCCCCTTCCCCACTACCGATGCGATAAGCCCTCCTTCCATCGGCCCCTGGTCACATACCCCACTATGGGACCATACCCTAGCACTCGTTCCTTAAGCCCCATCGCATTGATGTTAATGCTTTTTCCTCTCCAATTCCCTTTTTGTTCCCCCGTCGATGCAATAAGCCCCCCTCTCCTTAGCCCCTAGTCACCTTATCCCGCCATATAACCAGGCCCCAGCCCTAGTTTCTTAAGCCCCCATTGCATCGGCATTTCCTCTAAAACCTGCATCTCTCTTTGTAAAGATTCACACCCTGATGGAGATGCCCCGACCGAACCCTAGACGTTGATCTTAGTTTTGATCCAACGGTCCTCTGTTCATTGCCCTTGCTCCTCTTATCAGCCATTAGCCATTGCAAGTTCTAAAAAAACCTTATCTCCAGACCCTCTGCTCCTCCAATCGTCGATTCGCCAAAGTGACCCCCGACCGTCCATCTCACAGATCCAACGGTCCACAAGCTTTCCCCCCCCATTTCTCCATAACATTATTCTTAGCCACCTATAATATTTTTTCAAAGCAAACAGGTGGCTAAATATGTTTCTGAGCCTTCAAGAGAGACATTTCCTTTGTAAATTTATCATTCTTGAAGCCTCCATGTGTTTTCTATCCTTTAAAGAATCTTCACTGCTGTTTCCATTAATGAACCCTATTATTTATGAAAGAAACTATTTTCAAAGGCCTCCATCTTCCCCATTTTCCCTCATTCATACTTCATTTTCCTTTGTTCCCTTCATAAATTCCCTTTGATAAGGTTTAAAACCTATTGTTTAATCTTATCAAAACCATCAAAACCCTCTGAAAAACCTTCATTTTGGCCTAAAACCCCACTTTTCAGCATTAAGGCTTTAAGCCCCTTTCAGCCTTAGCCCTAGCCCCTGTTCTCCATATAACCCGCACGATGACCAAGCGCTAAGGCTCAATCACAATCGCAAGTATTCGTCGCATCGCAAAACACATTTTACTTGTTTTACATGGTTGTTTGCCTCCTGCCGATGCGATCTCGTGATAATTTCTCCATCGTTGATCTAATCTACTACGCCCAGATCTAACGATCCATTTTTCTCCCCATTCCAACACCCACCATTCCTTCTTTTTCTTCATCGTTAAATATCCCCCGTCAATCTAGCTTTCAGATCAACGACTCTCGTTCCATTGCAAATCGGCAATCGCATTTTTCCCTTTGTCCCTTCCTTCCCCTCCTCCAATGTTGATCCCCTGATTTAATCTCAGCCGTCAAATCCACAAGAACCGACGGCTAAGATTCAATCATGCTCCACTCATGAGCCCATCACCTGCACCCGTCGATTTGATCTGGACCGTTGAATCCACAAGAACCAACGGCCAGGATTCAATTGTGCTTCACTCGCAGTCCCCCATCATCACATCCGCCCATTTGATCTGGACCATTGAATCCATAAGAACCAACAGCCAGGATCTCATTGTGCTCTTCTCATAGGACCTCCATCATTACACCTTCTGATCAATCCTGAACATTGATCTCCCCTCTAATCTGACGGCCAACTCTTAATCGCACATCGCAAACTCAAAGACTCGGTGCTTTGGCCTCTTTCCTTTTCTCCGATGCGATTTAATCCCAGCCATTCATTCCGAATGTAGATCTGATGGCTCACACTTCATCGCATCATGCTCATCCCTCATGTAATCCTTCACCATCCTGACCTCCGATTAAATCTCCACCGTTGATCAAGTTAGATTGGATGGTCCACATTACTTCCAATCTTCAAACCATGCCCTTCTCATTCTCCCCCATCGACAGATCTCGACCGTCAATCCTCACAATCTGACGGCTCGCATTGACCTTAGCAATGGACCCTACCTCCTTTTGCTCGTGCATCTAACCTTATGTCTCATTTCACACACACCGTCAGATCTTCCGCCCATCATCAAGTGGCTGAAAATTCATATCGCGTAATTTCTGCACCCGAGAGTTAATGTTTCAAAATTATGCGAAATGGGTGGTTTTCTTTTTCCATGCATCACTCACTAAGTGGAATTGCGTTTTTTGGGCATTTCCACTTTCCCCCTTTTTATTGCGCGAAAACCATTCCGGTTTTCCACCTTACCGCCTTCCGCAATATAACTCCAGATTAAATCTCAACCGTCGATCCCTGAGATCGGATGGTCCTAACTTAATTTCACTCCCATTTGTTTGTCCACCATCTAACCTCCCGAATGACTCCATCAAAATATATTAACCGTTGATTGTTCTAATCTAATGGCCCACGTTATATTGCATTTTCATTTCTTCCACCATTCATATGATCCCTAAACGACTTCATTGACAGATCTCCACTGTCGATTATTCTAATCCGACGGTCCATCTTTACCCTCACACCAAACTCCCATCAGACCTGTTTTTCGCCTTCCACGATGATTTTTGTCACATTTTTGCTGCATCCACCATTTTCCACTACTGCTCCTCCATCCCCACGAGCCTCTCAAGCAGTCCTCCCTCACTCCCCCTGGTTTTTATAACATGTTTCTCATTGTTTGCAGGTTTCAAAGGTGATGAATTCACACTTTTTTCACAGTCACAGTCATGGTGAAAAACCATCACAGTGCTAAGATCGCAAAGGAAGAAATCTATAAGAAGGGTTAAAGGTATAATATGGAAGATTAAGAAACCTAATCCACAGTCAGCACAGATTAAATGCAACTCATTGATCGCAATAGCATAGAGGATATATCAGCAGGACATTCCTTTTACTAAAGAAAGGACCAAATCACTACTACCCATTCTCTTTTCTTCATCAAACTCCAGAGCAGTTACTATTCTGGCAAAGAGTCCTAAAGAAATGTCAGTGCATTAGTTACAAATCATGGAAGACCCAAAAGAAAAATATTTGCATTTCTTATCTCAGAGTACAAACAGAGTACTACAGTCAGGAAAGTACTCCAATAACATACCCTTGGAGTTATTATCAATCTGACGAAGACCCCTAATTCATCTAGAGGGTACTGAAAGTTAATGTAAAGATATTAAAACAAAATGGGCTTCAAAAGACACTTCTCCCTCTTTTTAATGAATCATTTAAGTTCTATCTACCACTACTATCACTCTTTCACCTATAAGAACTCATGAGAAATATATTGTAAATGTTGGCTGGTCGTTGAAAAATTACTGATTGTAAGTTGTTCTACTGAGTTAGAGTTTTGTGAGTAGTAGTTGTAAATAGGCTGGGAGATGATTTATGGATGATATCAAGCTATTGGACAAGGATGTATGTGACTAGTTTTTCTCTTCTAATATGAAAAGCATGTTCATTGGATCCTGATCTATATCAGTGGTGATGTGTTCTTTCTTCGTTATTGTTTTCCCTCTGTTATACATCATGTTTCATTTTCTCTGATAAGAAACAGTAATTTTAGCTTAGGATATACTGCTGCAAGTACCCTAATGCTTCCCGCACTTTCTTATCTTTATGTTTTCTTCTATTTGTGTATCTAAGAACAAATTCAACACAATTTAACCAGTATAGAAGTTGGTTTGTCCATGCTTACTGATGTATGAATTTAGAGTTTGTTATTGGATGTTCTTGTTTGGTTTCAGCTGAAAGAATTAGGAAACAGGGAGATTTAGATTTAGCCCTATCCCCCTCGGTTCCTTTTCCAATAGTTAGCCTTTCTAAGATCCCTTTGAGTTGAATGCCAAAAGCAGTGAAGGTTAAAAGTATTTCTCTGATCTTAGGTTTCACTCTATGTAAAACTTAAATTTTTTCTATTGTCTAAAAGTAGTCAGGAGGACTGCTGGATTGTTGTCTTCGGAGTTAGTCTCATTAGGAGTTCATATCATAGAGGTTAAGGCATGCCATGTCCCTAGATTTGCTCTGAAGTGGTCACCTTGGAAGGTTTTCCTTGTCATTCCCATTCATTTAGTTATTGTTTCATCCCATACTATCATCTTAAGAGATCCTCTGATATAGATGACTAGCCCATTGAAAGCCTTGGATATTTGAATTGCAAGTAAACCCTTTTATGACCCCATTGCCCAATGAACTCATGTTCTCTTTGAATTATCTCCCCATTTCCAAAGAATCCTTCTCTACCAATTTCTTTACCTTACATTGAACCCTTCTTTCATGTTTCCCAACCAAACAAATAACACAAAAACCGATGTACTCCATAACTAGCCTAACACCTTAAATTGACCTTTAAAGATATACATTTCTTTACCTTTATAGAGAGATCCCTCTCTGGATCCAGGAGGGATAGATCCTGAGATCCCAAAGTGGTTTGATGTTTTCTTGTCATTTGATATTGCAAAATCTGCCAAATCATAGGAACCACAACAACTATAAAGCCCATTTTTAGCGCGAAAGGGCTGTTTTTCTCGGGTAAACCATCAAAAGTGTATTATTTCCCCTAACTCATTACCACTAACCACCTAAAGCCCTATGAAGTAGCAGACCCTGGTCTTCATGCTAATCTTGGTTTTAAGCTCTCGTTTTCATGGTTTTTTCCATAGAAACTCCTTCGCCTGCATTTCATCTCTTCTGCATAAGCTCCTCTACCCTCCGCCAGCCTATGTAAGCAGTTTATCCAACGCCGCAAGATTTTATTTAATTATTTGTTTATGTTGTAGGATTTTAAAGGTGGTTTAAGCATTGAAAAGTCCTCCACAGCTAGCTTAGTAGCGGAAACTCCCCAGGATGATGATCCTTGGGGCTTAAAGTGTAAAAGGAGGTTTACGGGTTTATGGGTGTTTATTAGTGCTCTATTAAAACTAATAAAACAAAAGAAACCCTCAGCGTGCTCAGATACTTGTTCATATAAAATAAGGGATATGCATAGAGACAAAGGATTAATAGTCAAAAGCACAGTTAAAGCAAGGGATTAAAGGTTAATCCAGTCAGCAAAAGGGACAAAAGCCTGAAGATGATCGGAAAAAGACTTAAAGCACAAATTAAAAGATCAATATCAATGATTAAAGAGTTAAAGAGACAGATCAGTCAAGAAAGCCTCCAAAAATGCCACATCATTGAGGCTATTACTCCTCAGAATGCCACCTGCAAGCTGAATTCACCAAAAAAAAAGTGCATATTAATTACACAGTCAGAGATATTTTTTAAATACAACTCAGCATTAACTGCCAACCTACCAAAAACCCTCAAAGTCAACAAAAAGTGACTGAAGTCGATGAAATTAACGCAGAAGTCAATTAATAGAGTAGAAAACTCAGAAAACTTCTCTATTTGGCCCTTCAAAGGCCGAGAAGCACTTACTCTGTATTAATTGAACAGATAGACCCTTCTTACACTCCACCTCCTCATTCTTCTATAAATACTTCTGTAGAAGACAGTATAGAGGTTGGTCTCCGGATATCTGTTGCATGTAAATAGCTTTTGAAGCAGCTGTAGCTCTGTTTTGCAACTGAAGACACATAAGCTAAGATGAGAAATTTGAAGCTGTAAAGACCCACTGGACTTGAAGATTGTAACTGGTTTTAACATCAAATACAAATAGCTGATTTATGGGATCTTGGTCTATGTCAATGGTGATGTGTTTCTCACTGTAAATTGTTATTTTCCTATTGTTTCGATTCTGTCCACTTTTCTCTGATAAAGAACAACAAACATAGATTAGGATTTACTTCTGAAGTACCCTAAGTTTCACTGATAAATCTTTATCCTTTATGTTTTTTGTTGATTGTTTATTTAAAGATGATTCAATAGAGTATAACCAGTGAAGTGTTGGTAAGCCCATATTTCCTGAGTACAACTTGAGATGTTTTCTTTGGATGTTATTGATAATTTTGCTAATTAAAGATTGAGCTAGAGAAGTCTATGGTTAGCCCTGTCCTCTAGTTTCTTCTCCAACAGTTGCTTTAAAAAGTTCCCTTAAGAGTATGTTGAAAGCAGGCTAGTTTCAAAGTACTTACCTGATATTAGACTTCTTTTTATGTTTATCATGAATATTTTCCCTTTGAGTATGATGAAAGCAGACTAAGTTAAAAGTCTTTACTTGATCTTAAGCTATTCTATGTTTTTTAATGTTTTCTCTAGAGAGTGCATCAAAAGCAGGCTAGTTTCAAAGTACTTACCTAATCTTAGATTACTTTTGTGTTTTCCTTAAGTGCATGTCAAAAGCAGGCTAGTTTAAAAGCAATTACCTGATCTTAGACTGTTCTTTGTTTCTTCATGTGTTTTACTTCTTTCACTCCATTTCTTAGTGTTTCATTCCATAAAATCAAGTTAAAGAGATCCTTTGACATAGATGACTTGCCCCATGGACCACTCTCGAACCTTGTTGTGCAATTAAATCCTCTTATGACTCCATAGCTCGATGGATTGATATTGTTCCTTGCGTATCTTCTCAGCTGAGCCATTCTATCATTTACTCACACCTTCACCCTTCATAAAGGCTTCCTTCATCTTCATGTTATCCTGCCCAACCAAACAAAAATAAACACCCTTTTTCTTCATAACTAGCCTAAAAGCATATTTAAAAGCCTTAAAGATCATATCTTTAAACACATATATAGAGAGATCCCTCTCTGAATCTAGGATGGCTAGGTCATCAGATTCCAAAGTGGTTTTGATGAATGCTCTGCCTAAGCGTGCCTTAACGTCCTTTGCATTGTACTTGGAACACTTTGCCGCTCCATTTCTGCTTCTGACAGGTTAGCTCGGGTTTTAATGGCGCTGGGAGATTTTTTGCAGAGTTCAAACCCTGTTCTTTTAATGCATGCCTAGTCTATACCCTCCCGGGTCATTTCTCATGACTTCCAGCCACTGAAGATGATCTTTCTTGGTTTCATTGTCATTGTGTGGAGGATGCGAATTATGGTGGTCAATTACCCTTGACAATCCTGCAAAACACGAAAGCTGTGGAGAAAACCATGGACAGAGGTTGTTGGGTGTGGAGCCTGATTATCTTGTTTACTTTGTATCATAGCATTGGACCCCTGTACCTTAAAAGGGGTGGCAACGCCACCCGAAATTTAATTGCTGCTGTGGGGGGTCCAGGGGGGGCGGCAGCGATTTTCGGAGCCCCCCCTAGTGGGGGTTCGGGGGCAGCGCCCCCGAAGCTAAAAACAGATGTAAAATTTCCTTGTAAAAGTATAGTAATTTCTAGTCAATCTGGGCCATTCATTAGGCAAATGATCTGACGGTAGAAGTTATGTTTAGATTAGGGTTTTTTGCCCTAGAAGGCAACCCCTTGTATATATGAGGGTATTGTATTGTGGCTGTGTATTATGAGTGTATTCTCGGAGCGAGAAATAGAGATGGAGACTGAGAGAGAGAACAGAGGATATTACAGTGGATCTGTTGTAGTTTTTGTCTCTTCATTTTTGCTGGATAATAGAAAGGAAGGACTGGCTGTTCGGGGTTGACGTAGCCCAAACTGGGTGAGCCATGTATATCTGTGTCTCTCCGGTTTTATGTGTTTTGTGTGCTTGTATTTTCCGCATATTTTATGTGTTTCATTGCTCTGTAATATTTAATTTTCTAACAGAGGTGGTGGACACGTCGGAAATAACGATGATGGACGTATGTTGGACGTGGATGGGGGTGAGGATTGTGGAGGCATCAATGGAGGAAGATACGACACAGTGGAGAATGCATGGGAGAATGTTAGGGCAGACATTTGAATGGAAAAAACGATAACCTTTGACCTTGGGACGAACATATATGAACGGGTGGGCAAATGTACGGTGAGACACGTGGAATTACAACGTGGCAGGTGGAATCGGTCGTTGGAGGGTGGACAGATCTGGGCCGTTGATCGCGAAGGAGATCAATGATGAGGGCGACATACGGAAGGCCATCTTGCACGGCAGAGGTGATTTAACCCGTGCGCTGCTTCGTCGATTGATGGCCATTGGATGGGCGTCTGGAGATCGAACGTCTGACGACGATTTCGATGGGCGACTTGAGCCGAACAATAATGTGCGGGAAGAAAGTGGTTTTACTATTGTACAGGGGACATGCGGCAGATGGCTAGTGGAATCACTAAGCAACAGGGGAAAATTGCCACCCGCCCAAAGGTGGTGCGAAATAAATAGGCGGTTTTGAACAGCGCACGGGGACGGGAGTGGGGACCACTGATCGGGCGAACTCCGCACCGTCGGATCGGCATATGAATGGACGGCGATGGCGGCATCGAAGTTTTGAATGGGGAACACAAAGGGCAGCGGGTTAAATGACAGTCGTCCGATTGAACAGGATCGACGGATGGAAATTCGCCCGAAAAACCCAAGGGACTAGCGCCTTCGGCGTTGGTGCTTTGGTCAGGGCGCTGGGTCGCATGGAAGGACAGAGTGTAGGGGCTTAGCGGGAAAGGGGATAGGGCCCAAGTTCATGAGATATATTGTTTTAACACATTTTAAGTGCACTTTTAGGCCCAGGGAGGGCAACGATAGGGAGGTAGAGGGGAATTTGGTAAAAACAAAGGGTGTAGGAAGAATTTGGAGGGGGCTTTGGAGGGGTTTATGGGACTGGATAATGAGAATAAGAAAGGGAAAGAGGAACTTTGTCAAAAGGGGAAGGAGGTAAAAAGGTGGTGTTTTGCAGGAGTATGAGGGGCAATGAAGGCTCAGAGGTAGGAAATCAGCAGAGGGGATTAGCACAAGGCAAAGCACTCAGAGACTTCAAGGAGAATGGGTTTTCAGGGGAAAGGCATTCCTTGAAGGCTCCTCAATAATCTAGCCCCAAGCTTGCTTGTCAAGAATTACATAGGGGGGCTAACAGAGTGCCATTTGAAGGGAAGCTCCAGCCTCCGTCCATTTCGTACTCTAAATTTTTGACAGGGGATCCAACGGATTTTCAGGGCAGAGAGGAAGAGGAGCATGAGATTTTTGACTTGCGAGGCATTTTCCTGCCTCTCGAGCTAGTGTCGTCTTTTTGTTCATATGAGAGGCAAACTAGAAGTTAGGCAGAGAGCGTTTGGGGGTCAGAGAAAGGGTCGAGAACCTCCAGATATTCAAGAGCTACAGAGAGGAACATAGTGCACGCAAACGAGCTAGGGGTCAGAGTGCGAGAGGGGGTGCGTCTACCACCTCGATGACAACATCGCATTCTGTGGCGTCGTTGCATGGTCTGAGTTTGGAGGAGAGTATTTTGGTCAGAGGTTGAATGCATAGAGGGAGGTAGGTGAAGAGCAAAGCGACTAGCAAAGGAGGCGTGACAAAGGAGCTCTACAGGGAAGGAAATCTAACAATTGATACGAAAATTCTGAGAGCCTTCAGCCATTAATGGCCAGCTATCAGGAGTGAAGGCCGAGGGAGGGGGAGTGAATGTCGCGAAATTTTGACGTCCTCCCTTGTCATGCTTATTTATGGTCTGCACGCCGGAGGAATTTTTCACCATGTGGTTCAACCAGGTGCCCCTGTGTTGAATGGCTAGGTGACAGCCTATATTAAGCATGTCAGGCACCCACATCTGAGGCATTTATAATTATTATTAATGAAATTAAATTAAATGAATATAAACTACTAGATTAGTCATTTATATAATGAATATGAAACTACAAAAAAAAATATAAAGGACTACTACAATTGATAAATTTGTGATTACAAATTACGACTAAATTTTGCATATATACGACTATTAGTAGTAAATTTACAGTATCTTATAACACAACCAAAATTTATTCATATTTCTTTGGTCATTAATTGGTTTTAAACGATGACAAAAAATTGCATATATGTGACTATTAGTAGCTAATTTACAGTATCTTATAACACGACCAATATTTTTGTCATATTTCTTGGTCATTAATTGGTTTTATCGGACGATCATATAGTAATATATTTTGTTGTATATTTGGTCATTAATTGTGACAATTAATAACTAAATCAATTACTAAATCAATGACCAAATTAATGACTAAATATACTACTAGACAATGAAATTGAGACAACCAATTAATGACTAAGCTAAAAACGACTAAAAGTTGGTTGCATTATAAGATACTGTAAATTAGCTACTACTGGTCACCGACTGAAAAATAGTCATTTATATGCAAAAATTGGTCTTTTTTTAGTAACTAATTAGCCATTTTGTACTAGTGTATGCATTTAAAAATATCAAACATGTTGTGAAACCCTACTTGGGTGACCTACCTGCTCATTCTATGCGCTGACAAGATCATCCTACGCACTTACGCGCAATTTTTATTTGATGTAGGAATTACAATATTCATTTGAATCCACATAAATCTGTTTTTTGTATACAGTCTGAACAATTGTTGGGATTCATTGTTTCCAAGGAAGGCATTCATGTCGACCCTTTGGAGGTTGAGGCTATTGTCAATTTACCTCCTCCTTCCACACTTTGCCAACTCCAAATTTTGCAAGGGAAAACAAAATTTTTACATATTTTTATCCCTAACTATGCAGAGTTAAACTTAAGGTTTCACTTGGTTATTAAAACAAGATGTTCCTTTAATTTGGGACGAGCTTGCCGATAAAGCTTTTGATGCACTTAAACATGCATTGACCCATGCACTGTTGTTGCATCCACCTGATTATCACCGAGATTACTTTTTGTATTTAGTTGCATCCTATTCCACCATTGGGATGGTTTTAGTTCAAGAGGATGAATCTAGAAATGAACTTATGATTTATTACTTAAGTTGAAACCTTACACCAGCTAAGATCATGTATACACATGTGGAGAAGTTGGCCTTGACATATTGTCATGTTTCCCAAAGATTTTGTCACTACATACTATTATGCAGAAAAATCGTGATATTAGACTACAGCTCTATGATGTACATTTTGACCAAACAACTACTAGGGGGGAAATACTAAAAGTAGATATTTATCCTACAAGAGTTTTATTTGGAATTTGAAAAGTCTAAATCCAAGAAATAATTGGTGTTTGCTGAAATTTTATGTGAATTTCCCTACACTGAATCTGAAACCATGGAAAATGATCATCTTCCCAATGAATCTCTATTTATGATCAATACATTGGATCCTTGGTATGGACATATCATTATATATCTTCAAACAAAAACTTTTTGGCTTGAGCTTTCATGATGTAATCGATGTAGGATTTGGTAACAGTCTCAACGATATAACATTGTTGGTGACACTCTTTATCGTCATGGTGTTGATTCTGTCTTTCAACGTTGTCTAGCTCATGATGAAGCCGAAAAAGTTTTAAATGAATGCCACTCTAGAGCATGTGGTGTTCATATGTATGGGTTTGCTAATACCCAAAATATATTGCATGTCGGTTATTTCTAGCCATCACTATTCAAATATTGTATCCTTGCAGTTAGAAAATGTCACAATTGTCAAATTGTTTATCAAAATATGCACACACCTCCCACTCCTCTTCACTCAATCACAATTGTCAGACCATTTGCAAAATGGGGCATCGAATTAATTACATGTAACCCTCACTCACCCAAGGGGCATGGATATATTATTCTCGTTGTAGATTATTTTACCAAATGGGTCAAGGCGATGCCTACATTCAAAGCTAACGGTGAAAGTGCTGCTATTTTCATATTCAATCATGTGATTTCTAGGTTCGGTATCCCTCAAGCCATTATTAAGAACCATGGTAGCCACTTTCAAAACGTTATGATGAATGAAATTTCCGCTCATCTCGGCCTATGCCATGATAATTATACTCCTTATTATATTCAAGCTAATGGTCAGATCAAGGTTGTAAACAAGTTTTTAACCAGTATGATTAAACATATTGTAGGAATTCATAAATCGAATTGGAACACCATGATTTTCTCAAAATTGTGGGCATATCGTACCTCAGCAAAACCATCTATGGGGTTTACTCCTTTTATCCTCGTTTATGGTTTGGAATTTGTTCTACCCATTGAATGTGAAATTCCCTCTCTAAAACTAGCCATTGAATTGTTACCAACTACCTCTGAAGAGAAAAATCGCTTCTTATAATTAGCACAGTTAGATGAGACTCGCCGCACCGTTGCATTAGCTGTAAAGACTCATTAAAAATGTGTTAAGGCATAATATGATCAAATTTTTAACCCTCGTATCTATTTAGAGGGAGATATAGTCTTAGTATATGATCAAGCTCATGATAAGCTAGGTGTTGGTAAGTTTGAACCAATGTTGAATGGCGCTTACATTGTTAAGCTTGTGCTTGCAAAAGGGGCCTACGAATTAGTTAATTATGACAATGTCTCTTTGGATCAGCCCAGAAATGGTCTTTATCTAAAGAGATATTATGCATGATTTATTTAGTGGAGATTTTCATTGTACATTAGTTACATGGAATCTGTCTTTCACTGCCTAGGTCATCTATTCACCCACTGATGAGTTTGTTTATATTCATGGGATTTTCCTTGGTCAAACAACGAAAAATATAGCAGAGTATAGCGCAATGATTGAGCTATTATCTGATGATGATTTCATTTGGCATTCAACGTTTGATTTTTAGGTTAGATTCACAACTCATTGTACTACATTTAAACAGTGTTTATGCAACCAGAAATCCATCATTGTTAAGATTATTTTTAAAGGTCCGTCTCTTGGAAAGACAATTTGATTACATTGAATATCAACACATTTCAAGAAACTTAAACACGTTAGATTATGCATTGGCTAATCAAGTTTTAAATAGACATTTGCAAAATTGATCATAAATCAAAAAAGTAGTCAATCCATATTGAAAAAGATACTCATAGACCAAAAAGTAGTAATCATCATTAGGTCAAAATACTTGTTTATCATATTTTTCCAAAAAATACATATCATCTGTGA
Organism: Pinus albicaulis; assembly: GCA_034641835.2. Classification (NCBI taxonomy): domain Eukaryota; kingdom Viridiplantae; phylum Streptophyta; class Pinopsida; order Pinales; family Pinaceae; genus Pinus; species Pinus albicaulis. The sequence goes on along the minus strand of CM076571.1, from coordinate 761,453,111 downwards.
TCATAGGTCTCAAACGCCTTATGATCAAAATATATTGGTACAAAAGAAACAAAAAGTAGTCAAATATGACCATCATCTATCCATGATAATGATCATGGTAGTAGAGTATAGCATGCGCCACTTGGTGCAGGTATTGTCTGAATGGATCAGGAACTCCATTCATATGCCTCTTCTATCGGAGAGGCAACTAATTTGTCCCAGTATCTAGGTTATCTATGGTCAGCCTCTCCAGATTATGGTCCAACTCTCTGAGGGTCTCTGAACTGCTGCTATAGGTTATGCTCCTCATCTATCAAATCGATGAAGCACTGTTGGTCATACTGGGGCTACATCTGCGTTAAAATTTTTGATTATTAGTATTGGATGATAAAAAATCAAAGAAAAATTATAAAACATAAAAACTCAAAATGAGAATTTTTACCTAAATCATCCCACTGTGCCCTAGGTGGGAGTGTTGTATCAGGGTCACCCTTGAAATCCATCCTTGCATAGGGGAATTCCTCAATCATGAAAATATGGCTTCTCATCCATATGAAGAACTAATATGTATATCAGACAATAAGACTTCCATCGCCACCATGGTGAGCCATCAACGAAACCTATCGCAACATTAGATGATATGTTGGTCATGTAGGATCTACTAACTGCTATTGTGGTACAAGGAGTGGAATCCTCTCTAGAGAAAAGATATAAGAATGGCACCATAGACAAAATTATTTAGCTTACCATTCTTCACTCGAGTGAGTTATCCTTTCATGTTGACTACTCCTTCACATCGTTTGAATATCGTTCCCTTAAAACATTCAATAGTTTTTTTCATATGTGATTTGGTAGCCAAATGGGGGCTGCACTTCCACATAATATAGTAACTGTGAAAGTAATAATCTTATGATCAAGTCATTCGATAGTTTTAATATCTATTCAACCATATTTCAGTTGTGAATCATGAGTGCAATATTGCACCATATAGGAAGCACTGGGTTGCCCTCCTGGACGTGTGCCAAACAAAGAAATGTCTCTTCCCCTACGGGGAAAACTGGTGAGGAAATAAATATCTTTGCATCAATGATGAGCCTATGATCTCCAATGATAAATCACTATTCCTAGATATCTCATGCATTTACCAACTAGATCATTATCTCTACTTGGGCTTTCATGCCTTGTATGGACCAAAATTTGTATAGTGCACAGTTACTTAAAGCTTGAAGTGTTGTTCGACTACCAATTTCCTCATTATCATGTGTTTCGTTCTCACTTTCACTCCACTCGATCATGGTTGTTTCAATTTTCCTGCAAATAATCATTAAAGAGCATTAGAAATCTCTTAGAGGAACTTAGAGCAATTTTGATGGTACGAAAATAATTTTGGAAAACCCCCATGGTGCCTACGTGAGTTTTCTTTGTACACAATGCATTTTTGTGCATGTTTTGTATAGAATACCTATGCAGGAATGATAATTTTTTTGTGTTAAAAATTATCGAGGTGTAAAATCCCGACAAGGAAAACCTACGCACCCTCGAGGGTGATATATAAAACATATTTTATCCAAAAAATTCCCGTAGCCTAAAATTAAAAATCAAATAGATAGAATGCAAGATAATGGAGTGATTAATTACTTGGAACTGACGGTTCGTGAAATGGTCCACCGATTTGCCTAATATCAGCCTCAGAAGGTCTATGGTAAAAACACTTTTTACTACTTTACAAATCAAACGGTGAAAATGACTTGTGCTTTTTTACTTTTATAAGTTTTTTATGAATGAAATAATATTATTTTATTCCTTTAATTGTTAGAAGTTCAAATTTTCGATATTTTTACTACAATTGAGAACAAATTATTGTAATTTTGAGTTTTTTGTGCAGATGATAGGTCGTGCTTAAAAAATAATCATTTTGATGACAGAGTAGACTTTTATCACTTTTTCGGACTCATTAAAAATTATGAAAAAAGTGAAACCCTTGGAATTCTCTTTGAAGCCATTTTAGGACTCTCTAAACATGAAAATATTGTTGAGCACTTGACTATTCGAACTCATTAGAATAAATGAATAGTCATCTACTCAATATAAGTTTACCCATTTTTTGGACTGAATTAGACTAATTACGAAAAATGTATATGTTGACGAAGCATGATCAATAGAGTTATATCCTACATTATTTTATCCTTTTTCTGGTTTGAGAGACTAAATTTACGAAAAAGAACACTATGGAGTTTACTTATGTTTTTCTCCTGACTCCCTAAAACTAAAAAACATTGAGTTTCACTTTCTCCGGGCTCGTTAAAAATTTACGTTGAAAGAACTGATTGATTTTTCTTTTTTTTGTCTTTTCAAAAATATTTAAACATGAAAACTACATCGAGTTAATCCTATGCTAAAATCATTAAAATTAAACAGTACAAGACTCGTCGATCACAATGAGACCGAACTACTCCTTCCTAGGGTTCATTAGAATCACTAGGATGGACTCATCCAAAGGATGAGCTTACACAACAAGAAAATTTTATCCTCCTCAAACTTGACAAAAATAAAGAGGTACTTGCCAGTAATGGTGGGGGGGGGGGGGGAGATTGAGAAAAAGAATTCATCTTTTATACTTGTTTTAAAAGCAGCATGTCACTCTTGAACACGACACTTTGTCACAGTCGTGTCTGGGTTGGGTAATCCTTTTGTCTTACATTTAATCAAACCTGATTGAAAATATTTAGGTAGTTTTAGGTATTATATATAAGTCAAATGTTTCCAATTCATTTAAAATGGCGTTACGTGTTCAAGAGAAAGTGTGAACTTCATTTAGTTTTCATTGAAAATATTTGTCTCCATTCACGTTGAATATCCCTGAGTTAATCCTTGTAAAATATTTCTTCAAAACTTGACATCATGATTTCATGTCATAGACGCTCCTATGATAGATCACTTCCTATCGACTTCAACTCATTATCTAGGAAGTTGATCCAGAAATCTTATCAGTACCTTGAAATATGCATGCCTTAATGGCAGGTTTCTCACCTTCGATGACATGTTTTCATCATTGGCCTTTGATCAAAAAACTCTATGAGTGTTCGATTGCAAATAATCATTCACATTTCATAGTTTGTACTGAGGTACTTTGAGAGCCATTTTCATTGTTGGTGGTTTCTCTCACACTTGTTAATGATTTTCATCATTGACCGGTAAACAAGTTGTTTTTACCATGTTCGATGTCAAAACAATAAATCACATGGTTATATTCGCACTAGTTCAAGAAACAGAGATCAAGACCCTGAATCTAGTTTCAACAACCTAGGTTTCGAGGATTTATGTATTCATGTTTCAGTAGACTAATTCATTACAGATGGCTACGTCCATACTGTATCTACTATTGATGTAATTCTAGGTAATTTTTATACCAGCACATAGAGTTAGTTTTGCTTTGAGTATGGGAATGCCTACCTCAATGATGATTATATACTTGGATTGAATGTTTCTTACATGTTTTCGACTGATGTCTCTATTCTAATCCTTGGTATGATAAAGCACTTCATTCTTTTGAAATATTTTCTCAGACTTCACACTTTAGGGGGCAATCTGTCACACATCATTTTTTCACCATGACATTTTACGGTCAATATGGATCTATCAGCATCCATATGCATGTTTCCTTAGAATTCAAACATTTATATTCCTTCACCAAGTCTTGGAAACTGAGAAAATAGCTCTTAATTACTCTTACATATGGTCTGTACACTTTTTGCGGTCACTTCTTGCGCATACGTGGATATTACTGAGCTTCTCTCTGGACTTCTGTGCTTTGTTTCCCATTAAAACCTATGCACCCCATTTAAATTAAAGTAAAGGCAAAAAGTAACTTCTAGAAGCATAGTTGGGTGCATATTCTTCCAACTAAAAGCCTTTGAGTCACAACAGTTCAAGCTAAATCCCTCCAATCATGGATCTTATCCCCTTGGATCAAGGAACCCTAATCCCCTCATTTGTGGATCACACCCCTCTTTTGGTTGATCTAAAACCTCCTCAGTTTCTCCTATAAATTGAGCTAAGAATTCAAGGTTAAGGGAGTTCACTTATGGTAATTGTATGCTGGTCATTTTAAAGTGGAAAACTTATTAAACCGAGTAATATTGGGAAGGTAGACAAGAGGAATATGTATGACAACAAGGCTTGGTTGTAAGATTGCTCTTTTTATTCTTGAATAATACATTTGGATACTTTTTCTCATTGCGTTGTTTTCATATTCATTAAAAAAATTAAAATTCCTAATCTCCTTGATCATTAAGTTAATCTAGTATTTGGATTATTATATACTACAAATGCTTTTGATTCTTTGCATGTTTGTGGTTGTAGGTTTATTCTTAGTGTTGAAGGACTTCTTCGGGACAAAATATGAGGTCTTCAACAAACATCTCGTTGAAAGGTAATAGAATTATCCTCTCTTTTCTAGTTCTGATAATTTTAATGCTAATCGCTTAGGGAAAGAGATATTATTATGTTTTTTTGTTTATAGTTATCTGTTGGGATACTAGGGAGATCGCTCTTGTCTGCAAGAGGGATTTATCCAAGTAATAATGGGTGAAATATTCCCCAATGACGAGATTCTTATCCGAAAGATAATTGCACTTTTGTGCCAAGGTTTGAACCCTGGCAACACATTTGTCAGAAAAGATCAGGATAATAATGTGGAAGATACGATGAAGGCAGAATATGGCCTAATCAAGAAGTATTGCGGGTATGCTATAAATTCTAATAATTAGAAGTCTTTGCACCACACTACACATATTCTGGCAGGGAATATTATGCAGAAATGTCGCGCAGAGGAGGTATCGACACGAGTCGTATCTTTGGCTGCGTAGTGCAGCAAAGGAATCCAGTACAACTGGGCTGGGTATTTGTGTAAGGAATTCCTGGATGGTTATAGAGAGGCTCATGAGGAGGGAAGTAAATTCCACTATGTGTGGTTATTTCTCTTGATTGCACTAATGGCATGGAGAGATCCAGATGAGTCACAGTTCCCCACTGTGGACCCAAATATTTGTGAGGCTGTGAGGTATGCCTCAATATGCCATTCAAAGGAAGTGACAAGTGTGATGGAAAATAAGTTATTTTGGGTCCTATTTGAGATGGATCTATGCACGGTGATGAGTCAGAGGTCGAGGCTATCACCAATTTTGTTTGAAGAATATCGTCAAATTGTAGACTTTAAGGCATAATTTCACCATGTGTACGTCCATGCGAGGAAGGATCTTGCAGAGGTATGATACGAGCTTCCTTATTTTGTGACTGATGATGACATCACGCACATCATAGGTCAATGGCCAAATGACTAGTTGACTCCACCCATAGAAGGGGTGGAGACAGAGCAGGCAGGCACCAGTGGAGCAAAGCCGAATACTTTAGGTGTGAAAACTAGTAATAAAATCACCAAGAAGTAGCCCAGGAAAGTCACATTTGAGATTGAAAAGGATATTGATAAGGAAGGAGAGCCAGAAACTAAGAAGGAAAAACAAGATATTGGGGGCAGAAATCAGGGTGGAAAAGAACCATTTGATGACCCAGAAGACCCCACCGCCCCTTTCATTCTCAAGGGGTAGAATAAACTCGATAAAGGAGGTGGGTGGAAGAAGAAAAAATCTGATATGTTAGCTAGAGCATAGTCGATGGTCCTCACTGTGGGGGACCTCGCGGAGATTGGTGACATAGTATGACACTTCACTGAGGAAATATGCGGAGATATTGAAGATCAGTACAAGGTTTTATTGATAGAGGTCCAAAAGGGCCTCAAGGAATTACAGGTGCAGACAAGCACAGTTCAAGTGAGCGTAGCCTATGCGAGCATGATTCGAGCAAGTGCGGCTCAAGTGAGCGAGGCACTAGCGAGTGTAAGTAAAGAAAGCCCAGAATTGGAAATCACCCTTGAGGTTTGGGCTCTGTAGATACCTATAGAAGAATTGCATTTTGACACTATAGAATATTGAGCACACACATTGAATTGTCAAAATACTATTTTGAATCTTGTTGCACTCCCCATTCAGACATTATATGATTTCCACCAGGGAGTTATAGAGGAATTGAAGATTCACAAGCAATGAGCCTTGCTGGTCATCAAGGATGTCAAGTAGGATCATAAGCGAGTGGTTGATGAAATGTAGTAGGCTATGAAGGACAAAGTAGAGGCGGCTGCACATAGGCAACAATTGGAGGAGGACATCACTAAAGCTTACATCAAGTTACCTGACCTCCATATCCTGGTTGAGGCAACACTAAAAGAAAATGTTGAGAAGCTTGCTATCGAGGTCAAAGACTCCAACACAGAAATGGACAAGGTAAATCTTGAGCTTTAGATGCAGATCATTGAGCTTTAGATGAAGTTACATCCAACTACCCCAGCAGAGGCCTGGGAGCAGCGTGAAGTAGACATAAAGGCTGCTATGGATAGCATTGAAACCACAGTCAAGGAATGTAGCCAATTGTTTGATGAAGTTATGGAAATATGGGCTTCATTGCAAGAGGACCTGTATGTGCATAAAATTGAACCAAAAATCCGAGAAAAAAACAATAGTTTGATTAGATCAAGGTGACAACATGGACCTTAGCACCTGCACAAAAATTTTCCCTTTTTCAAGAGGGAAAGTTTTTCAAAGCCATATCGATGAGCTGTGGCAGAAGGAACAAATACTCTCCTCCAAAATGCAGCCTTGGGAAGTAGATGTTAGTCAGCTATCACAGACTGTGGATAACAAGTTGAAGACCCTAAGGCACACACATAGATAAATTCTTCAGAAGATAGTAGGGGCTAGCCATGGAGAAGCTATTGGATGAGGTAAGCGAGGCCGAGAAGAAGTGCACCGAGACAATTTAGCCATTGAAGGATGCATTAAGTAACATCAAATCAAAGACTCAAGGTGCACCATCTGAGTGACTCGAGACGAGTCACATCATTGTGTTGGGGGCCTGTTGGGCAGGGTACCCCTAGGTCCAAATTTACATAAAAATTCACATTTTTGAAGAGCGAAGTGCATAGAAGGTTAGGATTCATAGGGGATTTGGGGTGGGTCAAAGCCCCTTATTGTATAAAGGGATGGGAATATTTTGGATACTTTGAGCTCCACCTATGGTTTGTGAACAATGGTATTGTACGAAGGAGAAACTATATAAGGAGTCTAGGGATATATTTTGTTCATAGAATTCATATAGATGTAATGTTAGATCTGAACTGAGTTTGTATTTTTTCTGTTTTCGGTGAAAGAGAAGGCTCCTGTAGCTATGTGTGCAGAGACCTTAGAAAGTTTGTAGTTGAGTGAGTAAACCCCTGCAGCTATGTGCGCAGGGTGGGAAGTGTTGTCTTGAGAAGATCTGAGCTAATAAAAGAAGATTTTGAAGACAAATCTTTGTACTTTACTTGTATGATTGCATTATCTGTGTTTCTGATATTGTTTGTGCTAGATTAGGTTTTTTATGTATAATTGCATCGTGAAGACATGAACATGGTTTCTTATGATGACTAATGCATGTTTAAGTGAAAAGGCATAATGTGAAAGTTATTAAAGTATATTTGTTGAACAACATTTGTATATTTAGCATACTGGTTTAGAGAAGCTATGAATAAGCGTTAAGTGAGGATAAAACCTAAAGCCACACTCCATAGTCCCTCTGGATGTATAAACCTGGTTCTAGCATCCCCTAATATTGCCTCCAGTAAGACTTCGGTCTGCGTAGCAGATTTTTTCCAAAAGGGCCAGTGATAGAGGGCTTTGTTGGTTCGCGCAACCATCTCTAAATCTGATTCTAGACCCCCTTAAGTCAACAATAACACCATATGTACAACACACACAAAACCACATGTACATAAAACTACATATAAAACATGTACATAGCACCATACGTACACACCACCACATATCCAACATGCACACAACAACGCATATCCAACATGCGAACAATACAATATGTACACAACACCACATATCCAACATGTACATAGAACCATATATACCTAGAACTACATATGAAATATACACACAACACCATATATACAACAGACATACAACATCAAATGTACACAATACTACATATGTTACATGTATAGATCACCATAGGTACAATCACTGAATATTCAACATGCGCAACATATACACAATAGTAGTACTACACATCCATATACCACACACTGACCCCATAAGAAACCTTAATTCTAGTGTCTTTCCACTATCCATGCTTATCCTAGCATGTCACAGATCAGGTTAATTTCACTTCGTTGACGTACACCTCAACATTACCTATCCATATAATAAACATAGGCATAGTAAAAGAATATAATATTAAATCATATCCACATGATACTAACCTCATAGATCTATCAAGGCTACTCTGCCACTTGATTCCCTGTAGCCAGGAACCTCTTCATGCCATTCACCTTCATAAGAAAGCATTCCTCCACAAGAATGATCTATGACAACCATGTTAGACAGTGACATAGATACATACATACCTACATATATAATCATTAGCATAAAACAATCATCCTCTTGTCAAACAATGACATACACACACACATATATACATATAAAAATTTGCATCATGATCCATGACGGCCCTGTCAAACATGAAATACATGCATACATACATGTATACATATATAAACATCAACATAATCATGATCTCAACATAATTACCAAATATAATAAGTTCAAGGTTAAGAGAATGGTCTTTATCCATGTGCAACATGCACAACATTGAGAAAAAAATTCCCAACATAGCCAAGGCATATGATGCCTCAAATCCACTTACTTTACCTTTTATGTTACCTTCCCCAAAACTTTTGTTCCACTATCCATTTACCACAATTTACCCAACCATTCCAACCAATTGTCATATTCTTACATTATGTTTCCCTTATACATGCACCGGGCTTCATCTAAGTCTTTCATTACCTGTTGGGTACCATTGATATTTCCCCAAGCTCTGTTAACTTTCCTGCTTCCCAACCAATTCCCAAGACTCTCAAACAAAAGGCAAGAACAAGAAACAATCAAGAAGAAAACTGAGAAAACAAATAGTAATACGACACCACAACCAAAGTGGTATGGCCATACACTAGAAATAAAAAAAATTGAAAATCAAGTGCAAACAAATCATAAAATACCAAAAGCACAAGAATAAAAACAAAAACAATGATTCAATCCCCCTGATTTCCAATACTTCCAAAGGAAAGCTCAACCCAAGCCTTCTTCAAGATTTCATGGCAGTCTCTCTTTACATGGAATCCCTTGCATCATATTGTCATTTACACATAACTGTTAGTGCATAAATAAATATAGCAATATACCAATTATCTTACCTTGTTGTTCCAAGCATGCTGACCTATAACTGAATCACACGTGCCAGTCATATGTACCAAATATCAAGACACCATATCTATCAATTTTAAATCAACTTTTACCAAGACTAACAACCATGTCATAATCCACAATAAACTCAAATTCATCGGTCACAATACATAAAGCTACAACTATCACCTACTTACACTCAAGTAGATATCATATGTCTCAACACACATGTGTTAGTAAAACCATCTTAAACAAGATCTTTCCTTCATGCAATCTTATAGATACAAACTCATATCATACAACTAGTAAAGCATTCAAACAATACATAGACGAAATAAAGACCAAATGCTCAAATACCAAATAAACGACATAATAGAACATTCAAGAATGAAATATATGACATAAGAAAATTCATAACTAAATGCATCTCACGGGAGGCCATCTTGTCTTCACAATCAATCTACATTAGAACAATATAAATTTACAACACCTCAACTAAACATAAATAGATCATGATATCCATAGCAATAAATAAGTGGCATGTTCACATCATAAGATCATAAACAATTTTCTGTCATGCATAGCAATAAAAAAGGAGAAATCAACCTAGATTAGTATGACATAACATAGAAAATGAGTCTACTCATACCTGAATGTCATAACCCTAGCCAGCTGCCTAGGCCACTCCAATTTAGCATGATACATATAACATTAAGATATTAATGCTATAACCCTAATCCTCAAGTTAACTAAGATATAACAAAAATAAGTTAACATATAACATAATCATTAAATTAATACCATGCTTAACTAACCAACACATATACATATGATCACACTAATTAACTAACATCTATCATGTATGTAACCTAAAATCAATAGAATGAAATACATACACATAACCATAAAGCATATGACTACACTGATAAACTAGAATTTATCACATATGTAACCATAATAATAATAATAATAGAATGACGAACATATAAGTAACCCTAATTTTTACAAAAACCATGAATCACAAACATGCATGCCAAACATGCACACTTGTATGACAATCTACTCATACCACAAAGTCTAGTGTTGCAACTTCACTTTGAGGATCTACATCTATTGCTCTATCTCAACCAACACATTAGCATCATAATATACCAATATCATCATGATGACCTAATTTCATACAATGACCTTATGCACAACAACCTTCACCAAACCAATCAAACTTGACCATATTCACCCACTTGACATGTATAACCAATCTTGAACGACCAATGCATGTCTAACATATAGCATCACATAAGCAAGCATACACGGATAACACAAAAGCATGACCAATATGTGACCTAGCATAAACAAGAAATGCATGTACAATATGTAAAAATATATAATCAAGCGTGCATGAACAATACACAAGCATGAGCAACACATAACTAGTCATACACTCGTGACAACATGTTGAAAACAACACCATCAACACTTCCATGGAAACACCACTACCACCATGGCCAACACAACACAGATGCAACAAACACATACACCATAGGTATGAGAAACACATATGAAACCAACCGAAATACATGACCAACACACCACCCATCCAATCTAAGGGTTGAACCATGCTCTGATACCACTTTGTAATAATCTCTTCCCACATCTACCCAAGTAACCAGCCAACCGGGGTAAACATGTGATGAGAGGATACCACAATGAGATTTAACCTCCTAGGTGATCTTAAGGAAGTGGAAGTGACAAAAACACAACATGCAAACCTTGTACATTATCAATGACACCCACAAGAGCTAACCCATCCATTCGGGCCTCTTATCCCTGGGTCGCACTGACCTTTTGACCTCTTTGAGCCATAGACACGGGCACATTCTTGCAAGCCCGCATCTAGGAGGCTATAGCCACAGACATAACACTACATGCTAGCATCCAAGGCCCCAATTTTTCGGTTATGTGCAAGCATCCCCGGTATTTGAGCCACCTTTTCAGGCCCATAACCCAGTGCTCTTCCTAAAACTTCATGAAAATTTCAGAGATGATAAATAACAACATTACAATGATACAAAAGCAATCACATCATCAATAAATCATCTAGAAACCTCCTAGTCATGACATAAATTTTGTCAAACATGTCACAAACATTGAAACTACATCTGTAAACAACAAATCTAAGAATATGGGTCTCATACTTATTTGATAATTAGTAAGAATAATTTCTCCCTTACATCATTAGCTGTAATACAATCTATTTTACCATAGATACAATGTGCATTCATTTACAAGCAAAAACATGGAGAGAGCTATACATCATCACTGATAAAATACATGATCATAACTAGCATAATAACAACATAAATACCATAGATACAACAACAATAGAATCCACATAATAACTAGTACATTTGCATACCAAATACACAGGGAATAGGCTCTTCATTACTAAATGTAGAAACCAACTAGAGATGGAACTTCCACGGTCCACCCGACGATAGATTGGTTGAGCTATATCTCTCTTCAGCTAATCACGCATGTGCCATATTCTAAGCATGAATGTGGGATCTCATCAAAAACATCAATCACAACCAATCCAGGGCTTCTAGAGTCCAAACCACCTCAACCCTCAACCAATGATTCCACCTCACAGTCGGACATCACAACCATCATAGATTGGTCTCTATCCAAGTTGTTCCAGGGCTCTAGAGTGTTTTTTCTAACTAGACCCTCCACAAATAGTAATTCAAGCCCAATTGTTATAGGGCTTCTATAACATTTGTCCAACCATCGCTTCCAGTACTAGTAACTCAACCAACCTAGGGCTTCCAGAGCATTTGTCCAACCAAGGATTCTAGGACTAGTAACTCAACCCATGGTTTTTCGCCATGCTTCCAGAGCATTTGTCCAACCAAGGCTTCCAGGAATTAATAACTCAACCCACAACTAAAGGTACATGATAACCAACCCAAAAAAAAAAATGAAAATGAATCCACAACTCCATGAATATCTATGAAATTTCAAGGATAGGAAAATCCATTGTCAATCTAAGAAATCCTCCATGCCAATGACAGATCATGACCAAGAAACCACATGCATACACAACGCATGCCAAAACTAGTGAGGAAAACATACATGCAACTCAGTACCTGCAAGAAAAACTCGTTGTATTTGTTGATCCCTATGTCCTCTTATGCTTTCCTGCTCTTCATTTTCCTTCTTGCTCCAAATCACCAAGTATGCCACACTCTCCAAGAGTGCTCCAAGAAAAATTTAAGTATCCAAGAGTATGAGAGATAGAGAGATAATAATGAGAGAGATCCAAAAATGCATTGAAAAAATCTTACCAACTGATCCTCATAAGCCATTTTATTCATGAGGCCTCTATTTTCTTTGTTTTCTATTATTTTCCTTCATTTTCCTCCTCACATGCAACCTGTGACCTTTCACCTTCCTTTTCTCCTAATTTCCATTATTTTCATAAATAAAATAGTAATTAATGCCTCATTCCTTTCCAAAGCCTTTTCCATTTCCATTTCCAATTTCCTTTAGCCATAATAGCTGAAATGAACACCTGCTAGGATGTTTTTTCCCAGGATTTAGCTTGGAACACGTGTCCCATCAACCATGGTTATTATTTTTAACTTTTATTGCATGGAATTTTCACTAGGGTTGTTACATCCTCCTACTATAATAAAGTGAAATAATCTAATGTAATGTAGATAATTACTTCTAATATAAGACAAAGAGAGTGTCTATCAAATTTTCCTTACAATTGACATTGAAAAGAAATCATAAACAACTAACCTAATTGCAGAAAAGGAAACTATGCTATGTGAAATCATTCATCTAACTATCCATTCATTTGTAGTAAAGAAACTATTCTATCTTCACACACTTCATCAAACCATAAATTAAACCTCTAACTAATGCTTCAGCTAAATTTTACTTCCATGTAAACTATTGTCCAGTTTATGTTAATTCTGTGATGAAACAAAACTCTAATGCCTACTATGTTCTTTCAACAAAAGAGAAAGGAGTTTTGGAGTGGCCTAGGGGTCACTTCTGGTCATGAATCCAGAGCTAGGGGTCAAATACATCCTATCCTAGGTTCAAATGGAAACAGGGAGAAAAATTGGAGTGGAAATGGTGTCCTATAGCGCTGCTACAAGAAGCTACTACAGGATCTCTATATTGCTACCGGAAGTTATGAAGTGCTACATGAAGTAGGCCGAGAAGGATCTAAGGGTGAAAAGGATGGAAGGAAGGTGTGGAAAGGTGAGAGAAGGTGTAATTGGGTGAGTGAGGGGTGACTAACACCTCCAACCAAGCTCAGAACCCTTGGAGGGTATGCTTTTCACTAGGATGGCTGCTTATGGTGGTGATGAAGATGATTTCACAAAACAAGGTTTTGGTGGTAGAATTGGAGGTTGGAGAGAAGAAGGAAGAAGTCCAAGATGACAGTGATGAAAGGGGTCCTTTTCCTACAGTTGTAGACATCACTTCAACCACTGCATACATCCATGCATTGATTATTGACAAACTAACATGTTCAAGAGTGGAAAATATGAGTTGAACGGAAACTCTAGTTAACCTATGCTAAAATTTGATCTAAGAAAAAAATCCAACTTCAAACTTACAGTAATCATATGATGAACATAATACTCACACTATTTAACTTTCCAAGAAATTATAAACAACCTATTTTTGTACTGGGTTTGGATTTCCTTCTCCTCATGCTCCCATGAGAGAGGTGAGACAAAGATGCTACAAGCACAGTTTTGATAGATTTTTGTTGCTGCTAGAATGCATGGAAATTAAACAAACTGTCGGAACATAAAAAGAGAATATAAATACACAAGAGGGACTTAGCCAATGGATTGGGCCCTAACCAAAAATCATTAGCCCTTTGAGACTAAATCAGTAATGGATCAAACATCTTCTCATTATCATTGCATCAAAATGCTTAATACATCATATGACAATAACAATTAATACTAATTCAGAGCTCAAGAGCTACCTAGCTGAATATAAAGTTAAAAATCTAATGAGCTCTTGGACGTCCTTATTTATAAAAATGTTTATAAAATGGCTAGCTATCAAAAATGCCCTAAAAAGTATGAATATTGCATCCTTTCTAGAAGAGTGGAGCTTAGCTCCTCATAACTGCCACTTGCTTAGTTTACTTTGCCTTTGAGCTATTGGGAGAGATCTTGGTGTGATCTTGGGCTGATTGAGGGAGTTAAGGAGGTGGAAAACACTCCTACAACCTCTCCTTGTTTTTTACTTTGAGCCCTTAGGTGGAAAATGTCTCAAAAATGGCTTCATTTTGTGCAATTAAAACAGATTAGGCTACATGTCATGAAAAACATCTTTCACCCTTCTCACTAAGCATAATTAATGACAAAAATGTAAAAAAATGTGAGGGAGAGATAACTTAATAACATTAAGATTGGAATTGCAACCCCTTAAAATGTACCTATTGATGAGCCTCATCAACAAGGAGGTATACTTTTCTAGTGGGTTGGTACCATGGGCAGTGACAACATCGAAGGCACCTTAGAGGATGAGCATAACAGAGTTGGTAGATTTGAAGTTGCAGTTGAAGCAAATTCTTGAAAAAGGATACATTAGGCCAAGTGTATCACCTTGGGGTGCAACAGTATTGTTGTGAAGAATAAAGATGGTAATCTCAGGTTGTGCATTGATTAGAGACAGTTAAACAAGGTGACCATCAAGAAAAAGTATTTGTTGCCGAGGATTGATGATTTTTTCGATAAGTTGAAGGGAGCAGAAGTGTTCTCGAATATTGATCTGAGATCCATATATCATCAGGTACACATTAAATAATATGAAATTCACAAGACAAATTTTTGAACTAGGTACAGACATTATGAGTTTGTTGTAGTTCCATTTGATTTGACTAATGCTGCAGCTACTTTTATGTTATTGATGAATAGTGTGTTGCGTCCTTATTTGTACAAGTTTGTTATTGTGTTCATTGATGATATATTTGTATATTCCAAGAATGAAGAAGAACATGCTGAACATCTAGCAACAAAGTTGATATTGCTAAGAGAGCATTGTTTGTATGCTAATCTTAGAAAATGCAGTTTCTTTAAGATAGAGGTACATTACTTGGGATATGTTTCCAAGGAACGCATAGGAGTGGATCCAGAAAAGATAAGGGCTATCATGGAGTGGGTAGCTCCTAGGAATGTGGATGAGGTAAGGTCCTTCATGGGTTTAGTAGGTTACTATAGGAGGTTCATGAGGAAATTCTCACATATTTCTTATCCTATCACATCATTGCAAAGGAAAGGTAAGAAGTTCGAATGGACAGAGGAATGCGCAGTCATTTTTGAGCAGTTAAAGGAGTTGTTGACACATGATTTATTGTTAAATATCGCAAATATGGAAAAAGAGTTTGTGGTATGTACATAAACTTGCAAGAGAGGGCTTGGTGGATTATTTCTGTAGGAAGGACAGGTGGTATGTTATGAGTCACAAAAACTAAATGAGCACTAGCATAACTATCTGACACATGACCTTGAGTTGGTAGTGATCATCCATGCATTGAAGATGTGGAGGCACTATCTTCTACACATAATATTTCTATTGATGAGTGATCAAAGTGGATTTCGGTATCTATTCGACCAACCGAATCTAAATGTCAAGAAATCTAGATGGTTGGCCACAATCAATGAGTTTGACTTTGAGATCAGTTTTATTAAAGGTAAAGAGAACAGGGTTTCATATTCTCTTAGCAGGCAGATAAATGTGAATCATATAGCATCTATCACTTCCTATGGGACATATCTACATGATATGATCTTGCAGGAAGTTCCGTAGGATGTCAGGTATATGGAGCTTAGGCATAGATTGCAACAGATTAAACCTACAAATATACGTATATGCATATGTACAGGTACATGTAGTGGTACAAGTACATGTAAAAGTGCATAGGATGTGGACTATCATCTCATAGTAGATACCTTGATTATGTTTAGAGACAAGATATATGTGGCCGACAACAGTGAACTCAAGAAGGTGATATTGAGGGAGTTTCTTGTGAAACCCTATTTAGGTCACCCATACTATCAGAAGACATTGGCAATAGTAAATAAGTTTTACTATTGGTCAAGTTTGAAAAGAGATGTAGCAATGTTTGTGGCAATTTTCTTGGATTGTCAATAGGTTAAGGTAGATTGTAAGCATCCAGGTGGACTACTATAGCCAATTTTGATTCCAGAGTGGAAATGTGAGGTAATTTCCAAGGAAATTATCATAGGTTTACTAAGGACATATAGAGAGAATGATTCCATCATGGTTGTGGTGGATAGGTTGACGAAGGTAGCACACTTCATTCTAGTGAAGTATACATACTTGACGAATGATGTAGCACATGCCTTCATTAGGGATGTGGTAATATTGCATGGTGTTCTGTAGAATATCATGTTAGACAAGGATGTGAATTTCACTTCCAGGTTTTGGAAGGATTTGTTTGCATGTTTGGGCACAGAGTTGGCCTTCAGTACAACTTATCATCCGCAGATAGATGGACAGACAAAGAGGGTCAAAACAGTATTGGAGAACATGTTGAGGATGTATGTGATGCATTAGCAGTGAAAGTTGGAAGAGTATCTTCCACTGGTAGAGTTCTCTCGCAACAATGGGTATCTGGTATCTTTGAGGATGATTCTGTTTGACGCATTGTATGGGTACAATTGTAATAATCACATCAGTTGGAGTGATCCAAATAATATGGTATTGATAGGACAAGATATGTTGGTAGAGATGGAATACGAAATGCAGGTAATCAATAAGAGTATGAAAGTAGTACAGGATAGGCAAAAGAGCTATGATGATTGGAATAAGTTATTTAAGGAGTTTGAAGTTGGGGAACATGTGTACTTGCACATCAATCCCAGGATAAGTTCCCTGAGGATTGGATCATTTTCCAAACTAGAACCTTGGTATTGTGGACCTTTCAATATTCTTGAAAGGATTGGACTAGTAACCTATTGAATTTCACTACCATTGTTAGTGAAAGTCCAAGATGTTTTCAACGTGTCATTGCTTTAATAAGTATGTTAAATATGTTTATCATGTGATTTATCAATTTTTAATGCAGGTGGAGCTGGAAGGAGAATTCTAGCTAGAACCACAATGTATTTTGTAGATAAAGATGCTCATGCTCTAGAACCGAGCAATCGAGCAAGTTAAACTATAGTGGACTCACTTTGGGCCTCATGAAGCTACATGGGAGAAGGAGGATCAGATGCGGGTTATATATCCTTCCTTATTCGTTGGTTGAGTGAATGTTTTGGCATGTATTTTGGTATATGTACATATGTATATGGATGTAAATACCTCCATAATCCATGTTATAAAACTCTAATAAGCGATATGGGTGTCATATGATTATGATGTTATATTTGTCATGTTGTCATGTTGGTTTGATTTTGAGAATTTTGATCATTGTAAATATTTCAAAGAATTAAGTTATAAATATCCATGGGTAGTATGTTGT
This sequence comes from Pinus albicaulis, assembly GCA_034641835.2. Classification (NCBI taxonomy): domain Eukaryota; kingdom Viridiplantae; phylum Streptophyta; class Pinopsida; order Pinales; family Pinaceae; genus Pinus; species Pinus albicaulis. The sequence continues at coordinate 761,435,261 of CM076571.1, read as the reverse complement.
GCTTACAATATTCTTGTTGGTTGTAGGTGTTGTTGAACACTGAGGATGGTGTTCCCCCAAGGGGGAGGGTTCTGTAACAACCCTGGTGAAAATTCCATGTAGATAAAAGTTAATAAATGTAAAATAATAACCACGGTTATGGGACATGTATTCTAAGTTGAATGTTGGGGAAAACATCCTAGTGTGGGTGTTAATATGGTTCATTATGGCTATGAAAATTTTCAAAGCAAATGGCTAAGGCTTTGGAAAGGAAAAGTGGCATTTATTGGCATTTATTTATGAAATATTGGAAAATATAAGAAAAGGAAGGTGAAAGGTCCCAAGTTTAATGTGAGGAGGAAAATGAAGGAAAATAATGGAAAAATTAAGAAAATAGAGGCCAAATTAATAAAAATGCTTATGAGGATCAGTTCATGGCTTTTGTTCAGTTCAGTTTTGGAGCTCTCATTTTATTCTCTTTCACTAATACTCTTTGACAATTATAGTTTTCTTGGAGCACTCTTGGAGGAGTGTGGAATACTTGGAATTTTAGAGTAAGAAGGAAAAGGAAGAGAAGGAAAGCGTGAGAGGACATCAAGACGAACAACTACAACATGTTTTTCTTGTAGGAACCGAGTTGCATGTATTTTTTCCTCACTAGTTTTGGCATGCATGGCATATGCATGTGGGTTTTTTCTCATGATCTATCATTGGCATGGAGTATTTCCTGGAATGAAAATGATTTTTCCTAGCCTTTCCATTTCCTATATAGCCATGGTATTGTGGGTTTTACTTTTTTTTTCTAGTTGGTTTTGTTATGCATTTGGTTATGGGTTGAGTTATTAGTTCCTGGAAGCCTTGGTTGGAAAAATGCTTTGGAAGCCCTGTAACAGCTTGAGCTGAGTTAATAGTCTTGGAAGCCTTGGTTAGAAAAAAACTCGAGAAGCCCTTGGTAGGTTAGTTACTAGTCTTGGAAGCTTGGTTGGACAAATGCTCTAGAATCCTTACGGCAACAATGTGTTGAGTTACTAGTCTTGGAAGCCCTGGTTGGAACAAACACTTTGGAGCCTTGTATAGCTTTGGTAGAGACTGATGTAATGATGGTTAGTGATGTCTGATTGTGAGGTGGAATCATTGGTTGAGGGTTGAGGTGGTTTGGCCTCTAAAAGCCTTGGTTTGGTTTTGATGGAATGTTTTATGAGATCCCACATTCATGCTTAGAATATGGCATGGGAATGATTGGTTGAAGACATATTTGGTTCATCCAATCTATGGTTAGGTGGAACATGGAATTCTTGAACCTCGTTGCCTTTTTCATTCATCGATAAGAGTTTCTTCTCCTTGTTAATTTATGTGCAAATGTACTAGTTTATATGTGGATTATATGTCTATTGTATAATTATTATTTATGTTGGTTATGAGCATGTTTTATGAAAGTGACAATGTATGCCTCTCCTCGTGTTTTGATTTATAAATGAATAAAAATGAATTGATGAACTAATAGATGATAATTTAGCAAATGTGATGAGGCTCAGTGCTTCTTATCTATTCTTAGATAAGTATGAGGACCCTATGCTAGGATATGTTGTTTAAACCTATAGATTACATATTTTCATGGCCAATAGAGGTCCAATCAAGTCCTTGTTCAAGTGATTTCATTTACATCTTTATTCCATTTTTATCTTTCATTTCTGGAAGTGTCATGGAGTTCTAAGCAGTGACCTAAGCCCATGGCCTGAAAAGTGGCATAGGAATTGGGGTCACAAGCTCAGAACTACCTGGGAAAGTCCCTAGTCACACACATGCGCTTGTTGTGCGAGCGACTGGAGGTTTCTAGTCATACTCTTTCCCATATCAAGGGAGAAACTAGGAGAGCTTAGAGATAGAGGAACTTTCAAAATGCAAAAGGTATGTCCCTCAAAACCTTAGAGATAGAGGAAAAATTAATGTGATTCTCACTTATAGTGAGCAGTGGGTGGAGAAGGACTTATAGACATTCCTTGTGTCAATGCTCCCCAAACATATACACAAACATTTTAGTGTCTTAGACCACCATTTTTATAGAGTTCTTCATGGACCCACTAATTTTTTCAGTTGTCTTCTTCGTTGTTATGACAATTCATATTTTTAAGCTAATTTTCACCCTTTATATGGCCATCTCAGGTACCCTTAACTTGCAACTAGATATTTTTCGCATCTACATAAAATAGATCCACTCCCACTGGTAAGTTAGAGCCTCCTTATTGTTCCATCTAGTCAATGTTGATATTCACAAGCTATGTCCACACAACTTATTGATGGATGCATTAGAGCTCTCCAAAATTGAGGTAAATAGGGATATTCGAGAATATATTTTCAAATTTTATCTTTTGTGCACATGGGTTATACCTATAATGCCACTCTCATTGAATCTCTATTATTGTTTAAACACATATCTTATTTTTAGTGATTGACTCATTAGACCTCTTCGACACATAAAACTCTAGTTTTCTGGAAATTAGAGAGTTCCCCTTACATAGATAAAAATTTTCTCCCATTAGCTCCACAGTTAGAGATATCACCTTACTCCTTAGGTGTCTGCACATGTAATCCATAGTTCCTAAAGAAGGAGATGAAGGACTACTTTATCTTCAAATCTCACCATGTTATAGGATTAAAAGGTTGTGGTTCTTCCTTTTTCAAAGGTTTTACTAACTTATTCCAAGGATTTGTGGCATATAAGAATGAAATATGTTTGAATCTCTTCTTTTGGGAGATATTTGACCTATATGGTTGTTTTTTTGTGGACAAATATTTTATAGTGACTTGTCACTAAAGATTACTTCAATCTACTTTCAATGAAATGAAGCAAGAAGGGACCCCATGACAATATCAATTCAATACTTGCATCACGAAGGTTTTTTTATATATAATTTCATATCAATTCCATATAAATATAAGAAGGGTTTTTATATATAATTTCATCGTGAAGATATGAGAATGGTTTATTATGGTGATGAATGCATGCTAAAGTAAGAAAGCACAGTGCTCAAGGTAGTTAAGTACAGTTGTTGAAATACATTTGTATAATTGGCATACTGGTTTGACGAAGATCTGAATATGATCTAAGTGAGGATAAGCCCTAAAGCCACACTCCATAGTCCCTTTGGATGAAGAAACTTGGTTCTAACATCCATAATATTTCCTCGAGTGAGACTTGGGTCTATGCAGCAGGTCATTGCCAAAAGGGCTGGTAATAGAATCCATCTCTGAACCTGGGTATAAACACCCTCAAGCCAACAAGATAGAGAGGGTAAAAAGGATATTTGAGGACATGTTGAGGATGCATGTGATGCATCAGCTATGAAAGTGTGAAGATTATCTTCCATTGGTAGAGTTCACTTACAACAATAGGTATCAGGAATCTTTGAGGATGAGTTCGTTTGAGGCATCGTATGGGTGGAATTGCAATACTCCCATTAGTTGGAGTGATCCAGTTAACAAGGTATTGATAGGACCAAATATGTTGGAAAAGATGGAACATGAAATGTAGGTAATCAAGAAGAATCTGAAAGCATCATAGGATAGGTAGAAGATCTATGCAAATCGAAACAAGATGTTTAAGTAGTTTCAAGTTGGGGAACATGTGTACTTTCACATCAATCCTAGGAAGAACTCAATTAGGATTGGATCGTTTTTTGAGATGGAACCTCGGTATTGTAAACCTTTCAAGACTCTTGAAAGGATTGGACCAATAGGCTATCAACTTGCATGACCTCTGTCAGTGAAAGTCCATGATGTTTTACATGTGTCATTGCTCAAGAATTATGTTAAAGGTGTTAATCGTGTGATTGAATGGTTTTTATTGAAGATGGAACCAGAAGGATAATTCCAACTAGAACCACAATTAATTTTGCATATAAATACACTCATGCTCCAGAACCGAGCAATCGAGAAATTTAAAGTGCAGTGGATTACCTTTGGGCTCGATGAAACTACATGGGAGATGGAGGATCAGATGCGGGTTATGTATCCTTCCTTATTCATTGCCTGAGTGAATGTTTTTTGGTATATGTCTTTGGTATATGCTTGGTATGATGTTTTGGTATATGTATATATGTATATGGATGTAAATAATACCATGAGATATTTTATAAATCTCCAATGAGTGGTATGGGTGTCATGTCATTATGATGTTATATTTTTCATGTTGCCATGTTAGTTTGCTTCTTAGCAGGTTGATCATTGTAAATATTGCAACGAGCTAAGTTATAAATCTCCATGAGAAGTATGTTGTTCTTACAACAATCTTATTGGTTGTAGGTGCCTTTGAACACTTAGGATGGTGTTCCCCCAAGGGGGAGGCTTCTATAACATACCTGGTGAAAATTCCATGTAAATAAAATTTAATAAAGGAAAAATAATAACCATGGTTATGGGACACATATTCTAAGCTAAATGTGGGGAAAAAATCCTAGTGTGGGTGTTCATATGGTTTATTACGGCTATGGAAATTTGCAAAGGAAATGGCTAAGGCTTTGGAAAGGAAAAGTGGAATTTATTGTCATTTATTTATGAAAATATTGGAAAATAGAAGAAAAGGAAGCTGAAAAGTCTGAGGTTGCATGTGAGGAGTAAAATGAAGGAAAATAATGGAAAAATGAAGAAAATAGATGCTCCTGAGCATCATTTCATGGCTTTTGTTCAGTTCTGTTTTGGAGCTCTCATTATATTCCCTCTCTCTCATACTCTTGGACAGTTAAATTTTTCTTCGATCACTCTTGGAGGAGTGTGGCATACTTGAAATTTTGGAGCAAGAAGGAAAAGGAAGAGTAGGAAAGCGATAGAGGACATCGGGAGCAGCTATAATGGGTTTTGCTTGCAAGAACTGAGTTGCATGTATGTTTTCCTCACTAGTCTTGGCATGCATGGCATATGCATGTGGGTTTTTGGTCATGATATGTCATTGGTATGGACGATTTATTTGGTTGAAAATGGTTTTTCCTAGCTTTTCCATTTCCTAGATAGTCATGGTGTTGTGGGTTTTTATTTTATTTTTATGGTTGGTTTTCTTGTGCCTTTGGTTGTGGGTTGAGTTATTAGTTCCTAGAAGCCTTGGTTGGAAAAATGCTCTGGAGGCCTTGTAAGGACTTGGGTTGAGTTACTAGTCCTAGAGGCCTTGGTTGGACAAACACTATGGAAGCCCTTGGTGGGTTGAGTTACTAGTCCTGGAAGCCCTGGTTTGAAAAACACTATGGAATCTCTACGACAATTGTGGGTTGAGTTACTTGTCCTGGAAGCCCTCGTTAGAACAAACTCTCTAGAGCCTTGGAAAACTTGGGTAGAGACCAATCAAATGATGGTTAGTGATGTCCAATCGTGAGGTGGAATCATTGGTTGAGGGTTCAGGTGTTTTGGCCTCTGGAAGCCAGGTTTGGTTTTGATGGATTTGTTATATGAGATCCCACATTCATGTTTGGAATATGTCATGGGGATGATTGGCTAAAGAGATATCTGGTTCAACTAATCTATGGCTGGGTGGAACATGGAAGTCTTGAACCTTGTTGGCGTTTGCATTCATCAATAAGAGTTTCTTCTCATTGGTAATTTATGTTGGGGTCCTATGACTTGGCAGATTGGCATGCCAAGTGACAAGGCAACATGCAAACCAAGCTTTAGAGCTCTAGGATTTAGCCCTCCTAGTCTCAGAGAGGGATCTCTCAATATTTCTATAAGAATGTGTCTTGAAAGTTTTAGTAGTTGATTTAGGCTAGTTATGAAGTGCGGGGTTGTTTGTTTTTTTTGGTTGTAAAAATGTGTTTCATGCAGTATAGATAGAGCATGGGAATCTACAAGCCATTGGGAAATGGAGTCATGTGAAAATTCAAATAGTTATTATTGATAAGGAAGGGAAACCAGAGGGAAAATCTAACTCGGTCAAGGGTCTGTTGAATAATATAGGTGAAATGAGGTGAAAATTAAGGACTAAGAGTGAAAGCAAACTAAACCCTTTCACAATGTGATGCAGGGGCATTAGACACTAGCCAGCAATGTAGGAGTTTTTTCCACATGTTGTGGCTAGGAGGGTTTGAAAAAATCTGAATTGTAACAACTAGGTGTCAATACCTCAGCTGGTTGTATTATTTAGAACAGTTAGAGTCATAGAAGTCGAATAGCTCAGTTAGTCTAGCTGTCATATTTCAGTTAATGTAATTAGGCTATTGATTTTCTAAAAAGGTCCTCACAGAGGAACCGAGGAACCACATTGTAATATGTATAAATTGTATTCTCTGGATGTAGAAAAAGGAGAGAAGAGAGGAGCTTCCTGCAATAAAACTCTGTGCATTGAGAAATTGCTTCCAGTTGAATAAAATTCAAGTCCTGTTGATTTCCAAACTGCCTGTATTTATAATTGTGAAGAATTGGTTAACTGTGAGGCAATTGTGTAATGGTAATTCCGTTCTCTGTCCTTTAATTCCCGTAATTTATTGGATAACCCTGCGAATTCACCATAACCGTAGGCGAGGCCTGTGTAGAGAACCCTGGTCGCGGAACTCTGTTTTATGGTAATAGAAGCCCACGTAATAAAGAAACTTACGTTTTCCCGTTGTCAATTGGAATTCCTAACCAGTCCAGAACCTTAGTTAACAAACAAAGAATAAACGAAGAAGAACGCAAACTCGACGAGGAACCTTGGTTAGTCACTGCACCAAAACCACAAGCGGATTTGCAAAGGTGGATTGCCCATAACGCACTGCTTTTGTGGATTAGGCAGTATTTCCTGAACGCGAGCAATTCCATAGACCTGTCAACGCGTGGCAAGGTGGATCCTTGGAAAACCCCTGTTTAGCCTGCGCCATCGCACATTAAATTTCGTACCAGGATGCCGAGCGATATTGACGAGAGCCGTTGATTCGGGAGAGGGCCATCGGATGGTGATCGCATGTTGAACTTGGCCGGAGTTTAACCAAGGTGCGCGGAGGATAGCCAAGTATGATACGAGCATTTGATTGGGTGATTGGACGTAGAGGTGGGCCTGGAGTAAAAGTTCTATTATAAAGTTTGATTTACAAAGCGTAGAGTATTAATATAAGTTTTGAAGATTAATATAAAGTTTCAAAAGACATAAAAAATTGGTAATAAGGTTGACAACATAATTTAAGGTTCGGGAATATAAATTAAAGTTCAAACATTGTGGATAGTATTATTTATCAAATTCTACGAATTCGATAATTAAATAAAAAGAAAATAAAAGAGCCATGTGGGGTAAACCAAAGGGAAATGAGGGCAGAGCCACATCTCCGTTGACCAGCCCTCCTTGGGGCGGACTTCCAACGTTGTTGCGTCATTTGTGGTATCAGAGCAAAGTTTCAAGTTGTTTTTGCTGACATGGCAATCCGAGTTGGTAGAGGTGCTGGTAGAAGGAGACCTGTTGCCAACGTTGAGGTGTTGGGGATGTTGCAGAGGGTCGAGGCTAGAATGGATGTCATAGAGCAAAGATAGACTAGAGATCCTGAAGACATCAGCGAACCTGAGATAGAAGAAGCTGAAGAGAATGTTGAAATTCCTCCTAACATGAGACTCCTTAGAACTGTTCTGGGGTCTACGGTTAAGCCCAAAATTGAAGTGTCAAGTTATGTAGGGGGACTGAATCCAGAGGAGCTAGTGGACTTGATAAATGAAATGAACAAGTGCTTCGATTATGAAGAAATAAGCGAGGATAAGAAGGTCAAGTTTTCAGTGACAAAGCTGAAAGGACATGCTGCACTTTGGTGGGACGGAGTGCAGGCAGAAAGGAGGAGAGTTGCCAAGCAACCTATCAAGAGCTGGACCAGAATGATGGCTAAATTAAAAGGTAAATTCTTGCCTAGTGATTACCAGCTGACATTGTATAAAAAAATGCAGAACTTGAGACAGAGGTTGCTAACAGTAAAAGAATACATAAAGGAATTCTACAGAGTGAGCATAAGAGTTGGGAAATTCCAAGACACACCTGAGAAGACTGCCATATATGTGAATGGTCTCAAGCTGGAGATCCAAGATGAGATTGGTCTCTTGTCTCCTAAGACAGTGGAAGAGGCCTATCAGATGGCCTTGAAAGAAGAGGAGAAACTCTTGAGGAAATAGTTTGCCAAGAAGAGAGGTACTTTCCGTGGAAAGGGAAGTCAGGGTGGTAGAGGAAAGCCTGCTACACCTAGGGATGGAGCTAACAGTAGCTCACCTCAGAATGCATTTGCAGAGGAGGATGCAAGGGGCAGAAGGGGTTCTTACAGAGGAAAAGGAAGAGGAGGCAGAGACAGGGGCAGAGGTAGAGAATTGAGGTGTTATAGATGTCAGCAAGTGGGACACAAGCTCTATGAATGTCCAGAGAATGTGGGTGCTGGTCCAAGAAATGTTGTTGTTTCACAGGCTAGGGAAGAGGCAGAAATTGAAGAAGAAATTCTTCCAGAGAGGGGAGATTCCATGGTGATAAATAAGGTCATGTTGAAGCAAGCCAAAGAGGTCACTAAGTCTGCACAAAGGAAGAATTTGTTTAGGAGCATATGCAAAGTCCAAGGGAAATACTGCCAGCTAGTCATTGATAATGGTAGCACGGACAATCTGGTTTCCACTGAGGTAATAGAAAAGTTGAAGTTGAAGACAAGGGAGCATCCAACTCCCTACAGGGTGTCCTGGCTGCACAAGGGGTACCAGATGGTTGTGAAAGAATAGTGTGAGATAGAGCTGCAAATGGGCAAATATAAAGATAAGGTCCTGTGTGATTTAATGCCCATGGATGTGTGTCACATACTACTAGGTAGACCTTGGCAGTTTGACAGAGTAGTAGTGCATGATGGAAAGAAGAACACTTACAAGTTCTTCAAGGATGGGGTACATCATACATTGATACCCATGGAAGAAGGAGAGCCATCCAGTAGAGTGATTGATCCAAAGACCTTGTTGCTGAGCGGGAAGGAATATCGGTAGCAGATAGAAGAAGAAGAGGTAATTTTTCTTTAGTTTGCAAACCTAAGGTAGTTCTTACTTCTACAAAGATTTCTGATTTACTAGTAGAGATACAAGAGATGTTAGATGATTACTGTGACATTGTTGTGGATGATTTACCTAATGAGCTACCACCTGTGAGAAAGATCAGCCATCAGATAGATTTTATCCCTGGTTCAAATCTGCCAAAAAAGGCAGCCTACAGAATGACTCCCAAGGAAAATGAGGAAATCAGGAGACAAGTATAGGAATTGGTGGACAAAGGGCTGATTAGAGAAAGTCTGAGTCCATGTGCAGTACTAGCAGTATTGAGCCCAAAGAAAGATGGAGGCTGGAGGATGTGTACTGATTCCAGAGCAATTAATAAGATCACAATCAGGTACATATTCCCTTTGCCCAGAGTTGAGGACTTAATGGATGAATGAAGTGTTGAGAGAATTCATTGGTAAATTTTTGATAGTGTATCTGGATGATATACTAGTTTTCAGCAGAACTAGAGAAGAACATTTAAGGCATCTTAATCATGTCTTGAAGAAGCTGCACCAAGAGAAACTGCTGATAAATCTGAAGAAATGCTCATTCATGAAGGAAGATTTTGTGTATTTGGGTTTTTTTGTTTCTACAGAAGGATTGAAGATGGACCCAGAAAAAGTTAAGGCAATTATAGAATGGCCTTCACCCAGAATGTGTTTGAGGTAAGAAGTTTCCATGGACTTGCTAGTTTTTACAGAAGTTTATAAGAAACTTCAAGAAGATTAATGCACCCATACTGAGAGATACTAAAGACGAGAAACAACCATTTAAGGGACTCGTCAAGGTAAAGAATTCTTAAGTCAGCCACAAAAAGATAACAAAGAAGCTCATGGATTCCTCGCTCTCGATTTACAAACCATTTCCAAATGTGATGCCCTAGAGGCTATCGAGCTATGTTAAGTACCAAATGATAGGCCTGTAGCCTATTTCAGTGAAAAGTTGAATGATACCAGAAGAAAGTATTCCTCTTATGAGAAGGAATTCTATACAATTGTTCAGGCACTAAAGAAGTGGAGACATTACTTGATGTCCAGGGAATTTGTGTTATATTTTGACAATCATGCTTTGCAGTATATTGTACAGCAGCCCAAGTTGAAACATAAGCATGCTAAATGGGTTGAGTATCTCCAAGGTTTTAATTTTTTTTTGAAACATATAAGTGCCCAAGCCAATAAAGTAGTTGATGCTTTGAGTAGGAGGCACATGCTTGTTCAAGAAAAAAAAAATTAAGTTGTAGGATTTGATTTTCTCAAAGAATTGTATAAAACAGATCTAGATTTTAAAGAAGCATTTGAGGCATGTAGTAACCCTGTTTGAACAGATAGAAGCTAGTGGCTGGATTATTTCCTGCAGGAGGACTTGTTATTCAGAAGAAGCCAACTGTGTGTACCAAAATGTTCCATGCGGGAAAATTTGATCAAAGAGAAGCATAGTGGTGGACTTGCTGGACACTTTGGTACTGATAAGACTTATGAGCAGCTGAGTCACTTCTATTTCTGGCCCAAGATGAGAACATAAATGGACAAGTTTGTGAAGAATTGCAAGATTTGTCAATATGCTAAAGGAAGAAGCCAGAATGCAGGATTGTACACTCCCTTTCCTATTCCAGACAGGCCTTGGGACATGGTGAGTATGGATTTTGTTCTAGGATTGCCCAAGACTCGGAGAGGGAATGATGCAGTCTTTGTTGTAGCGAATAGATTCTCCAAAATGGCACATTTTATTCCATGCAATAAAACTAGTGATGCCACCCATGTTGCTAACTTGTTCTTCAGAGAAGTTGTTAGATTGCATGGGTTGCCCAAGAGTATTGTTTCAGACAGAGACACCAGATTTGTGGGTAATTTTTGGAGGACATTGTGGAAGAAACTTGGTACCAAACTGAGTTTCAGCTCAGCTTATCATCCTCAGACTGATGGACAAACCGAGGTAGTGAATAGGAGTCTGGGAAATTTATTGAGAAGTCTGGCAGGAGAGCATCCCAAGCAGTGGGACCATATTTTTCCCCAGGCAGAATATGCATATAATGACTCACCAAACAGGAGCACAGGGCAGAGTCCATTTCATATTGTTTATGGAATGCACCCCAGAGGAATATCAGAGTTAAGAAATCTGGGAAAGGCAGAGCTAAGGAGTGCAGATGGTGAGGAATTTGCTTCAGATATCCAGGCCATATATGAACAAGTAAAACAACAACTACAAGGCAACAGCATAAAATACAAGAGCAGAGCAGACTTGAGCAGAAAAGAAGTTCATTTTGAAGTAGGAGATCAGGTTTTGGCACACTTGAGAAAGGAGAGATTCCCAAAGAAACAGTACAACAAATTGAAATTCAAAAAGATTGGGCCATGCAAGATACTTAGGAATTTTTCTGCAAATGCTTATGAGATTGAATTACCTCCTGATGTTGGAATATCTCCCATTTTTAATGTTGCAGATTTGTACAAGTATGAATATGATGGAGCAGAAGAAGGAGCAGCAGACAAGGAATAGATTGAGTGGAAGGAGCAGCTACCGCCAGCACAGCCATTGCAACCAGAGAAGATATTGGACAAAAGAGTGTTTAGAAGGACAAGAGGACGAGAGTACTTTCAGTACTTGATCAAGTGGAAGGATAAGCCAGAGGAAGATGCCACTTGGATGACTGAAGAAATGTTGTAGAAGATAGGCAGATCAGTGGAAGAGCTCATGGACAGGAGCACATGAAGAAAATTGCCCTTGGGAGTCTGATGCAGGGGCATTAGACACTAGCCAGCAATGTAGGAGTTTTGTCCACATGTTGTGGCTAGGAGGGTTTGAAAACATCTGAATTGTAACAGCTAGGTGTCAATACCTCAGCTGGTTGTATTATTTAGATCAGTTAGAGTCATAGAAGTCGAATAGCTCAGTTAGTCTAGCTGTCATATTTCAGTTAATATAATTAGGCTGTTGATTTTCTAAAACGGTCCTCACAGAGGAATCGAAGAGCCACATTGTAATATGTATAAATTGTATTCTCCGGATGTAGAAGAGGAGAGAGAGAAGAGAGGAGCTTCCTGCAATAAAACTCTGTGTATTGAGCAATTGCTTCCGGTTGAATAAAATTCAAGTCCTGTTGATTTCCAAACTTCCTGTATTTATAATTATGAAGAATTGTATAACTGTGAGGCAATTATGTAATGGTAATTCCGTTCTCTGTCCTTGAATTCTCGTAATTTGTTGGATAACCCTGCAAATTCACCATAACCGCAGGCGAGGCCTGTGTAGAGAACCCTGGTCGTGGAACTCTGTTTTATGGTAATAGAAGCCCGCATAATAAAGAAACTTACGTTTGTCCGTTGTCAATTAGAATTCCTAACCAGTCCAGAACCTTAGTTAACAAACGGAGAATAAACGAAGAAGAACACAAACCCAACGAGGAACCTTGGTTAGTCACTGTACCAAAACCACAAGCGGATTTGCAAAGGTGGGTTGCCCATATCGCACCGCTTTTGCAGAGTAGGCGGTATTTCCTGAACGCGAGCGATTCCATAGACCTGTCGACGCGTGGCAAGGTGGACCCTCGAAAAACCATTGTTTAACCTGCACCATCACACGTTAACTTTCGTACCAGGACGCCGATCGATATTGACGAGAGCAGTTGATTCGGGAGAGGGCCATTGGACGTCGATCGCACGTTGAACTTGCCCGGAGTTTAACCAAGGTGCGTGGAGGATAGCCAGGTACGATACAAGCATTTGATTGGGTCATTGGACGTATAGGTGGGCCCGAAGCGAAAGTTCTATTATAAAGTTTGATTTACAAAGCATGGAGTATTAATATAAGTTTCGAAGATTAGTATAAAGTTTCGAAAGACATAAAACGTTGGTCATAAGGTTGACGGCATAATTTAAGGTTTGGGAATATAATTTAAAGTTAAAACGTTGTGGATAGTATTATTTATCAAATTCTACGAATTGATAATTAAATAAAAAGAAAATAAAAGAGCCACGTGGGGTAAACCAAAGGGAAATGAGGGCAGAGCCACATCACCGTTGACCAGCTCTCCTTGGGGAGGAATTTCAGCGTTGTTGCGTCGGAAGGTATAGCCAGTCCATACTGAATAGCATGTTATATGATCGCAATGGCAATATGTTCAAGTGTGTTGTTGTAGACATGTCATTCAATTCAAATGCACAAGCTCTTGCCCAATCGTGAACTCTTTTCTTTGTACATGTAGCCAACTACACTAACCAATATTGTGCATGCATTTCTTTATTCAAGCCACACTTATCCCCCAAGTCAGGACTAACATAGCTATAATTATATTAAGGGTTAATCAAAATATAAATAAATTGATCACAAAGCTTACTATCCATCTCAATGATAGATGCTTGGCGCTCTACTTGCCTATTGTCCACGACTGCATAAATATGAGGAATGCTCTACCCAACTTCCCCAACAGTTTGTGCCTCCTGTGCACTATATTTCTTATGCCTACCACCCTGATTATACGAACAATATCTCATAAGGTGCTCCTCACTGCATGTCCAACACTCCAATCGTTCAATACCATTACCTCTATGCTATTTTTGTGATCCATGTCCCTATCTAGTTGCATTAAACTTCTTTTGAGGTGCCACATTTTCTTTCTCTTTTGTATTTTGGGGCCTTGCTCTTTTCCATTGCCATTTAACTTTACCTTTGTCCTTCCCTTTCCATCCTTGTTGAGATTCATTCTTACGCTTTGAATGCTCATAACAATGCTTCAATTTCCCAATGACTTACGCAAGTGATTGAGGCTCATCATACTCAATATGATCTCTAAATGCTAATGGAAAACCACTACAAAATCGCTAAACTTTATTCCTCTCATCTTTAAGATATGTTACATACCTTAATAGCTCCAGGAATGTAGTCATGTACTCTCCATCTGTCATTTACCCCATCTTTAGCTCATAAAATTATTTGGCCTTACTGTCGTAGTACCTTTATGACAAGTACTTCTTCCTGAAAAGCCTCTTTAACTCATGCCAACTCAAGTCCTTTGTCCTAATGTTTCTGACCTGCTTCACATCTTCCCACCAAATGTTTGCTTTACCTTTCAGGCCGAAGATAGAAATTTTGGCCTTCATGTTATCTGTGTACTCATGCAACTCAAAGAATTTGTTCATCCCAAGTATCCAAGCCTCTGCATCTTCTGGTTTCTTCAAGTCCCCATCAAAATTAGGTGTTTTTTCTTTCTTAAATTCATCCGGAAAGTATCCCTTATCACTCCTCCTATAAGGATGATATCTATGATGATAATGATGTATATCTGAGCCAGAAATAGAATAGTACCTGTATTCATCACCTCTCCTATCTAGAGTATTAACAACCTGCCATTTCTCATTGTATAAGCTATATATGACCTATGTCTACCAGGAGACCTACTGCCATATTCCCCATTAGTTATGTCGTCTTTTCCATGGATGATCCGAAGTGGCCCTCACCACTGCATAAGCTCTGAAGAAGTATTACATTAACCTCTGCTTGTTTCTCTTGTGCATTTATGATTATGCCATTTTTTTCCTTACAACTCCTTATTTATTCCTTCAAGCTTCTTAATGTGTCTGCCAAATCAGAAGAGTTCCCACCATGCTTCTCATCTCATTCATAAGGAGAGTCTTTTTAGTCTACCATCTTTCTATTCATTTTGATCTTTCTCCTGCAACGAATAATATGTCAGTTAAACCAAATCATAATAAACCAACATATATTAGTATAATTTGGGGAGGATACCTCATCTTCAAGATCATCCAAATCATCGTGATACATGTACAAACATAATCATAACAACATATAGACATATAAAAACTAAGTGTACCAACACATAAACATCATTCTAGCTAGAGTCCAGTCATCACTACATGACCATATCACTACACATACTATGACATCGTGCATGAAAACATCACCCATACCAATGTACACGGACACTACACAAGCATAAACATGGACAATACAAAAGCGTAAACACGAACAATACACAAACATAAACACATGTAACCAAGCATAAATAGACAGTACCTATGACAACATGTAACAACATGTAACCAAACATACAAGGATGATACATGTAACAACATATAAAACATGTAACCAAGCATACACTCATGATGACACACTTCACAACAAGATCTTCTTTCACATGGTGACCTCACTACAACCATGATCGACACCATGCATATGCAACAAGTGCATAGACCATAAGGATGATTAACACATGTGCAACTGACATGAATGCATGACCAACACACACCACCCATATAGTCCAAGGGGTGAAGCATGCTATAATACCAATATGTAACACCTTAATCCCACATCTACCTAAGTAACCAACCAACCAGGGTAAACATGTGATGAGAGGCTACTATGATCAGATTCAACAAGAAGTGGAACCGATGGAAACACATCACACAGACCTTACACATCAAAAAAAATAATCCCAGGAACCATCCCAACCACTCATGTAACTAGCCCCTAGGTCCCACTAAGTTTTTAACCAACTTAACCCCCAAATGCTCCCATAGTATAGGCATGGGTGTGTCTGGGAGGCTCTATATGCTCCCATGAAGTAGGCATGTGTGCATCCAGGGACTCAATTTCCCAGACCTGTGCATGCATTCATGGGATTTAAGGCACAAATCCCAGGCCACTGCCCAAAACTCAATGACAAGTTCAGAGATGAAATAAAATAACGAAACAATGATGTATGTACAAAACCATGACAAGGCCTAGAATGGGCACCTACTAGGCATGACATGCATTTCATCAAACATATCACAAATATGTAATCTACAGGTGTAAACAACATATCTGAGCATAGGTGTCTCATACTTATTTGAGAATCGCTAAGAATCATTGTTCCCTTATAGCATTAACTGCAGTATCATCTATTAGGTAATAGATACTTTGTTTATTCATTTACAAATTAAAACATGAGGAGAGCCATACATCATCACTGTCAAAATACATTCTCATAACAAAAAAAACAACAATAGAAATATTAGGGACACATCAACCATAGGATCCACATATAAACTAATACATTTACACATTAAATTCCAAGGAAATGAACTTCTCATTAATGAATTTAAAATCCAACTGGGGATGGGACTACCACGTTCCACCCGACCATAGATTGGTTGAGCCAAATATCTCTTCAACCAATCACCCCCATGCCATATTCCAAGCATGAATGTAGGAATCATAACCAACCAAAAGGAACCAAACAAGTTTAGATGCAACCTGGCTTCTCCACCTACACCGTGATGAAATTTACTGCCTCTTGGTCTCTTAGGATTTACCGTAATCCACAGTCCGATCCAGGGATCACTAGGCCCTACACCGAGACCCACTCTATAGGATTTACCATGCATCCCATCCCGGGCCTACTAGGCCCAAAAGAGAGCAATCCACCTCTTCGATTTACCGTATATCTCACCATTCATCGACAAGGATTCCTCGGCCCATCGAGGCACACAATCCTGGATTTACCGCAACCCATAGTCTAGTTTATGGGTCACTAGGCCAGTGACTTTACCATAATCCACAGTCTGGTTTAGGGATTACTAAGACATGTGTTTCTCATTTAGGAGATCTACCTCACTCAAATTCAAATCCATCCAACAATCTAGCTCAACCAAACATGATAACCCATCTCATTAAGGCTATCTGGAAATTGCAAGGATATGCTGAAAACACTGTCACACCTGGAAAAACCCATGCCATGAAAAAAAGAACCACATGAAACCCCATGCATTCCAAATCTAGCAAGAAAATTACATATGCAAATCAATACCTGCAAATAATCTTGTTGTAGTCACTTGATCCTGCTCTTCCTTGCTTGCTCCTTCCTTCCTCTTACCTTCTTTGCCTTTCTTGATCCAATGCCAAATTTCTTCAAGAAACTCTAAGTGTCCAAGAGTGAGAGAGAGAGAGAGAGAGAGAGCTCCAAAACTGAACTAACAAAAGGTACCAACTGATCCTCAAATTCATTTTTATTAATTAGGTCTCTATTTTCTTCATTTTCCATTATTTTCCTTCATTTCCTCCTCACATGCAACATGTGACCTTTCACCTCCATTTTCTCCTAATTTCCATTATTTCATAAATAAATGTGCCACAAATGCCATTTTGCCTTTCCAAATTCCTTTTCCTTTGCCTTTGCCAATTTCCTTAGCCATATTAAACCAAATGAACACCCACTAGGATGTTTTTCCCAACATTCAGCTTGGAATAAGTGTCCAATCAACCGTGGTTATTATTTTTTCCTTCATTAAATTTTATTACATAGAATTTTCACTAGGCCTGTTACAAGCTCACTCATCAGAGCCATGTGGCCAGTGTACTGATCCAGTGACCTCCTGTGTATGCGTTATGGTTTCGGTGCTCCCACATTCTCTCTAGCATCAGGCACTAATTTTTCAACTTCCCTGGTTCACTTCCTTCCATCTTTGGATGTCTCTATTGGAGTAGGTGTCTCCACTCTCTATTCCTCTGCTTGTGGCTTCTCCACAACTTCGTGAGGTTCTTCCTTTGGAGCTAAAAGTTTATGATATGAATGCAACTGAAGCTCCCTCTCAAGAGAACACCTCATTACCTTCTCCTCATCAAACTTCACATCTCTCCTAAGAACTATCATCTTGGGAGATGGCAAGTACACACAGTAGTTGTGAGGTGTTTCAATGTACACCACAAATATACCCAACTCAGCTGTAGGCTCTAGCTTTTTCCTTATATCCTTTGAGACATGATAGTAAATTGATGATCCAAAGTTCCTAAAGTGTGACACATCTAGTTTCTTCCCTAAAAAATATTCTTCTGGTGTACTTGTGCCAAGAATCCAATGAGGACTCTTGTATTGCAAATACGCATTTGTGTTGCATACTTCAACCCACAAGTGCAATGGTAGGCTTTGGTCATACAACATTGCTCGTGCATCTCCCACAATTATAATTATTTTCTTCCTCTGAGCCACCCCATTCTGCTATGGGTTGTGGGGTGTTGTCAACTCCCGTCAAATGCCTTTGCACGAAATTTTTTAAATTCATTCAACACATATTCCCCCCCTTTATCACTCTTGAGAGCCTTCACTTTATTGCCAGTTTATTTCTCAACAAGTTCTTTAAATTCCACAAATTTAGATAATGTCTAGTCTTTCTTCTAGATGAAGAAGATCCAAGACTTTTGTGAGAATCATCTACAAATATAACATAATACATGTTCTTGGTAGTGGATGTTGTCGAGAAAGGTCCCCAGACATCTGAATGAATCCTTTCAAGGACTGCTTGCTCTTTACTGTCCTAATCATTGAAGATGGATATGTGGACTTCCCCAATGTACACCCTTTGCATGTATCTCACTGCTCTAATGCTCCTTTGGGGAGGCCTGTAGAAATCTGCAGCATGGTATTCAAAGCACCATGATGAAAATGGCCAAGTATTTTATGCCATAATTCATTGATGTCCTGGATTTGCACCTTTAGTGCTTTTGTGCTCAATGCTACACAATCTTCCACATCTAATTTATCGAGGTTCTTCACTCGAACCCTGATATGCTTCACTTGTCCCATGGCGATATGTCTCAGGAAGGCCTTCCCTTTTCTAAATATGACATCATAGCCACGATCTTCCGGCACAACTACATAAACTATATTCTTTTTCATACCCGGTACATACATCACATCCTTGAGCCTGAGAGGGGAGCAAGAATCCCTCTGAAAACTAATTGTACTAATACCGGTCGCACTATACCTTCCATCATCTCCCATCTCGATGTGCATCTAGAGATCCTTCTCCTCCAAGTCACTGAAAAATTATTTGTTCCTCGTCATGTGGAACAAGGCACCACTCTCCAGATACCACACTACCCATCACTATGATTTCCATGCATGCAATGAGTGTGAAGTCCAAATCAAATTGTGAAGGCAAAGATTCACCTGCTGCTCCTCCTAAGGCATTTTTGTCTGCTTTATTGTGTGGACACTTCATGGCATAGTGTCCCAGTTCATGATAGTGAAAACACTTGATTTTGGACAAGTCTTTCTTCTTTCCCCCTTGACCAGGTTCTGCTTTGGATTGAGATTTCTTCCCTTTCCATTTATTTTCCTTTTCATCCAAGGCATAATTCTCCTCATTGTCACACTTGGACGAGGTTCTATCTCTGGTGTTCCACCTTATTTCTTCTTGCACCAAATCATACCAAAATTGTTCCCAATTTGGTAGCTTCTCCCTCCCATGTATCGAATCCTGATAGATGTTCCAGCTCTTGGGAGGGCCTATAAGTGCTAGGTTTACGGGATTAGCTTCTACAACTGTAACACCAACACTCCCAAGTTCATCATGACATTGTGTGAACCTGCTCAGGTACTGTGGTATTATGTTGCCCCTCTGCATCTTGATATTTTGAAGCTTGTCCTTGAGTGCCAGCTTCCTGTGGTCACTATTGTTTTAGAACAAATCTGTTAAGGATTTACAAATTGCATATAACTTCTCTTTCCCATGGAGATTAGAGACAACATTGTCTCGTAGTCCCTCCAATATTATCATTCTCGCCTATGCTACACACTTGTTCCAATATGTTAGATTCCGAGCATCGATTGTTATCGATTTCTGGATATCATTATCTGTGAATTCCTTCAACCCATAATCTTCTAGCTCTACCTTCATCCTGTCATTCCAAGAAACATAATTCGAGCTATTCTCAAGGGCATACTCAAGTCTTAGTCCATAGAAAGCCATCCTGCTAGCTCTGAAGAATTGATCTTGCAAATTCAATCCTCCTGCAAAGACAACTTTGAATTCTCTTCTTTATCGTGATTCTAACTCTAATACCATGTAGAATTTTGATGTAGATTCAACATTGATCATGTAATTTAATAAAACACAAGACTCAAATCTACTCTACTCATCTACGGAAAGAAATTCACGATCTAGATCACAAATCGTAAACATGTATCAAGATTCAACACACATACATAGAGATTTATCTAGGGGAAAATAACTGCTCAAAACCCTTTCCTATCTGTATTTCATTAATAAACAAATCTCGATGAATATAATATGCTTGCTCAGTATGAGAACAACCTGCACCTATATCTTTTATCCTGCTACTTCACCGACTCACTCTGGCCAATGCTTAGCCAATTTCTCAGCCTTCCAAGCTCCTATTTCCTTGCGTTGTTCCTTGAGGAATTAGCCCCTATTAATTAGGAAATTCCTCAATGTGGATTGCATAGTTCATCTAGGCTGATCCTCTCACTGCATGCAACACTTTTACAACTTGGATTAGTTTACAATTGAGAGTACACTTCCCTTGAAATCCAATCTCAACTAGGTAACTCGAATTCTTTGCATGCATCAGTTATTATGGATTGATTGATGAGTTAATTGGTTGATCACTACAGTGAGTTGAAGCTGCACTTCCACTCTTTGATCTTCCAGTAGTTCATCTTGTAGTTAGAACTAGTTTAACTCACAATAACTCAATTTACTTAAATAGATTGCTAGAAATTAACAATCAATCATACTGAAGTGAACTCAAGTGTCTCTAAACTGAATTAACTGAGTGACAAGTTCCATGTCACCTCAGTTAACTATCTCCAAGTATTCTGCTGAAATTGAAATTCGAATTTTAATCTAGTTTGACCAAGACAAAGTCAAAACTAGATTTTCTTGTTGCATTTTCAACACCTGGCATATCTTTGAATGATTTTATCCCAAAATCTATCAAAAATGTTGGAAGCACATACTTGAGTTGTGAAATCTGTATAGAGTGAGGGCTCAAAGTCTAGGTCAAAACATGTTCTTCATGTTTCTAGGACTTATTGAGTCAAATAATATTTTTTTTCATGTATTGAAGTCATGCTTCTAGGGATATAAAATTATAAATCTTTAATACAATTGCATTTTGTTAAATATTAACGGATTTATTCCAATAAGGATTTTGATATAGATATATTTCCCTTTTTACTGTGAAATAGAATAAAAATTACATTTTTTAAATACATATTTACACCGAAGTGTTCCTATGATGTTCCTATGATGGGTTTGGTTGTGTTGATTTGACCAATAAGATGTTTGTATTTTCATCCTCCTCCCTCCAAATAAATATTGACACGTGGCACTGCAACCATCATGGAATTAGTTAGGAAATGTGTTTTCTTTTGGAGTTTTCTAAATCTCATCCTAAATTAAAAAAATAAAGATTCTAATCTCTAAATTTTGAGATATTTTGATTTTTCATTGGTTTTAAAATTAATTTATCATAAAATTAATTTTTATTGGCTTTTGAAAATAAAATTATTAGAATAATAATTTATATTTTTTATATTTAAATGTTTTAAAATCAATTTATAATAAAAATTTCAATATTTATTGTACAGAATTTTAACATATATTATGAATATATAACTATTTTTGACATGTGGCACTGCACATGGAATTTGTTGGGAAGTGGGATGTAAGTTTTCTAAATCCCATCCTAAGTAAAAATGGAATTTGCTAGGAAGTGTGATGTAAGTTTTCTAAATCCCATCCTAAATAAAAAATCACAGATTATAATCTCTAAATCTTGAGATATTTTGATTTTTCATCGGTTTCTAAATTAATTTATTATAAAATTAAGTTTTATTGGGTTTTACAAAATAAGTCTATGAAAATATTAGAATTATACAAAATTTTAATATATTATTAATATATAAGTATTTTTTATTATGATTATACTATATTATGCTATTGTAAAAGAGGTAATTAAAGATTTAACAACAATGAACAAGGAGACAAAGATGTGATGGCTTAAGCTAGAGTGTAAGGAAATATTTAATTCTTGTAAATTAATCAAGGAGTAATGTCACTTTTTTGTGGTATTCTTTTAATCGAAATGATGGATTGGATGTGCTTGTAATCTATCAAATCTTTCCAAAATCAATGCCATAGGTCTTGCTTTTACCCCAAAATAGAAAATTATGGGGACTTGGATGGAGATTTGAAGCATTCAAGGACTGATAGTTTTATTGGCAAGCCCAATCCTGAGATCACAAAGGGTGTGCTTGGGATTTCACAGGCATGACCTAGAAATTGGTTGGTGAAATCAAGATTGTCTACTTTAGAAGAAAACCACTATTGCAAAAAAAATTATCTAATTGTAGTCACCACACGTGACATGTGCTACCTATTTTTCTTAATTTTTTTAATGGTTCCCATATTTACAAAAAATAGAACTTAGAAGTTAAAAAATAACACATAAATGAACTTTACGAGAAAATGATTAACCAAATCAGAGTTTTTTATTTTATTTTTATTTTTTATTTTTTATTTTTTTTTGTGAAGAGTGTCTCCCTTTTCACCTCCACAAGAGCATCACTCTACTCCAGTTCCACCTCCTCTCTTGTCATTCCCATTCTTCTTGCTTTGACACTAGACTATACCCAATCCATTGACAATGACGTCTTTTTGAATATCGAAAATGTCTTTTTCAATCTTAATAAAATCCTAATTCTAATTCTGTGTATGAGTCATTAAAATCTTCGTTAAAATCTAACAGGTTGAGTCATATATTTGTATACCCCTTTCTAACATCTCTAAGTGGCTTTAGATATCTATCATCTACATATTTTTATCGAAAACAATTTTGATACACTAATAGAAACGATTAACAATAATTACATTGGTGTGAACAGCGAAGTAATATTCCAAAATCTTAAATGACACAATAATAACTATCCCAATTACTAATTTGAACCATATTAAATTTTCGCACATGTTATGTTTACACAAATACAATCTGAATTGCGGTACATAAAAACTGGCACCAACTCTCTTATTCCTCATTAATTCAATGTGGACCAGACGTACTCTTCAAATGGGCCTCTTGGCGGGGTTTTCGGTACATAAAAATTGGCAACCAATCTCTTATTCCTCACTATTTCAACTTTGCGGAGACATACTCTTCACATTGAGCCTTTTTGGTACATAAAAATAGCACCTCATCTCTTATTCCTATTCATAGCTTTTTTGGTACGTAAAAATCGAGTACTCTTTTGTTTGTGGGTACATAAAAATTGCACCTAAGCTCGTATTCCTCTTCATGGCTTTTTCGGTACGTAAAAATCGAGTACTCTTTAGTTTCGAAAACAGTGGAAACTAAATTTTA